>OY101452.1:4525376-4762876 GCA_956483635.1 Panzeria rudis
TGTATGTATGTATGTATGTATGTATGTATGTATGTATGTATGTATGTATGTATGTATGTATGTATGTATGTATGTATGTATGTATGTATGTATGTATGTATGTATGTATGTATGTATGTATGTATGTATGTATGTATGTATGTATGTATGTATGTATGTATGTATGTATGTATGTATGTATGTATGTATGTATGTATGTATGTATGTATGTATGTATGTATGTATGTATGTATGTATGTATGTATGTATGTATGTATGTATGTATGTATGTATGTATGTATGTATGTATGTATGTATGTATGTATGTATGTATGTATGTATGTATGTATGTATGTATGTATGTATGTATGTATGTATGTATGTATGTATGTATGTATGTATGTATGTATGTATGTATGTATGTATGTATGTATGTATGTATGTATGTATGTATGTATGTATGTATGTATGTATGTATGTATGTATGTATGTATGTATGTATGTATGTATGTATGTATGTATGTATGTATGTATGTATGTATGTATGTATGTATGTATGTATGTATGTATGTATGTATGTATGTATGTATGTATGTATGTATGTATGTATGTATGTATGTATGTATGTATGTATGTATGTGTGTATGTATGTATGTATGTATGTATGTATGTATGTATGTATGTATGTATGTATGTATGTATGTATGTATGTATGTATGTATGTATGTATGTATGTATGTATGTATGTATGTATGTATGTATGTATGTATGTATGTATGTATGTTTTTTTTTTTTTTTCATTTGTGGGATGAAAATCATCGAAAGACTCTGGCAGTGGTTGTGTTTGCCAGAAGTGCGAGATTTTAACACGCTAAAAACACCCCTTGACACTGACCCAAAAGGTCCTAGACCCTAAATCTAAACTACATGGATTCTTCTGCGAATCTCTTCTAACCTACGAAGTTCCAACAGAACCAATTTTATAAATTTACATACATACGTCCAGTTATACAAAGATTCCAATATGATTGGAACGATGTTGTCCGGCCTAATACTACGCCCTAAGACTACTTCTAAATACGCTCTACCACTATCAAATCGTGGACAGATGAAGAACACATGTTCGGCATCTTCCACGACATTGCCACCACAACTCGGACAAAACGGAACACTGTCATGTCCGAAACGGTACAAGTACGACCTAAAACAACCATGTCCAGTCAAAAACTGTGTAATGTAGAAGTTCAAGTCGCCGTGTCTTCCTGATAACCATACCCTAATGTCAGGTATCAGTAAGTAAGTCCATCTTCCCTTGTCAGTCGCTGTCCATCGTTCTTGCCACTTCCGTAGACACATATCAGTCACACCATTCGTACTGTCCGAAACGGCTTCTAGCTCGATGGGTATCATGCCGGCAATGACAAAGGCGGCCTCGTCAGATACAGTTCGGAATGCGCTACATACTCGCAGAGCGGCCAGCCTATACACAGGGGATATCAGATTTACATATGTAGAGTATTTCAGTGAGCCTGACCATATAGGGGATGCATATAAGATAATGCTTCTTACTACACTGGTTAGCAATCTCCTCTGCAGATATTTTGGACCTCTTGTATTCAGCATGATCCGGCATAGCGCTGAGCAGGTTTTTGATGCCTTAGAACCTATATACTTCAAGTGCTCATGAAAAGACAGACGAGTGTCAATCATGACTCCAAGGTATTTTAAACATTCCTTGGATTCTATGCTACACGTGCCAATATTTAGTCTAATGGTTTCCCTATTTTTCCGACTACTAATCAGAATCGCTTCTGTTTTATGGTCAGCTAGAGCTAGACCCATTGATCTCAACCAAGACCTTACGATCTGAATACTGGCGTTTGCAATGGTTTCCGCCTCTAGTAACTCTTTTGCTTCACATACTAACGCTATGTCGTCTGCGAATCCAACTATCTTTACCTTCTTCCACAGTAGTGGACTAAGTACTGATCCTTGAGGTACCCCACCAATGATCTTTCGTCTTCTAGTACCCTTATCAGTATCATAAACTAGCTCTCTATTTCGGAAATAGTCCTGTATAATTGCCAGTAGATATCCTGGGATGTCTAAACTGACTAAGGCATCAACAATATGCTCCCAGTTTGCCGTGTTGAAGGCATTCTTTACGTCTAGCGTTACAACTACACAATACTCTTTTGCTCCATTTCTCCACCTCTTCCCTTGGATAGCCTGAGCAGCAGTTTCTACTACAACTTTGATAGCATCTACTGTTGACCTTGCTTTCCTGAAGCCAAATTGGTTATCTGATAAACCGCGGTTAGCTTCAACACAACCTTCCAATCTTCTACAGATTATACTTTCTAGCAATTTCCCACTTGTATCTATCATACACAGCGGCCTATAAGAGGAAGGGTCGTCTAGCGGCTTATTATCCTTAGGTAACAATACTAACTTTTGTCTCTTCCACATTGTTGGAAAAATGCCCTGGCTCAAGCATGCGCTTATTACTTTCAAAAAATAGTCAGGATGGAGTTTAACAACTTCTTTTAGTATCATATTCGGAATGCAGTCTAAACCTGGTGCCTTCTTGTCTTTAAATTTTGAGACAGCACCTTCTATCTCGGCAATCGTAACCGGAGGAATGTCGAAAAATTCAGCCGGGTAGCTGTGTTGCCATGTCGGAGTTTCCTGTTGGGGAAAGAGATGATCTACAATTCCCTTGAGGATAGGCTCTTCTCTTGGCGGCGATGGACCAAGACATTTAAGTTTCTTGGTTACCAATTTATATGCAAAGCCCCAAGGATTACTATCTACTTCATCACAAACATTAAGAAAACACCTACGCTTGCTCCTACGAATTGCAATCTTCAACGCTTTCCTTTTATCCTTATATATTTGATGGTGTACACTATTCTCTAAGCTACCTCTCGTTCGTGTATACTGCCTTCGGGCACTTATACACTCCGATCGCAAGCTAGCAATTTCATCATTCCACCAGTACACCGGGGGCTTATTTGGTGACCTTTTACGCTTTATCATAGCTACGTTACAGGCATTAGTGATATGACTTACTAATTGCACTGCCATATCTTCAGCTGAACCACTCAGTTCCATGTTCTCCATACAAGCTGCGAAGATATCCTTATCAAAGGTATTTACCTTCCATCCTGTCAAACCTCGTGCTTGTGCAATCACACGGGGCTGTTCATCTTGTACATCTATGATTATAGCGCTATGATCGCTATGAGTATAGATGTCGGATATTCTCCAGTTAACTTGGCTTGTGATGCTGCTACTGACAAATGTAATGTCAATTACCGATCCAGCATCACCCCTTCTGAAAGTTTGTTCAACTCCATTATTAATGAGTACAACACCCAATGCAGAAAAGGCTTCCAAGAGTACTCTACCTCTTGTGTTTGTCGAGGGGCAGCCCCATTCAACAGCCCACGCATTGAAGTCACCCGCTATTATGACAGGATTTCTTGTAACTGCATCTCTTACTATATTGTCAACTATTACTCGAAAGTCCTCTATAGAATACCTTGGGGGAATATAGCAACTGTATAGTGTGATGCCAGAGACAGTGGCTCGGGCATATCCACATTGTGATGTTATTTTATCTCGTATTGTTAGCGTGCTGGTGTTCCATATCGCCGATGTGTCCGTATTATCGGAAACCCAATTTACAGATCCCATGTTCCGATATGGCTCACTCAGCACAGCGACATCTACATTTAGATCTCGAACGCTTTGCTTAAGAAGCTCTTGGTCTGCCTGGCAATGGTTGAGATTTAACTGTAATATACACATTTTGATGCCTTAAGTTTTGCTTTAAACCCTAAGTTTCTGTATGTATGTATGTATGTGTGCTCTTTTGCGGCACTATATAAACCGAACGCTTGGGCCGATTTTGATGATTCTTAGTCAATCGTTTTGTCTTAATCATGCGAGTGTCATTAAAGATATGACATATGTCAAAATTCAATATGGCGAATATGGTAAAAACGAAGAAAATAAAAAGTTGGCAGACTATATTAATATGGGTATCATTCGACAGGTATTTAAAAATAATCTTTAGGTTTCTGTTATCGTTTGTCATTTCGAATGAACATTTAGGATCTGTAACGGTTTAAAGTTGATTAACAACTAAAAATCCAGTTGCGTTAAAAGTGCATTTTTAACACAAAATCTAAAACCAAATGTACGAAAACTGAAAAGAAAGCAAATAAAAAATAAATATAAAAAATCAAAAAACTGCGCAAAAAACCTAAAAGAAAAAAAGTCGAGTCTACGGAATATAGCGACTTTTACAGTCGGGATGCATTAAAAATGGAATCTTCAAATGTTAGCAAAAATGGTTCCCGGATGTAGAAGCTGCTATGGACTTTTTTCTTTTAGTTTTTTTTAAGCAGACGGGTTTTTTTATTATTTATATTTACTTTATTTACTTTATTTACTTTAATGTTTTTGCGTTTGAAAACGATAAAATTTGATTTTGTTGTACAGAGTAATTATTTTGTATGGAGATTACCCCTTCCTTCAGCTTTTTGCGTGATTCATGCTATATTTAAAGAATGTAACTGTTATATATTTCACGATAAAACGTAATAAAAATTTCTTTGTAGTGGTGCACCATACGTTGGGCCGAATCTGAAAAAAAGAACTTACGATTTTTTTTTATCATGATGTTTATTTTTTGTTATGCCAATCGGAAAAACAATCAATACAATCGAAACATTAATATATAATGACCAGGGCTCGGACTTTCATGCAACTAAAAATTAATTTTCAGCGCTTAACAAATGCACATAAAAATAAAAATAATGCGCAGAAATATGCATTTACCTACGAATACTGTACCAAAACTACAATAATATGAAAATATTTTTTTTAATTTTTTATTATTATTAGAAGAAAATAAATAAAACAAACATAATTGGCTCTATTATTCAATGCAACGGAACTTTATTTGCGTTGCCAGTCGGCAACTGAAAATTAATGGTTGCGATAAAGACACTAAATATCAACTGAAATTGACAGCTCTCAGTTCCCAGTTGCCATCAGTAGTATCATTTTCAGCAACTGTCAACTAGGGTTGTGCAAGTGAAAAAAATATATCGATAAATATCGATATCGATATATTTTTAAATATTGATCGGCATCGATATATATCTAATAAAAATATCGATGTATCGATATTTTTCAACAATGATAATTCATACGTAGTCCCCAATCTTTTTTTTATAAAACAAAAAAAGTTCCTTTCTTATAAATAATTAAGCTGGAAAGAATTAATTTCCAAGATCCTCACTGTTCCACCAATACTTGATGGAACATACATCAACAAAATTACACTCAAAGAATGATAATTTTTCGAATAGACAAAATATTATAAATAAAACAAAAGATTTTGTTAGTAATATTCTATTTGATGAAGACGCTTTTAAAAATTGCACGAAAAACAAAACCAAAGCTAAAAAAACATCGAATTTGATACTGTCGATATGTTTGGAAAAAAAAATATTGATATATCGATGTATCGAAATTAAAACTATCGACGATATATATCGATATATTTTTAAGAAACTATCGATATATCGATATTTTTTGCCCATCCCTACTGCGACCCAACTGAGGCTCTGTTGCCATCCGTAATCATCCTATTAATATTTTTTTTTCAAAAATTGAGAAATAGGCATTAAAAAATATGTTTAACTTCAAAAATATGCATTTATTGCCAATATATGCAAAAATATGCACTTACCACCAAAATATGCAAAAACATGAAACTACAAATCGATGCCAAAGTACTAAAATTTGATGATTCGCATAGATAATCAGTCAATACCTCTTTATCTATCACCACAAAAAACATGCATTTGCATGAAAGCCCAAGCCCTGTTAATGAAATATTATGACAAATGTGATTTTTTACTACGTAGCGAAAACTAAGTTGCTGTGGTGTTCCAGGTCCGGCTCTGATCTAGTATTATCGTTTCAAAAGTTCTATTCTATGACTGTTTGGCTATCAAGCAGTGAAAAAATCACATCGATGTTGGTCCAGTTTTGCCTGTTATAACATATTAAATGTAGGCACTTTTTTGTACTTTTCTTTTTATAATTTTTTGATTTTACTCGCAATTAAGTAAAGTCTCTCAATTGATGAATCATGATTTTCATACTTAATTTCGATACGACCATTAGAAAATGTAATAAAACTGACTTTCAAGCTTTCATTAAATAGTTTTTTTTTTAAATTGGAGCCAATAAAAGCGTTTTAACAGTATCGAATAATAGGCTGTGAACTAGAGGGCTGCACGAATATACTCGAAAGTACTCGTATGTATGTTTGTGTGTGTATGCATGTATGTTTTATGTGTGTATATATGTATGTATATATGTATATTTGGTCGTGGCTATGTATGTCCACACATATACATGCATGTATACATAAATATATACATAAGAACATACATATATGCACACACGAAATTCATACGAGTACAATCTACGAATACATTTGTGTACACTTTGCAGCCCTCTACTGTGAACTTCATTATCACATGTTTGTAAATTGGCTCTTATAAAAAAGTTTAATTTTGTAGCCCTGTGTTCTTTATTTAAGTATGTAAGTATCTATCTACATAGTTTTTAATAAAATGTATATTTTTTTCTAAATCTGCATTATTTGGTAGACTTTGCACTCTTGTGAAGTGAAGCTATTTAATACATTCGTTCTATTTATTTATTTTTGGTTTTTTTTAATACAGTCAGTCACTGAACTTTTTAAAAGTTATTGAAAAATTACTAATGAAATCTTGGTAATTTAATACAAAGAATTTTTTTCTTTTTTGCCACAAATTGTGGAAAAAATTTAACTAAACATTGTGTTAACATAATAAATAACTTAGTACCTTAAACCAATTAACATGATATTCAGTTAACCGTTAGCTAAAAGACAGTCATAAGTCAAAATGGTCAGTTTCTTTATAAAAAAATTTTAACTTATTTACTATAAATAAAATTAAAAATTGTGTTGTAGCTTAATTTATCGATTAAAGTAGCAAAAATATTTGGTTTAGCACATTATCAACTATTTTACCCAGTCAACCATTTCGACTTAAATTATAGTTTTTTGTTAAATAAAATTCAATTCATAAACTTTATAGTTCTTTGCTCAAGTTAACTTTCATGAAAAACTATGCTAAATATGTGAGCACAGCTAGAATCAAACACATTTAGGATTTTTGTTTTCTTTTTAAATAAGTTGATTTTGTCATGGTAATGTTCACAAATTACTTATTTGTTTAATATAATTTCAAGTACATAAAATTTGTAAAAATTTTTAGCAAAAAAAATGCGTTGGCTGATCTTTTAAAGAAATTAAAAATTCCATAAATACCCCTATTAATTTTTTGCCAAAAGTAATACTTTTATTTATTAATAATACCGAATATGGAGAAAAACGTATTATTAAGTTGTGGTGATGTACTTGTTTGGTTGTTATGAATATGTATATTTGTACAATTATTTTTTTCTCTATCTTTTTTAAACAAAATGAATAGAAAAAGAAACCAAAAACAAAAATGTAAGAAAAAAGAAAACGAAGGTTGGTTCCCTTGTGCACTATGGGAAAAATACAAATATACTAACGAACTAAATAAAAACGCTTGTATTGCGCAGTAAAAATTATAAAATAATTACAGTGAGTTGAATTAGTTGCGATATAAGGTACATTTAAGGCCTGCCAATACCACTATACAACACGGAAAAAAATAAGAAGATAGTAATGTCTGATTCTGGTAGAGGAGACCAATAGGAAATAAATGTGTTTCGGAGTTTTGAAAGCTTATAACTGGGATTCATTTTAGGGACAGTTAAAGTTCACCACTCCAACTCGTGGTCCTATTTTAATGATTCTTACATCAATCGATTTGTCTTATTTTTGCGAGTGTCACTAAAGATATGAAAATAGTCAAAATTCAATATGGCGGTGAAGAGATGCAATTTAGTGAAAAATAAAAAAAAAGTCGGCGAACTATATTAAAATGGGTATCGTTGAACAGGTATTTGAAAATAATTTTTAGGTTTCTCTTAACATTTTTCATTTCGAATGACGATTTAGGATATTTAACGGCTTAAAGTTGGTTAGCGACAAAAAAAAACCCCGATTGCGTAGAAAGTAGCCAAACTGTGTACGGATCAGTGATGTTATATACTTTTTTGAAAAGTCTTTACGCAGACCGAAAAATATCCATACTTTTCCCTACGCGCCCAAAAAATTATCTTTACAAAAATCCCTACAACTTTTAAATGATAATATATGAATGCAAATAAGCCCCTTTGTGTTTAATGTACATATACGTTTAATAAGAAAAAAGTTTGTTTCGAATTTTCTATATTTTACAGGAGAAAGAAAAAAATGAATTGAGCTGCAACTTTCTTAGTCCTTTAAGAAGGATGTAATGACACGTTGACTACTAGAAAACGTTAAAGACGCGATTTCGCAAAATTCGAGATACGCCTTTTTTATGTTAAGCCATTGATATATAAAATTTATTTAAAGTTGTTATACACATTTTTAGAATTTTGAGATAAAAATATTGCACTATTTTCAGAATTTTATCTAGTTTTAGGAAATGTAGCTAACTTTCGACCTACGGAAAACAAATTCCATTTTTATCGGGATCATCACACCAAGATATACACTTTTATATGAATTGCACTGTTTTACAAACTTTTATTTTTGGAAAGCTTAAAATTTTCTAATGAATTTTTTTAATGCATTAATAATTCGGATGTGTAAGCACGAAAAATTTTTTTTCGGCCATTGTCCAGATAACGACGGCACATTTTTGTTTTTCGATGCACATTCGTCTTTAAAGCGCCATACAGACTCAAAGGCTTTTTCGAATAAAATGGGTTATGTATCTACTAAATTACGCGTCGAATATTGGATAATTGGCTTTGATCGGATAAAAAATTACGGAGTAGTATAATGGAACAAACTCAAAATTTTATAAAATTTTTAACTTTTTAACCAATTTTTGTCATTTTGGAAGCTGTTATGTACCACAAATAACAAAACAAATCCATAGTTTTATAATTTTATTGAATAGTTCATGCAATTACAAAAATTGTAAGCTATAATGGACCGAAATCGGCCAAAATCTAAAAATGTTGAATTAAAATAACGAAAAAACTAGAATTTTTAGAAATCCCTACATATTAATGATTTGAAAAAATCTGTCCTTTTTCCCTACGGTAATTTTTTTAGACAAAAATCCCTACGAATAGGGATTTTTCCCTACATATAACATCACTGGTACGAATACTAAAAAGAAAATAAATAAAAATAAATTTAAAAAATTAAAAAAAATCTGACTGCGAATAAAAAATAAATTAAAAATAATCAAAAAACCGACTGCGTAAAAAATAAAAAAAAAATCCATTCCATTTTTCTGTTATTGTCGAAGAGGAAAAACTCTCGCACGTCAAGTCTACTAGCATTTCGAAAATCTATTAAATTTCGAATATATTCTGTTTTCCCGGTTCAAGTTCGATTGTTTTGCTATTTTTCTAAAATGGATGTGCTTGACTTAAAACATTTTCAATGTATGTTCGAAAATGTGTTACTTTTCTATCTTTCGGCAAATTTTCAGCTTTTAGATTTCAAATTCAATATTTACCGAGTTTTTGATTTCTATAGTGGAGTTCTATAGTGGGTCTCTGAACTTAACTTAGCGTTTACACGTGCAGGTGCAAGTTCGAAAAACTCAATACAGTCTTACTTGTTTACTAATACAATTACACTTTTCGCACTTGCAGCCAACTTGCTTCAATAATAAAGAAATTGTTTTTAGTTGTTCTGCTCTCGCCGACATTTTTAAAATGAACTTTCACCTGCCCGTGTAAATATTCAAGCAACTTTGCAAGACAGTTGGGCATTTTTTTTCGAAATTTTCGTTGGTAATACGTACACAGCACTTGCATGCAAGTACTTGTACGTCTAAAGACAGGGTAAACCTCTTTAATGCATGTTTGAAAATATGTTAAATTTCGAACTTTCGAAAATCTGTCAATGTTCAAGTATCAACTTAAATTTATTGGTTTTTCAACTGAATTTATAAGTCTTTGCTTGATTTAAACATACATGTTCGAAAATGTGTTAAATTTTGTCGATTTTCTTGGTTCAAATTTAATATTTGGCGAGCTTTAAATTTCTTTTGTGTAGCTATGAGCCTCTGTTAGAGTTATAACGCTTCTAATGAATGTGTGAAATTTCGAACTTTGAAAAATTTTTGATTTTCAAGGCTCAACTTTAATTTTTCTGTTTCTTAACTAAATTTATGAGTCTTTGCTTGATTTAAAGTTTTTGGAGTATATGTTCGAAAATGTATTTAGTTTTGAACTTTGGTCAATTTAATATATAGCGAGTTTTTAATTTATTTTGTGAAGCGATCAGTCTCTGCTAGACTTAGAAGATTTATAGATTATCACGGTTAAACTTGGATTTTTTAAGTTTTCGATTTCTCTAGCAAAGTTATGAGTTTCTGTTGGACTTAGAATGATTTCCGAAAATGTGTTAAATTTCGAAATTAGAAATTTTTTTCGACTTTTACGGTTAAAACTCAATTTTTCGATTTCTTAACTTCATTTATGATTCTCAGTTTGATTTAAGGTTTTTGTACATGTTCGAAAATGTGTTAAATTTCGAAATTAAAAAATCTACTTTCTTGATTCAAATTTAATATTTAGCGAGTTTTTAATTTCTTTTGTGAAGCTATGAATCTCTGCTAGACTTAAGGCCAAATTTTGTAAATACAAAAGCGTTATTTTTTTGAAATTTGTATGGAATGAAACTTTTTGAAACGATTTGCGTTATTTTTTATAAAAATTTTAAACATTTAGAAACGAAACTTTGTACAAAATATTCATATTAGAAAGCTGTTATGCATGCTCGAACATGTGTTAAATTTCGAACTTTGCAAAATTTGTAGGTAAGCAGATTTTGTAAAAATTTCGTTTCTAAACGTTTTAAATTTGTATGAAAAATAACCCAAATACGTTTTAAAATATAATTTTTCCATACACATTTCAAAAAAAAAAACGTTTACATTTACAAAATCTAAACCTTAGAGTTAGATTTTATGAGTCTCTGTTACACTTAGAACGCTTTTAATGCATGTTCGAATATGCGTTAAATATTTAAATATAGAAAAATTTTCGATTTTCATGGTTTAACTTCAATTTTTCGATTTCTTAACTTATGGCTCGATTATTGATGGCAACCGAACTTCAGTTGCGTTGCCAGTTGCTAAAAATCATATTACGGATGGCAACTGGCAACTGAAAGCTGTCAATTTCAGTTGCTTTTTAGTGCTTTTCTGGCAACCACAAATTTTCAGTTGCCGGCTGGCAACGCAGCTGAAGTTCGGTTGCCATCGATAATCGAGCCATTAAGTTATGAGTCTTTGTTTGATTTCAAGCTTTTTAATAATGTTAGAAAATGTGCTAAATTTCGAAATTTAGAAAGTTTGTACATTTTTCTGGTTCAACTTTAGATTATTTGTAAGTTTTTGATTATTGAATTTTTGTGTCTCTGCATTTTATGTCATGCATTTTCGAAAATGTATTAAATATCGAGGTTTCGAAAGTTTTTTGACTCTTTGCTGAATTTATGAGTCTTTGTTGGATTTACAACACTTTTAAGGTATGTTCGAAAATATTTTATATATCAAAAATTTTAAATTTTTTGATTTTCTCTGCTCAGCTAGACTTTTGGTGCAAACTCAAAAATGTGCTAAATATCGAAAACGGAGGATTTTCTCAGCTAACTTCGATTTCTAATTTTAGTTTCTTGGTTTTCGGCTCCTTAATTAATTTATGAATTTTGCAGATATAAAACACTTTTAATGCATTTTCAAAAGAGTAATAAACATGAAAACAAGATTTTGGTTCTTTTTTGACAACCTTTGATATGAATTTTTTACATTCTACGCCACTGTGCATCCGTCTTTTGAAAACCCAAAATAGTGATGAATTGTTAAAAACCTCAAAAGCAAGACCAATTAACAAGTGCTATCTTGAATTTTTCAAAAACCTATTTTTTCACCCGTATTTTTAAACAAAAACCAATTTTTGGAATACTTACTAAAAATCACTTTTTTTTAAAAAAATTTTCAAATATTATTATTTTTTTAGTTCACGGGTTTTCAACCCGTTTTTTCTTGAAAAATGATCAATGTGAGCGATAAGATAACCATTTTATTCACTTTGGAGGTTCATATTAAATAATTTTCTAATTATTAAAAATACCACTTGTCGGCTTACACCAAAAATCTCCACATCAACAAATGTTTAAACGATTCAAAAAACGGCGATTTTCACATGGAAGATTGTCCGATCACATATTACAATGTTTCTATTATAAGCGTGATCGTCTTACTACGAGAAAATTACCATTTTATCATTTTCCGTGTGCTAAATAAAATAGCATTCTAAAATAACAAATGCCAGTCACTTCAAATAAAAATATTTTTATCAATATTCTTTTCGGAATTCGATTGCTATAAAATGGGAATTAATTTTTTTATTTTTATCAAACTTTTATTTTTTCATACCTTTTGGTTTTTTAAACCGATTTTTAACAAAAACTAAAATTTTTCAAAAAATTTTTTTAACACATTCTACCAATTTTCATTAACAATAAAACATAAATAATTTAATTAACTCATACACAAACAACGGTAAATTTTAAATTGACAATGTTTGTCTTTTGATTGCTAATTAATAATTGATCATATTTAATAACAATTACATTTTTTCTAAACAAATACTTTTGCATATTTTAAACTTCCTCTCCACCCATTGAAAGTAAAAAAATATTCACACGTACAAGAAAGCAAAGAAAAAAACTATGACGAATGAATCTTCGAACAAAACACAACCACAAACCCAGTAACGTTCGAACTTAAAACATGATGTTTAAACTTAAATCACAAGTAGAAAATTTATATATGTAGATACCCTCCCTTTATACATATCTATGCATACATACATATATATATATATATATATATATATATATATATATATATATATATATATATATATATATATATATATATATATATATATATATATATATATATATATATATATATATATATATATATATATATATATATATATATATATATATATATATATATATATATATATATATATATATATATATATATATATATATATATATATATATATATATATATATATATATATATATATATATATATATATATATATATATATATATATATATATATATATATATATATATATATATATATATATATATATATATATATATATATATATATATATATATATATATATATATATATATATATATATATATATATATATATATATATATATATATATATATATATATATATATATATATATATATATATATATATATATATATATATATATATATATATATATATATATATATATATATATATATATATATATATATATATATATATATATATATATATATATATATATATATATATATATATATATATATATATATATATATATATATATATATATATATATATATATATATATATATATATATATATATATATATATATATATATATATATATATATATATATATATATATATATATATATATATATATATATATATATATATATATATATATATATATATATATATATATATATATATATATATATATATATATATATATATATATATATATATATATATATATATATATATATATATATATATATATATATATATATATATATAGTTCTTCAGAACTATTTTTCGTTTTTCCGATTTTTTAATGAATTTATGAGTCTCTGCTAGATTTAAACACTTTCGAGATTGAGGATATTTTTCGATTTTCTCGGCTCAACTTCGAGTCTTATATTTCTATTAACAATTTTTGATAGATCTGCTTAACTTTTCACGCATGTTTAAAAATGTGTTAAGTTTCGAAATTTCTGAAGGTTTTAGATTTTTTCAGTTAAACTTCGACCTTTTACAAAGTTTGAATTTCTTTAATGAATTTTGAAAGGTTTAAATTTTTTAATGAATTTCTTAGCCTCTGCTGGACCTACAACAATTTCAATGCATGTTCGAAATTTTTGTTAATTCGAACTTGCGGCTATTGTAAGACTTTCTTAGTTAACCTTCGTCCTTTTGCGAGTTTTCTATTTCTTAGTAAATTTCGAAGTCTCTGCTGAACTTAAAATTATTTTCACGCAGGCTCAAAAATGGGTTCAGTTTTAAAGTTTCGGATATTCTTCGATTTTCTTAGTTCGATTTCGAATTTATGCGAGTTCTATTTTTTCAGTAAATTTTAAAACATATTTTACGCATGTTCGAATATGTGTTATGAATTTAGAACATTTTGCTGGAATTAAAATACTTTCAATACAAAATATGTGTGTTAAATGCAATCTTTCAGATATTTTTATTTTTAGGTTCAATTACGAGCTAGTTTTTGATTTCTTTAATGAAGTTATGAGTCTCTGCTAACTGAAAACACTTTTAATGCATGTTTAATGCGTTAAGCATCGATATTTTTGATTTTCTCTGTTAACTTTCAAGTTATCGATGTCACTAAGCCGGCGCTAGATATAAAAGACTCTTCATTGTAGTGTAACTCACATGTGTACTATGCATACTGTAGTACAACCCACAACTACATGAATAGTTGTTGTACTACAACAATTATTAGTATTTTCAATCATAATATTTAAGTGACAGATATTTGAGTGTCGAATTAAATTGAAAATGAAAGTAAGTAATAGGATTCCTTTCATATTTTCATAGTACCGAATGAAACAAATATAACATATAGAACAAGTAAAACAATTTAGAAAGTCTAACTCTAATTTTCAAAAGTAGTATATATGAAGTGAAAAATCCAAATAAAATTAGACTCTAATTTCACAAACAACATCGGCAAAATCTGTCTGTTTTTATTATTAAAGTTTCAATTGTTTTTGCAGTTCCGTTGAACGCCTAAGTTGTAGCTGGAACCTTTCAGCTGTATTTAAATAAATAAAGGGTTTTAGGGAAATAAACATAAAGACATACAACTTTTTTCCTTCACTTTTTACCTTTACATGGCAATCCTGCCATACATCCATCCTTTTACCTTCACATGGCGATCCTTCACATCATGCTGGTTTGAAAATGTGGTCATTTTCCAACTTTTGCAATATTTGTGTATTCTCGTTTAAAAAATTATGTGGCCTGGAAAAGACCAAACTGGCAACATTGCTTGTCATAATTCATCAACAGTAAAAGTGATAGATACACTCTCACCAGCACACATTCTTTATAGCATGCAAAATAACAATCAAACTTGGTTTCATACGTGCTCGATCTATGATGCACAGTGGCCTGGAACAACAGAAATGTATTACAGTCTGATTTTGCAAAACAAAATTCGTATGAATAACACTGGAATTTTTCGTTTCAAAAATGAGGCAAGCAACAGCCTTCTGAAAATAAACTTTTTTTACACTTGGTAATAATTCTCATTAATTTCTTGGCAGCTTTTATAAGTTTCACCTTTTCTAAAAAGTGGCTGCAGGTTTTCTGATTAGCAGGAATTATCTAGCCAATTGTTCTTTCTGGACGAAATTGTCTGTATTTCCTAAAAATAGACTGTTTTCGGCATGCTGTCCGTCCGTCTGTCTATCTATCGGTCCGTCTGTCTGTCACAGTCTTGTATCTCGCGACCGGTAAACGGTACGGATCTGAAATGTTCACAGAATACGTGCAACTATGGACGCTACAACAACAAATAGTAAAAGTTTATGAAAGTTAAAAATTAAAGGGTGTTCGAAAGGGAACAACGGAACATGTTGAAATCATAATGTAATATGCAGACACTTGATAATACACACTTGACATTTTTAAAGTTAGTGTATCATTATACAGTCTGCACCAACAAATACTGAAATCTAAACAAAATAAAAATTAGAGGGTATTTTATCAATTAATGTATTTTTTACCATGTATTTTGACAATTATTTAGTTGTTTCTAGGAAACCGTAAGAGGCAAACTATTAAAATTTTCACTGCTAATGCTGCATTTTAAAGGCAACAGTAATGAATGCTTAAAAACATAGAAACTAAAACTTAAAGGGTAATATATCTGGCTATGGTATTTTGAAGTGAAGCTGTATCTTATGAGCCGTAATAATTAGTAGAGTATTCACTCAAATAATCGTTGTTCGATTAATCGAGTAATTTTTGTCCATTATTTTTTTTAATAATGAAAATAGCTAATTTCCATTAACGAATAACTCGAACATTGTATGACAATTAATCGAGTAAAATTCATCTTTTTTAATAAAAAAATATTTTTTATTAAAAAAG
Source organism: Panzeria rudis (assembly GCA_956483635.1). Classification (NCBI taxonomy): domain Eukaryota; kingdom Metazoa; phylum Arthropoda; class Insecta; order Diptera; family Tachinidae; genus Panzeria; species Panzeria rudis. The sequence goes on from OY101452.1 coordinate 4,541,808, forward strand.
AATACTGGCCACATATTTCTAGTTCTAATGAAATTTTAAACATGGATAGATATTAGTCTGGAATGACACATAGGCTATATATTTTTTAATAGGAGCACATATGGGCGTAATGGGTAATTTCTACCTCTGTGAAACTATCTAACCAATTCTAATGAACTTCAAACATGGAGAGATCTGAGTCTGGAGGGACACATAGGCTACATATTTTTTCAATAATAGACCCATGAAAGGGGGGGGGGGGTTAAGGGGCAATTTGTGCCTTATATGACCTGCCGAATATGACCAGCCGAATATGACCAGCAGAATATTATTTGAAAGGTAATACTATAAGGCGTATTACTGCAAAATTTCTTTTCGTTAATGAGTTAACCAGAGTTTTTCAAAATAGACCTATTTTTATTGTAAATATCAGTTTTATGGCGCGTTTTCTCAAATCGGAAGGTTGTAATCAATAAGGGTAGCAAGTGCACTTGAGGTCTAATGTGCCCTTAAATATATCCCAACAAATTATTTGCGCCTGGCTAAAAATAAGAAAATACAGCGAAAATACTGAAAATTCCATATTTGGGATTTTCTGGAATTTCTTTGGGAAATATGGCAAATCTTATTTTTCTCTTTCGTGGTTTTTAGTACATAAATTCTTAGATAACTGCAAAATTTCATTCGAAAATAACGATATCGGAGAAGAAAGCTGGACAATTTGTTAAATCCTCGAAATCTAAAGGCAATATTATGAGCTTAGTCTATAATAAGATAAAATGAGGTATATAAATAGCTATTTTTATGGGGAACGTGAAGTTAACAGACTATTTCATAATTTTGCACAAAAAATTCGGACAATTTAGCTATCTAAATGGTATTGTGTTGGATCATTATGACGAGATACAGCATATAGGCCCAAACGCTAAGGACCTGATGCAAAATAATGTCAAATTGGTACCGTTTTGCCATGTTTATATTTAAGCCTCATCGGCAACAGCTAGGAAAATATGGCTCAGATTAATAAATTTTTGAATTAAAGGAAAAGAAAGCATTTGAGGTGCACTATGGGATATTTTGCACACAATTACTACAAATTACACAAAGAAATTGACTCATTTTTTCTGAATCGACTCGGAGAATTAAAGAAGCAAAATGCCATAAATAAAATAATTCAAATTGTTTCTTCCGTATACAAGTTTTTCTTTTGTTTGAAGTGTACAAGTTTTTATTTTGCATTAGAAACTAAAGTTTTTTTGTTTTTGTACATTACTAAAACTTTTCTAAGACAGTGTTCAAAAACATTTTTGTCTTCAAAATCTATAGAGTCTACCCTTTAATTTGGTATATAGATTGTGGGGTTTCATTTCATATTTATTCTATAAGAGAACAAATTATTTCAATGAAGAAAGTGTACAAGTTTTTTTGGTTCACTTTATAGCGTATGTCTTCTTTTAGACTCAGATCTATCTATGTTTTGAATTTCATCAAAATCGGCTAGATGATTTTTGAGAGGAAGAAATCCTCCGCTACCTCCCCTTGTTGTGCTATGTTTTAAAAATCATATAACCTATGTGTCCTTCTAGACTTAGCTCTATCTCTGTTCAAAATTTCGTCAAAATCGGTGCTCTGGTTTAGCCGTTAAAGCGCAACAAACGAACATAGTTTCGCATTTATAATATTAGTAAGAGCTGATGGCCTATGCAGCCAATGCTCATATATAAATAAATTTAGTCTAAGAATTTATTCTGTAGATTAAATAAATTAATAATAATAATATAATATTAGTAAAGATAGTTAGCAGAGACACCTTCAGCTATCACTGCCACGAACAACTTACCCAAGTCACAAACATTTATCAAATACACAAACAATATTAGAGACTCCCAAAAACTAGGCCAAAAAAATCCCAGGAGCTCCCCGACACTTCCCCGGAAAATTACGGCAGCACTGAAAACCTAAAAAATCCTCTGTGGCAACACCATTGTGCTATTTAGTTGTTACCAGTATTTGTAATGCTGACTTTAGACGACATATTTTTTACATATGGCTTGTTAGGTGTGTGAGACATATGTAACTTCGCATGCTTGTCAAAATTGTCAATTTACAGACGGTTTATAATATTTACTTTCACACGCACATGTGCAATTACATCTGACATAACCTCTGAGTGTGCACAACAGCTTAGTTTTTGCACAATTTTCGTAAATATATAAAGCGCTCTTTGCTTTTTAATGTTTTTTCAGCCAAACCACACTTTTGATAATTTAATACAGCTGATGTCAGATGCTTTGTCAGATGAAAATAGAACACGCTCTAATTGAAAATTTTTCATCGGACTTTGCTTCTGTAAATGTCATCTGACAATGTTTTATATGTTTCACACGGCATGTATCACTTTTGCAGTAGGAAATTTGACAAGTCAGATGTAAAATACATGTCGTCTAAAGTCAGCATAATCAGTATTTTTTAATTTTTAAAAAATTTTTGTTTTGATTTTTGTTATTCAAAGCATTGATGTGGCTGGCGCGCCATAAGGAAAATATATTTTTCATCGTTTCTGCAGACCGCAAACATTGAGTATATAAAAAATAATTCTAAACCAGCTTAAAGATATTTCAAGCTTTTTAGTGGTTTCAAGTTATGATAAAATCAGTGTAGCAGGCTCTTAAAAACTTCAAAATTTTAGAAAAAAAAAATAATTATCCATAGAATTTACAATTTCGACTATTGTTGCAGTTAGTGGACTATAATACATCAGAAAAGCATAGTGCTACTCCTTGGTATATTACTTGTTGCATAGTGTAATATCTCAAAATACTAAATAATTAATCAATTAATCTTAATTAAGCGATTAAACCACATCTTCGATTAATTAGTCGAGCGATTAACCGATTAACACAGAAAACCGATTAATTGAATACCCTAGTATTAAAGCTTCATTTAATACAGTTGAATATAATACTCTCTTGTTCTTTTTTACATATTATTTATTTTTTATTTACAAAATGGCGTTAAAAAAAGCAACAATGATTGGGGGTGATTAAGCACGAATTTTTTATAATTATAAACATAAAGTTGTGAATGGACAACAACAACCCTGATTTACATATAAAAAAAGTAATACGTATTTTTTTTAGCGAAAGCGAAATAAATTACTGAATTGTTTTACTAAGAATTTTTTTCTTATAAAATATTATTTTGTACGGAATATTTAAAATAGGCAAATAGTCGTATAGAAATATTTCCGCATTGCCGCCGCAGTTTGGCTTGTATAGGATTTGCCGCACCCCCTGAAAACTTTTAAGAAAAATTTAGCCAAAAACTATACCGAACGGTCTAATAGAATCCTGTACGAATTCCGACGAATTTCCTAGGGAAATTCTAAATGAACTTTGGAAATGTCTTGTAAATGTCGGAAAAATGTCTTACAAAACATCAGAAAATTTTCTGATTTATCTGATACGTTTTACGTCCTGGCGTATTAATATCAGAGAAAAGTCGGAGCTAAAATTAGAAATTTATCAGAAATGTCGCTTAAAATTCTCCATGCATTTTTGTGCTGCTTATGACAGCTCATCAGAAAACATTCACCCATATTTTATAAGTTTAAAAACTCAAATATTTGAGCGTATAAACTCAAGAGATAAATGAGAATTTTAACGAAAACTAAAATCAGACAATGTGCAGAACTGACTACTAAAAGTCGTAAGACGTATATCAAAAAATGTGCAGACTACTCTGTTAAATGCCTAAAGGAAATTAAATTGCATTCGGATAATGTGCAGACTTTCTGATACTAATCGGATAATATTTCAGACAATGTGCAGAAACGTCGTACCAGAAAACTGCCTACTGCTCCGCCAAATGTCTGAGGGAATTTTAGACAACTCGGCTGATTGTCTGGCAACGTCTTAGATTTTTTCTGATGTTAGACATGTCGGCGAAAATTGTTTCCTGGGATGAGAAATAATGAATATGCAGGGAGGAGTATGTGTATTTAAGAGTACATACACACAGGGAAAAGAGGAAAGTAAAATCAACATTAGAAATAGTATTAAACTTACGAGAAATAATTTGCTATTTAAGTGTGTTGGCGTTTATGTTTTTTAGTTTTTTTTGTTTGTACACGCATAACCGATTTTCAAAATTCTTTTTTTTTCAAAGAGCTTGGTCCCATAAATTTTTTTTCGAAAATGGGGAGAGGGGGGAAATTTTGATCGCATAGCTCCTCCATTTAAACGAACACACATACTGCTTAACCCTTTTTCGGCTTTTCTGCAAAAATATCCAGGGTCTTGACAGGAATCGAACCTGCTACCCCCGGCTGATAATCTAGCACACTATCCACTACACTACGGGGGTATACACCGATTTTCAAAATTATTTTTTTGTTTGAAAAGCTTTGCTTGCAGTTTGTTTAAAAAGTTAACAAACATGACATTGCAAGTCTTCTTAAAAACTAAGCCAGTACAGAATACATGCATATACAAAAAAATTGAAGCGAACGAGAGTATGACACCTTTTCATCATACTGATGACACTTAGTCATCATATTGATGACGCTTAGTGACACCTAGTCATCATATTGATGACACTTAGTCATCATATGAATGACACCTCGTATTATATTGATGACACTTAGTCATAATATTGATGACACGTAGTCATGATATTGATAACACGTAGTCATTATATTGATGACACTTAGTCATCATATTGATGACACTTAGTCATCATATTGATGACATTTACTCATAATATGTATGTCGCAACAATAATGTTTATATTGACTTTGTGCTGCCGATGTTTTGGATGGTGACATAGTTGAAATGGTAGATGCATTTGTTTATAAATGTACGCCAAATTGAGGAGTCTGGGACTAAAACCAACATTAGAAGAAAAAGTAAAATGACAAAAAGTAAAACTAAAATAGAAAAAAGTATAAGTAAGAAAATAGGAATATGTATAAGGGTTTCAATCGTTCCATTGGTGGCAGCTGATATAAAGGTTGACATTACAATGATGTAAAGTGTCATTGGGTAAAAAACGAAGCCACTTGTCATAGCATTGATGTCAAATTACATTAGCGTTATGGCGGATTTTCTATAAGCGACATCATGTCAATGACATTTTGTCATTAAATTGATGTCAATTAGTCATTTCCCTAATGTCGATGTTTCATTGTATTGATGATAAATTTGTCATCATTGGCATTGATAACCAGCTCATGTAAAGCTTGACATAACAGTGATGAAAAGTGTCAACGGGTCAAAAATGAAAACACTTGACGTAGCATTGATGTCAAATTACATTAGCGTTATGTCGGTTTTTCTATAAGCGACATCATATCAATGACATTTCGCCATTAAATTGATGTCAATTAGTCATTTCCCTGATGTGGATGTTTCATTGTATTGATGATAGATTTGTCATCATTGGCATTGATAACCAGCTGATGTAAAGCTTGACATAACAGTGATGAAAAGTGTCAAGGGGTCAAAAATGAAAACACTTGACGTAGCATTGATGTAAAATTACATCAGCGTTATGACGGTTTTTCTACCAGTGTATAAATCAAAATTAATACCGAAAAATTTGAAATTACCTAATTTTCGACGATTTCAATATGAAATTTTTCTGTGTATACAAATACAGGTAATAGGTTGCATAGAAATGAGATAGTATTGTACCTATCAAGAACTTGGTAGTTATTTCGATCTCAGTACTTTTTATGGGCGAAATTTTTGGATAGAAACTTGGAATTACTTTTCACACTTATGTTTTTGTGCGCATTGTACTTTCCATACAACACACATCCACACACACAAATTAAAATGATTCTGTTGTATGAAAACCGTGATTTTTATCAATTGTGTTTCCTCACTTAATTTCGAATAAAATAAAAAATTGGGATCGATTTTACTGAAATGGGGCTTATTTTATTAGGAACATAGCTAGCTATATTGTACTAGAAAAATAAACAGATTTTTTAAATTGTTTGTATAGTTAACCACCGACCGAAAAAAGAGGGGTGTTATAAGTTTGTAGTGTGTGTCTGTGTATCTCTGTATTTGTGTGGATATACAAGATAGCGTACAGCCAAAACCGCTGAACCGGTTCTGATTTAATTTTTTCTGTTTGAAAGGTTTTTTGATCTAGAGTATTCTTACCTATGTTTGAAGAAAATCGATCCAGACGCTTAGAAGATATCATAGCTTATCTAAATGTATCCTGATGAATCTGTGTGTCTTTGAAACCGTAGCTACCAAACGGTTAGATCGATTTTAATTTAGTAAATTTTGTTTAAAAGGTGACTTGATCCAAAATCTTCTAACCTATGTTTGAAGAAAATTGGTTCAGCCCCTTTGAAGTTATCAGCTTTTTTCTTCGGGTGTTTTAAACATTTTTAATTTAATTTTATTTATGAATTTTTGTAAAAACAAAAATTTTTCTAAATTATAATGTCCTTTATGGTAAAAAATTTCAATCCTAAATAACTCTTGAAGGAGTGAAATTATCAAAAAATCATATATGACTTTTCTGTATGTAGAGCCTTCAAGTCTCTATAAAATACCTAGCCAAAACTTTTGTCATTTTTGTAATCGGCAGTACTTTATTAATGGGTTGCAAAGTAATGAGTGTTCTTATTCATATTATTACTATGCTTCAAATTAGAACTACTACCTAGATGTTAATAAAATTAATACGTATTTTTATTTTGGCCGACATGTCTAACATCAGAAAAAATCTGAGACTTTACCAGACAATCAGCCGAGGTGTCTAAAATTCCTTCAGACATTTGGCGGAGCAGTAGGCAGTTTTCTGGTATGACGTTTCTACACATTGTCTGAAATATTATCCGATTGATATCAGAATAGTCTGCACATTATCCGAAGGCAATTTAATTTCCTTTAAGGCATTTAACAGAGTAGTCTGCACATTTTCTGATCTACGTCTTACGACTTTTGGCATTCACTTCTGCACATTGTCTGATTTTAGTTTTCGATACAATTCTCATTTATCTCTTGAGTTTATACGCACAAATATTTGAGTTTTTAAGCTTATAAAATATGGGTAAATGTTTGCTGATGAGCTGCCATAAGCAGCACGATAATGCATGGAGAATTTAAACGACATTTCTGATAAATTTCTAATTTTAGCTCCTACTTTTCTCTGATATTAATACGCCAGGACGTAAAACGCATCAGATAAATCGGAAATTTTCTGATGTTTTGTCAGACATTTTTCCGACATTTACAAGACATGTCGAAAATTCCTTTAGGATTTCCCTAGGAAATATCTTCGGAATTCGTACAGAATTTGTTAGACCTTTTGGTATAGTTTTTAGAATTTCCTCAGACAAAGAGATCCGGTTTCTTGTCAACCACTCATATGATTTTCGGTATGTTTATTTAAAAATATAATTAAATATTTAATATTAAATATTATTTAATTTGTCTATTTGACTACTTATATTTTAGCTTCAAGTAAGCCAAATAGTAACTAGTTAATTGCTATGATAATGTAAATACATTAGTAAGGGGTAACCCTTATTTTTTTGATTTTTCAAACAAAAATTTGGTGACAAATGATCCAAAAGTACTCGTCCCATGACTTGAGAAAGTGAGACTGGTACCAAAAATAAGGAGCAGTGAATGGTGAAAAAAGACATATTGTGTAAATGGTCACATATTAACCATTTTCAGTCAATTTAGTTCGTACTCCGGCTAGTATATTAGTAAACGGCACTGAACTAATTCGATGCACCTCGATCAAAGGCCTATTACATAGTATCTATATAATATTAATTGCCTCCCTTCAATGAGACTGCCATTCCACTCAGGAACCTGTTCCGTAACTATATTCAGATATTAATTCCAGCTTAACTGGTATTTACAACATTGAAATATAAGTTCCCCTGTGGTCGAGTGGGTAGTGTACTAGCCTGTCATGCCGGAGGTTGTCGGTTCGAATTCTATCAAAGACATGGCTTAAAAATAAAATACAATTTCTACTTGGATTTGTAACAATAAAAAAATAAATTAGTCGATAATTACAGCTGAATTTGGGAATAATATTTATATATAATCTATATTATTCTACACCGATGAGGACTCCATAAGATAGTTCAGAGACAAGTTACAAGGTGCATACAAAGTATCAGTTAACCCCATCCTATGCCATCCCCATGTAAAAGTGGCTGGTCTGCTTCATAGGAAGTGTTAGAACTCGGAATGGTCCCTACCACCTGGGGACCGGCCACGTGACTTGTTTTGTGCCAGTTCCATTTACCGCAGGGTATCTAGTCAAACTGTAAGTAGTTACGACTTAAGTCCTCATATACTTTTTTGCCTACCAGTAAGCAAAGTTTTTGCTGAGTATATATTGATCATTGCGGTATTGTTACATGTTTCAGAGAACAAGTATTAAATGCAAAAAGTCCAAAATTCCCATGTATTTCTATATGAGAAATGATACATGATTTCGATAAGGAGTAGTTTGAAAATTAGGGCCTTATTTTCTAAAACACGTCACGAAAGTGAAATTTATATAAGAAACAAAAACAAAATTACTCAAATTCTATAAATTTGTTTTTCATACAAATTCTTCTCCGAATAAACACATGAAAAATTCAGGCTTTGCTTTGCTTTTCATAATTTTTCAAATTTGTACGAAAAACAAAAACAAATATGTTAATTTTGTTTTTGTTTTCTATATAAATTTCACTTTCGTGACGTGTTTTAGAAAATTAGGCCCTTAGTTTTTGGACATTGGATATATAGTTTTTATTAGGGTAAACAAAAAAATGTTGAGGGCCGCACCAAAGAAAAAATCCACTTAGGATATAACGGGCACCCTAATGTAAGATACATATATATATATATATATATATATGTATTTAAAAAAATTGAGGGCGGCACCAAAGAAAAAATCCACTTAGGACATAACGGGAACCCTAATGTAACATACATATAGTTTGTAAATAAAATTTTGTGTAAAAAATTGAAGGCCAAGACAGCAATTTTTCTCTTAAACGCACATTCCATACAACGAAAACACGAAGATCTCCCAGTTAACACTTCCCTGCAGGAAATGTCGATAGTAAAACTGTACTGATTCACTATTGACTTTGTCACCAGTACTACAAACTAATTATACCCGAGCCAATGTTTTGTGCTATGGACATTTAGCATGTGCTTGTCATTGAGATTCCTTAGAACTAATGACTACATATGTAGTTCTTAAGGGGCCACATTGAGACATTGGTACTAGTGCATTTTAATGATTCTAGTCAACACCTACACTAAGAGAAAAATCATTCATTCATCTAATGAAGCGGCTTCATTGATATTTCTTCATCATATGAATGAAATGTTGCATTAATAGAATGATAATTTTCTGCATTTGTTAAGTTTTTAGCATTCATTGCCTTTATGACAATGTTTTTATTATGAAGTAAAATTGTTTCCTATTTTAAGAAGATTAAAAGTTTATCCCATTTGAGTATTTATTGCAAAAACACTTTATAATAAATTAAAATAAAATTAATTTTGATGCAACAAATTCAATTAAACAACTTTTTTAAAATTCTCTAAAAGTATACGAAAATGTTTCATACATGCAATGAAAGTGTTTCATAAATACAATGAAACAGTTTTCATATACAATATTTTTTATACAAAACAATTTAAAAGCGTGGAATGCACACTGTTTTTATAGTGATATTGGTTGAGGTAGTTAAGGCGTCGTCTGCAAATCTGATGATGAAAATGAAGAGTCCGAGTTCGATACTGTAAACGGTTGTCAACGTGGTAGCATTGGTTCGTAATCAAGGTAAAATAATTAATAAAATGTTGGTATACAGTTTCAGTTAATGTGCTTACTTAGCAACATTTACAAAAGGCACAATCAATGACATAAGTTCATAAGTATAATGCAAATATTTATTTATTTTTGAATGAACGAAATATTTATTAATATGATTATTTCCAACGTATTTGTTTTGTGAATCCAACTTGATTGTTAGGCTAAGGTTCGTAACGTTATATTCAGAAAGAATTGGGCATGATTAATATTCCAAGGAACAAGGGAAAAATTAACATCAACTTAATTTTTCAACGTATACAGCAGAGCAGAGTAGCGCCACTTTCGACAGCAGCTACACTTCCATCGTTAGTGCTTACATGTATTTTATTTATCACCACTTGTGAGGCTCTGTTGAATGTGATTTAAATTCTTATATATACAACTTTTTCGTGAAAATTGAATACGAGAATTAAATCACTTTCAAGTTGACATTAGCTGCACTTTCCCAGTTTTGCCATCGGACTATATTTCTTCATTCCCATTTTTCTGATTTTTGTTCTACTCGAGTCAAACTTTTTGGTTTGATTTTATACTTAAGTATATATGAACATGTAAACAAGCCAGTAGCTAATTGTTTATTAATATGATTATTTCGAACGTATTATATGAAGCAATATTCATCATTAGTACAATGAAATCTTATGTTAGCTCAAAATTCAATGATCCAATGAAGAAATCCATAGCTGGTACGAAGATTTTCCTTTCAGTGTATGCAACTTTTTACTAGGTAAGATTGGATTTCGTAAGATTAGAAATCGTTTTGAAGCTTTAAAAAATTTATTTTCCTTCACTAGAAATACCTCTTAAAGAGGGGCTTTTTTTCAATTTAACTTCCAACATACCCCAGCAAAAATGTTGCTTGCTGGTAAGCAAAAAAGTATATAAGAATTTAAGACAAAAGTTTTTGCTGGGACATATTTCCGATGAGATGAAATTTTAGTTGTATTTACTTTCCTTGTAGTTTTCTTTGTTATTCTTCAGTATAAACTACAGAATTAATCGTCATATATCGTTTTTCATATACAGTAAAACTTTCGTATGAATGAATATCTTGTATAAACAACTTTTGAGAGAAGAATAAAATTGTATTTTTCTAATAACTTCTGTATATATGTATGTTAATTGCGAACTATAAACTCGTTTGCTGCAAAACTAGTTTATTTGAGTTATGACGACATTGCAGCAAGGAGCTATATGGTTGCTAGGATGTACATATATTTCACATGTTTAAACTGTTCGCATGTTATTAGCATAACATACATACATATATAAATTTACATATGTATACATATATGCTTGTGAACATACTGTGGCACAACCAGCCAAAACGCTGATTTAATTAAATGTATCTACTTATGTTCATGGACATGAGACTATGAAAATGCCTTCTCCTCCCCCCGCTAAATCTAAATTAACCTACATATATACTTACATATGTGTTACATTTACATACACATAATCAAACATGTGTGTGTGTGTGTGTGTTCGTATGAGTGTGTGTATGACTGCAAGTTCAAGGTCGAAGTAATTGGTTCAAATACATGTTTTTAGTAATTTTTGTTTTGTCTTAATTTGAAAGAAAATGTCAGCAATAAATAACAAGAGATGTGTCATGATGCCTCGCCAGTATCGAATAGGTTAGTTGCTTGAGTTAACTTTAGTCAAAAGAAGTAGCAAAGATACAAGATCGGAATGATGAGAATTCAGCAACCTTGGAATCAGTACAACTTATTAGACAATGTTCAAAGGTAGCAAACCGAGGCCCAGAGTGATACGAACTCAGTTTATAAAAGATACTAAGATAGATTAACTGCATACCCTAAATACTAAAATGCTAAAAGAAAATGAAACTTACCATCAGCTAATATGCTGCCGATAGACGATAAGAAATCTTCTGAAACGATAAAAATAGTTTAAATTTTATTAACATATTTCCTTTTTTGTGGTATACCATAATATTTTTGAAATTTATTTAATTTATTTGAGATATTTTTTGTGCCAATTACCTTTTCAAAAAAATGTTATATGTTGTGGGTTAAGCCGATCTATATGCCAGCTGATCAGTAGACTTTGAACGATATAGTTGAAGAGCAAAGTTTTCAAGTTCGTATGCTTATACAAAAACTCTTATAGAACAAATGACAATTACATAAAACAACGTATACAAAAAACATATTATCGAAAACAGTAGAAATTTAAAATTCTGTGGATACTGAATTGAATACGAGAATTAAATCACTTGCAACACTGGAAAAGTGCAGTTTAATATCAACTAGAAAGGGATTTAATTCTCGTATTTAATTTTCACGAAAAAGTTATATGTATAAAAATTTAAAGCACATTCAACAGAGCCGCCTGACAAGTGGTGATAAGTAAAATACACGTGAGCACTGACGATGGAAGTGTAGCGGCTTCCGAAAGTGGCGCTATCTAAAAAAATAATGCTAATTCGACTTAAAGGTTATTTCAAGTTTTTTAGTGGTTCTTGTAATAAAATTGGACAACTTCTTTCCAAGTTATGATCAAATCAGTGGAGCAGAGCAGCCTCTTGAAAAAACCAAAATTTTAGAAAAAAGTTATTAACTTTAAATGAAATATATTTTTTTCTGTTTAAGCATTGTCTATATTATTATTTTCTGGGTTTTGTATAATTTTCAAAGTCTACTATGTTTATTTTTGAAAATCATTTACATTCTTGTAAATTCTCAAATGGGTTTCCAAAGTCTGTACATAAGATAAGGGGCTTGTAACTGTTCAAAATTGTAACGATTTGTTAAAGCACCAATGAAATGCATATAGACAATGCTTAAACACTAGCAAATAAATTTCATTTCAAATAAAATTATGACAATATGTCAAATAGAAAATTTCTTAAAAATTATTAATAGAATTTAAAATAAAAAAAATATAGTGGTATTCCATCAAATTATTCTTGTTGCATAGTGTTATCAGACTGCTTCCAAATAATGTAGATGAGTAAGTAAGCAGTGATTCGCCGCAAAATATGGAAGCAACTATGTTAGTTGGAACAACCCCACTTTTAAATGAAGCCTTTGAAAAAATTCAAAGTTTTACTGTATTTTTTTTCTTATAACTTTCTCTATGCCTAGTAATTTGCCATTCAATTTTCTCTTTTTTTTAAATGTTGTACTTTTTTTTGGGTACTGCAAGGCTCTACCTTAGTTTGATTTCGCTAAATCTATACAAGTGTTATATCGATTTTCTGTTGGCCACAAAAAAGGAAGGGGTATTTTATATCTTCTCTTTCAATTTATGTTTACCTTAATATTCTCCCGCTTGAAACTGTAAGAACTTTCCCCTTTTTGAAAAAAACCCATAAGTAAATATACATTTTTAAAGCGATTTTTTATTTTGTACACATTTAAAATGTACACAGAAACACAAACAAAAAGAACTATTACAAATACTTAAAAAGGAAGAAAGCAAAAAATAAAAAATAAAATTTGTAATGAAAAGAAATGTTAAACACCATCGTGAAAAAACTTAAGCAGTAACAAACACCCACCCTTGAATATCCACAACTAAACATCATCCTCATAAATATGTATAATTATACAAGGCTCCTTGCTCTACCCAACAGCGAATTTGACCAAAAGAACTGCCACCACAACTGACACCAATACAACAACGCAATACTTATACAAGCAAACAAACGCTTTTATTGAAAATTTCCCTGCAAACATTTAGAATGCTGTTAACGACTTAACTAAGAAAAATTTTAAGTTTGAGGAAAATCGGTGGTAGGACATGCCTGCCTTGCACACATAGCTAATTTTAAAATTAAATTTTACATACAGTTATTATCAGAATATAACAAAAATTGTTATCTGTCTCTAACATGTAGCATTCTAGCGCCTGTTGTTAATTTTATTTCATTCAGTGCAAGGACATGACTACCTTCCATATGTCCTTTTTCTTAAAAACCACATTTAAGCTGCATTGATGATTAGAATGCACTAAAAAGCTATAAATATTTATAAAATTATGCGTTTAAGCTCTGTTGTAAATTTTGGCTTACTCAGTGCAAGGATCTAACTACCTCCCATATATCCTTTTGCTCAACAACAAAATTTTGCTTACATTTATGATTAGAATGTACTAAAAATTAATAAATAAATCTAAAATCACGCGTCTTAGCTCTACTGTAAATTTCGCTTCCCTGGATGCAAGGACATCACTCCTCACATACATCCTTTTTCTCAAAAACTAAATTTTACCTATATTATAATTAGAATACACTAATAGCCAATACTAAATAAACTACACCTATCAGCGCAGTGGGCAACTTCGTTTCATTTGTACAAGTGCATGGCTACCTCCCTTATGAATTTTTGTTATGCGATGAAACAAAATTATAATTTAATATTTACTTAAGAAAGGTTCATTAATATTTTTTTTTATTTTCTCAATAGCTAAGATAGTTTATTTTTATTGTAATTTATGATTTTGTCTTTCAAAATATATTTTTTAATATCTTTGAATTGATAATTTTTTCAAATTGGTTTTAAACAGTAATGCCAACTTTTGAGACTCAAAACACGGCAAATTCTTCGAAAAAGGAGCTAAAAAAGGCTAAATTGAAAAAAGGCACGTTTAAGCAATATCCAGTAAAATTTATCGAAAAATCGCTAACTTATAAACAACAATTACATTTTGGGACCATCTTCCAAAGCACAACCAATTTTGATAGAAATAGAAGATTATTGTTTTTTTTAAGTAAACTAACAGAAGAAAGTGAGTAAAGACAATAGTTGCCATCCCTGGTTTTAAACCTTTACCTTAAAAACATGAATTAGAAAATTAAAATTTTTCCAAAATAAAATTTTGGAAAGTGAAATAGTTTTCGTCGTTGTAAAACTAATAAATTTAGATGTGTAGAAAACATGCAAAATTTCCATTTTCCGGCAGAAAATCTAATATTTTTGTTCACTAGTTGTTAGGCATTCTAACGAAGTAACTAAATAAAAAAAAAAAATATATATATATATATATATATATATATATATATATATATATATATATATATATATATATATATATATATATATATATATATATATATATATATATATATATATATATATATATATATATATATATATATATATATATATATATATATATATATATATATATATATATATATATATATATATATATATATATATATATATATATATATATATATATATATATATATATATATATTTAACTTCATCAAACTTTGCGAAATTTTAGGGTGCCCACCAAAAAAAATTTTATTGCTTCCAATTTTTTAATTTATTTTTTGTTGCTATTTGAAAAAACGTTACTCACAACACACAAATTGTTCATATTTTATAGTAATACAGAAAAAAAGTTTTAATATTTAATTTTTCCAATTTTTGCAGTACCATAAACTTACATCTCTATAACTTTTTCGGTAACTTACTGGAGGTCTACATTAGCTACGAACTTGGTATGAACATCATGTCGAACATCGTACATGACTAATGTAGGCCGCTCATGTCCATGTTTCGTTCATGCTCTGACATCGATGACCGAACATATGGCATCAATGTTCGCCATGAGATTCGCCGGCAACAACCATTTTCTTAAAAAAAGAGACCGAATGAAATTGATAAATATTCCATCTCTATTGCACTACCACAAAAGAATTGGATAAGGCAGAACATGGAATTCGCAAGTATTCACCACAACAAACAAGTTGATGAATTTTTTGCTGTTGCTCTGCCGGCGTCATGTTCATGCCATGTTGAAGTCGATGGCTCGTGAAGACGTGGGGTTAGGAAATATGGCTCAAGAAATTCGTGTAATTTTTATATTTCCTGCAGAAAAATCTGGAACTTCCTCCCAGTTTATATTCAAGCACTCCAAAATGCACTAAAATTGCAAATAAAAAGTTAGGAGCTTTAAATCTTTATTTTTTTGTTTTACTCTACCAAACTTAAGCAATTTTGGAAATTCGAACAAGAAAATCTATAGCACAAAAAATTTGTTCTTGTAATATATTTACCGAAAATAATTTTTCTTTTTAGTGCGTATAGTAGCAAATAGAACTGTTGAATTTGGTAACGATGTTAGAATGTCAGCCCAGAGGTCTTGGCTTCGATTCCCACCATAAACCCTGGGCCTTTTCTGGAAATAAGCTTAATAGCTTCGCGGGTTGTGTTCGTTTAAAAATAAGAATAGATGAGAGTGCAATTTTTACAGAGAAGCTAATTACCTTAAAATATATGGTAGGAAAAAGAACGGAGCCGAGCGGGACTCCTAAATTAATTTTAAACTCGTTTGATAAGATCCCATCTACATATAATAATACGTATATTGCGAATCCTGAGAAAGCTAGATATAAATAGAGAGAAGTCACCACCGATACCAAAAACAGCGAGTTTGGATAAAAGTGCACCAAGCCCCTTTCTCTATCAAACGAAATAGAAATATCTAAAGCCAACATCTTACTTTTGCCAAAATCGTGTATGGAGTGCCACCATTTTTCCGACAGGATGGCTAGTAAATAGCTCATAAAATAAATTCTTGGACTCCATATACTCAGAATGGAAATTTATCATAATTTTCAATGCTTTAGAAATTGCAGAGCATATTGCGTTTGGGCGATAAGTTTCAGTATTGATAGCCTCCCCCTTTTTAGAGTTGGCGATGCATTGGCTACCTTCCAACAAGATAAAAAAAGCTGTAGAAGGTTACCAACGGACATGCCGGCGTGGAAGAGCTTCAAGAGCAATGCTGGAATTCCATTAGCATTAGTTTTTACTCTTTCTACGAATGACCAAAAGCTCATATTATCCCAAGAGGCAGTATGAACTTTGGCTGTTCATACAACCATTTTCCACGCCTTAGTACTCCTGCACAGGAAGATCTCGCTCTTTTGCGCAGTATCTGTTTTTTTTTTGTTACTATGCCAGACACTGAATGCTTCCTCTCTTAATCTGACTGCATTTTTCCAAGCCTAATTAAACCAAGGCTTATTTCTGATTTTAGTCGGAATTTGCTTTGATTGAAGCAAAGTTTTCATTCGCAGCAAAATGGTGTTTACGATCATTTCTGGCTTGAACTTGATATTATTGTCAAGGAAGTATAGTTTTAACTTACAAAAAGTTGAGGTCAGGCTAACGAGCCTTTTTGTAGGCTAGGTTTGCTTTCAAGCTGCTGACTTAATCCGAGAGAATGTTTCTCAATAGAAAATGTTTGCCGGGTTTTATTCCTTGCTGCCACTACCACTACTACCACTCCCGTATAAAAACCTACACATTTACAATAAATTCATTCAATCTAACACTCTTGCTCCCAAACTTCTAGTATATAAAAGTAAAAATAAATAATAATAATGAGAAAAGAAAAAAAAAACGACAATGACGTACCATTTCTTTCCTTTTTTGCTGTTGCTGAAAATATTTTTAAATAGGGCTTTCAATATTTTTTTGTAAATTTTTTTTAATGCGTGCTTGGGCACTATAGTTTTGGTAAAATGTAACCAACCAACCAACCCGCCATTTTTTAGCAATTAGTTTTTTTTTATTTAATTGAAATTCTAAAATGAGTTAAACTATTTTTTTATATAAAATTGAGAACTTGATACCTATGATTAATTTTTAATTATGGTTTCCACAAACAGCGCTTTTTTAGCGCTGCGAATCTCAGAAACGCTACAAGGCGCGATTTTTTAAAATTATTTCTTCGTTTCGAACCTGATAACAACTGGACCAAATTGAATACCTCCTTCTACGCTTTTGATCATAATTTCTACGCGAAGGCTTAGGAAAAAGGTCGAAAAAATTCTCAACAGGTGTCGCTGTATATGGTATGTTTGTTTTTTTCCTTATCGCAAATCAAACGGTAAGAGCGATCGTGTTGAAATTTTGGAACTGTCTCACTGACGATTGGGAAATTCAAATAGGATAAATTAGTTTTAAACATTTGGGGACCAGGATATTCTCCATACAAATCCATTTTTAAGTTGAGTGTTGTGTTTTTCTTCCGACGGGGTTTTTTTGAATTTGGAACGATTTTCCGTCATCCCACGTCAAATTTGGTTTGTAAACAGACCGGTTTCGGCTATGTGCCATCTTCAGTGTTCTATTGAATACATTTAGTATTCAATAGAACACTGAAGATGGCACATAGCCGAAACCGGTCTGTTTACAAACCAAATTTGACGTGGGATGACGGAAAATCGTTCCAAATTCATTTTTAAGTTCCCTATATCTGCACAACTACATTGGTGAGACTTTCAATTTTATGTGGATCACTCTTAGAAGAAGGTGCGAAAACCAACAAAATCTTGGCGGTACAAAGTAATTATTAATTTTCTTATATCTGCAGAGCTATAACAGTGAGGTCTCTAAATTTGATGTAATTAACTCTTAAAACCAAGAAAAAGTTCACACAAAATCTTGGAAGTATAGGAAGGCGGGTATCTAACATACAAAATAATTATGAATTGTCCTATATCTACAGAACTACAATAGTGAGGCTGCACAAATTGCACTTTTCAACGAAAGACTGGTAGTATAGGATAAGAGGAGAAGGCGGCCAAAATCTTTATTTTTCATATCAACGATTTAAAATTTTATTTTTCTAACTAAAAGTAAATACAAACAAAGAAAAGGAAATGCAAATTATGAAAACACTGTAAGGAATTTTTATTTGGTACAGAAACTACTACGCTCATGAGATACTCAAAAACTCAAAAAATACGTTTGTGGGCAACTTAAACTCGTTAATATACATAAATGAAAGCACGACAGCTTCGATGCAGTTGTTTCCCTTGTTTTTAGCAATAAAACCGCATACACAATTTTGATGCAGTTGTTATTCTTGTTGTCGTCAAGAAGGCTTTGTAACACAAATTTTCATACTTTTTATACACTGGCGAACTGCCCTTCGATTTTCTAGAAAAAAAAAATTATGGGACCAAACTGCAAAAAAACCTATTCAAACCCATTTAGCTTCTTTTTTCTCCACTTCCTGGCAACAGTGATAAAATGGTACCGAAATAGTTTTTATGGTTTATGTGGCTGCCTGTTACGCACAAGCATTCAAGTAGAATCAATAGGATTCCATTTTAACTCCTTTTATACTCCTTTTAGTTTTGTTGCTATGAAGTCTTAAAAAAAAAATTATGCACTACATAAAATGAGTCACTGTATCTTAAAAAAGTAACTTTCCTTTTTCAGAAAGTATAACTTTTCGAATATATTTTTTCCAAAAGTACACTTTCCAAAATGTACCTTTTTTTAGAAAGTTCATTAAAAAATATGTTCAAAAAGTTCATTTCTCAAAGAGCACACTTAGCGAAAAAGTTTATTTTAAAAAAGTCCCTTATTTCAAAAAGTACATTTTTTAAAAAGAAGACCTTTTTCCAAAAACCCTTTTCCAAAAAGTATCTTTTTAAAAAAAATTACCTTTTCCAAAAAGTCCTTTTTTTAAAAGGATCTTTTTCCAAAAAGTACCTTTTTTAAAATAAGGACCTTCTTTTAAAAAGTTACTTTTTCCAAAAAGTACCTTTAGAAAATAGGTACCTTCTTTTAAAAAGTACCTTAGTTCAAAAAGTTCCTTTACTGAAAAAGTACTTTTTTAAATGTAACTGTTTTAAAAAGTAATTTTTTTAAAGCAGCTTGTTTCCAAAAGTATAGTTTTTTAAGAAGTACCTTTATTCACAGAGTATCTTTTTTTCAAACAGTACCTTTTTCCAAAAAGTACCTTTCTTCACAAAGTACCTTTTTTCAAAAATTATGCATTCTAAAAGGCACCATGCTTAAAAGGTATCTTAAGCAAAGTATCTTGTGAAAAATGCATTTCCCAAAAAAGTACATACATATGTATGTATATCAAAAATTACCTATTTTTAAAAGGTAAATATGTATGTATTAGAGATGGGCGCATGTCGAAATTTTCCAACACGACACGACCCGAACACGAATCCCGGATGTCCAACATGTACGAAACACGCACGCCTAAAATTTTCAAAACTCGAACACGACACAACACGCACGAAACCAAATCCAAAAAGAAAAACAAACATTTTTTATATTCAAAGAAACATTCTATTTTAACGTTTCATGTATATTTATATACATATTTCTGTTGAAAAACAGTAACTTATCAAGATTTTCGCTCAATAGTCTTGTGCGACAAGCTTCTACGTTCATACATATCTTAATCTCAAAATCTTTTCGTGTTTTTTCTCATCACGACACGAACCGAACACGCACGAAATCAGATTTTCTGTCACGAACACTTCGTGTTAAGTCGTGCGTGTTCGTGACACGAAAAAAACACGACATGCGGCCATCTCTAGTATGTATAGTAAATAAATTCAGTGCGAATTTGGCTCGCACACGAAGGGTTCCGTACGAAAACATGTATACCTTTTCGTTTTTGCCCTTTTTTCTTTTTGACAATTTTTTAGTTTTGCGTTTTTATTTAATTTTATTTTTAAGCTTTTTTCGTTGTTTTGGCGATTTTTTTTCGGTATTGCCGCTTTTTTCATGTAGGTGATTTTTTTTCCCGATTTTTCGTTTTCTTTAATTTTTTGTTTTTCTGCTGATGTTTTTAGTTTTGCCGATTTTTTTGGTTTTAGCGTTTGCTTTAATGTTTTTTTTCGCTTCTGGACGACACTTTTGGTTTTAGCGATTTATTTTAGTTTTGGGCTTTTTCGGATTTGGGGATTTTTTTCAGTTTTTGGTTATATTTTACATTTAGCGATTTTTTCTTGGTTTTGACACTTTTTTTCGGTTTGGCGATTTTAATTAGTTTTGGCGCTTTTTCGTTTTAGTGATTTTTTCCGTTTTCCGTTTTCGGTTTTTGATGATATTTTTTATGTTTTATGTTTTATCTTTTAGTGCTTTAGTCTTTGTGACTTTTTTCGGTTTTTGGCTTTTTTTAGTTTTTTTGGCGATCTTTTTAGTTCTGATGATTTTTTGCGCTGTAGCCATTTTTTTAATTTTGGTGTTTTTTTCTTTAAGCTCTTTTTTCATTTTGGCGATTTTTTGTTTTGACATTTTTTAATTTGGAATTTTTTAGTGTTAGCGTTTTTTTTTAAATTTCAAGAGTTTGCCTCTTACGGTTTCCAAGATACAGCAAATTGTCTATATTACATAGTCAAAATTACATTAACTGATAGAACATCCTTTAATTTTTATTTGATTAAGTATCAGTATGTCCGAACTAGCTTTGGACACTTAATTTATAATATTAATTTAGCAATAAATTATAATATTTATATTAATTGTCATAACATAATTAATATAAGTAGTTAACATTTCATAGCTATCTATATATCGTAAAATATACATGATCTGGCAGTATTGAATTTAGTACTTGCACAAGCAGTAAATGTAACATTTCAAATCGGTTTACCGAAGTGTATGTTAATAGATACTGACTTGCTTTCTAAACCTCATACGAATAACTTGATTTGTACTTACCTTAAGTACTATTTTATTACATACATACCGCTATATATAATATTAAATTTGCTTAAACCTACACGTAACCATACATACTTACATACTTTAAGCCCTAATACCAATTGTAACTCTACTAAACCCAAGAAGAAAAAAACCTAAACCCAAAACAAATAAAACTGAAGTGGAATTTATATACCTAAATATCTACCTAATTTAACTACAGTGGCCCTACAAAAGGTGAGTGTTAAAACACAAGAGCCAGCTCACAAATATAAAAGAAATATAACCCTTTTCTATAATTTACTATCGCAAAATCCCCATAATTATAATTACTCCTCCTTGAGTTATTATAATTAAAATCTTATTATAGATTGGCCTCCCTCGCATATAATTAGATTCCCCTCTGCCATCTATAAGAAATTTTTATAAATGCAATTGTCCCAATTGTATTCAAAGTGTTAATTGGTATTGTCTATTCTACAGACGAAAGTGTCCATAAATCTATTTTGAATTGGCAAAACTTTAAATTAATAAATTTATAAACACAATTTAAAAAAAAATTCAATTTATATTTTATAATTTTTTTACTAGACACATGTAAACAAACCAATGAATTTCTTCAATAAACAAAACAAAACAGTACACTTTTGACAGCTACCGTACACCATAAATCAACATGTTTCGTTGCTCGCTTTAGAACGCCCTTTAATTTTTAGCTGCCACATATTTGTTGTCCGTAGCTCTTACGGCTCCAGAGAAAACAGCCTGTGACATACAGACAGACAGATAGACGGACAGCGTAGCGAAAACAATAAGATTGCTTTACACTTTTGGTGTACGGAACCGTAAAAAGAACATTTTCTAAAAAGTACCTTTTTCAGCAAGTACTTCTTACAAAAAGTACCTTTATTATAAAGTTCCTTGTTCAAAAAATTCCTTCAAAAAGTATCTTAAGATAGTTCCTTATATACATTTTCAAAAAAGTAGCAGTAAAACCTGTACTTTTTTCTATAAAAAAGTACGTTTGCCCAAAAATTTCTGCTGCAAAATGTAACCTTTCAAAAAAATTCTGAAAAAAAGGATTTTTCCTATGCATAATTTTCCAATAAGTGCACTTAAAAAAATAGCTATTAAAAAGTGTATGTTGCAAAAAAAAATTACCTTTTCAAAAAACTCAAAATATAAAAATTACATTTATATGTATGTACCAAAAAGTTCTAACTTCTCATTTTTTTTAACGAACACACATACTGCTTAAGCCTTTTCGGCTTTTCTGCAGAAACACCCAGGGTCTTGGCAGGAATCGAACCTGCGACTCCCGGTTAATAGTCTAGCACACTATCCACAACACTACGGGAGTACCCTACGGTGATTTTTGCAATTTTACTGTAACCAAAATATCACTGTATAAATTGCTTAATATCAGTTACATTTAATTAACCTACCAAATCTAAATTTAAAATATTACAAAACTTTGTCCCAATTAAAAACTCAAAATTTTCTAAAACATTTTTCTATTGAATGAAAGAAATGTAAGCTAAAAAATATTTTTAGTACCAAATGAACACTGAAAATGGTACATTGTCGAAACCGATTTGTTTATCAACCAAATTTGACGTGTGCGGACGGAAAATACTTTAAACTAAATAAATTTCATACAACACATCGATGCACCTAAAAATAGTTTAACTGAAATATGTATATCGATGAAATTTTTAACTATTATTTTTGACATAAATATATTATTAAAATTTCAAAAACTATTAAATTTTAACTGTTAAATTTGACCGAAAAATATAGGTAAAATGTTCAGTTTTTTTACCGAAAAAATATGGATTCAGCTTAAAAAATTTTTTTAACAAAAATCATCGTTAAAATTTTAACTTTTATTTATGTGAAAAAAATATCGGTAAAATTTTAATAGTTATTTTTCATTGAAAAAAAATATGGAAACCGAAAAATTTCAGTAAAATTCGAATATTCATTTTTAACAGAAAAATATCGATGAAATTTTAATTGTTGTTTTAGCCGAAATTTATCTCTTATTTTTGAATTTTTACAGATGAGAAATTTTCGAAATTTGCCACTAGCTGTTTGAGCAATTTTTTTGAAGTTATTATTTATTTTGAAAGCCCATTGATGTTACAAACTGTTCTGAATGTCAGTTAGAAACTTTATATTAGCATTTATTTTTTTATATGCTGGAACCATTGTGCAGTTATGATACCTTACCTTGATTCTATCGTTTTAAAAAAACACCAACTAATCCATTTACATATATTGTATATACACATATTTACTGAAGAATTTATTAATATTTTTAAAAGTATCTTTATTTTTATTAAAAATCTAACTTATGAAATGTTCATGTCACTGAGCCAAATAAAAACGTTTTAAAACTGAAAATGAACATGAAATGTTAGAATAAATCACACACTGAAGCATATGAATGCCTACAAACTACTAAACACTCACCCATCTTGTAGATACTCATGTGTAAACTTACATTACATTGGCATGTATGTACATGTATGCAAACATATGTATGTATGCATGTGGACTTTGGATATCGTTTCATGTCACACAGGATCCGGAATAAACACGTGTTGTTAACATGTATGAGTATTTCAGCCGTATACTTAATTTCATGTACGAGAGAGCTCATATTATGCTTTGTATTAGGTCGGGAATCGCTTTGAAACAAACACACACATATAATAACTTACATTCATTGTCCACTGCATTTAAATAAATAAAATAAAAAATTTTAAACTTGTGAAAAACATAAAGGGTTCATTCATTCAATCTATGCAATCTGCGCAATGTTTATAGATGGATAAACCTTTTTAGTTGTTGTTGTTTCTAACAACTCGGATTATAATCACAAGGTAAGTTAGGAACAACTGTCCGTATACTGGATAGCGAACTGACCTAACCGGTTTGACCAGTTGCTTGCTAAGGGACAAAATAATAAAAAACCAAATTAATATGCATACGCATTATATTATGCGTAGAGTAACATAAACAACAAATGTGCGCTCATCATTCATTAAAGATTTTTTAATGTACGTACATATGTATGTTTCTTTGGTAGTGATCAAACATAAGTTAGTTTTCTATTGTCTATTCAAGCAATTAGGGTGACTCTCATTTGCTGGACTATAAATAAATTTCAAAATATTAAATGACTTCAGAAGCCTTTAAATCTGATCATACTAAAGGGTGACCCAAAATAAATATAAGAAATCTGGCATGCAAGGTTGCTTGTTTGATTTTTAGCATATCCTTTGAGCTAACTATAGGGAAAAGTGATGAATTACTAATTCGTTTTATGAGATACACAAACACTCACACACAAATACTCAAACACAAACACCCCTGCAGACAAAGTAAGTAGTATGTAGTTAGAACTATACTAGTTGCTTTTTACTTCAGACTATTTGCCCATCTGTCCTTTTCTCATATATCGAACTATCGATTTTAACATTAGGTTGTCATAGGAGCCCAACTAGTTCATTTGTATACAGTTAAATCCCAGTTGGAATCCTAGTTGTTGTAAAGTAGTGCTCTTACTAGCTTGTTTATTTAGATTTTGTAACTCTTAAAAAAAGCTTTGGCTCAACTGGGGTACGAACACACATTCCTCATATTTCAAGGCAAGTACTCTACCCACTGAGCTACTTTCTACTTATTTTTTTAAGAGCTAAAAATATGTTTTATATACAAGTCGTATACCTGAAAACTTTGTTCTTTTTTGACTAGTATCGTTATTGTCTAGATACAACTAGTAATATGATTGTTTCTTTTTTATTAGTATTATTACTAGTCTTACTGCAACTAGAAATATGACTGATCTTTTTTGACCAGTAACATTACAACTATTAATATAACTGTCCCAAAGCATATCTAGTTGTAAATTTAGCTACTGGGACTCACATGCAAACACTCACACAAACATACTCAATGCTAATATGTATACCAAAATCAATTGTGGAAAAAATTTCTTGTTAATTTTATGTGTTAAATGTTCCAACCTTCATATTATTCCGTTCATCATTAAGAGCCCCTGGTCATAATAAGAGCCTCAAATTCTCCTTTAAGGGACATGTGTTATAGTCACAGTGATTTTCATAAAAATCTTTCAAATTGCTTTTTACAAACTTTAACGAAAGTCTTAGAAAATTATGCTAATTAGCAAACTGCACCCTTAAGAAAATACTTGATATGAGATCGTCTAGTGATCACTAGACAAATTAGAGAAAGGGATGATTTTACAAAACAGGAATGTTTGTTTGCAACAAAACAATTTGTATATTAATGCCCTGTCCCAAGGACATGTGTTTAGTTTTTAATAGCCAGCTAGCAGGACAATAAACCACGATATTAAAAAAAATCTCAAATTTATTTCAACAACGGTCATCATCATCCACATCATTATGGTCCTGCTATACAACTGTATACTTTAACGAAAATAAAACTTAATAATAGCAAATGCAAATAGTCATGTGCTGAAAATTTACAAGAAATTCAAAACTCCAGCCAGGCAGATTTATTAAAAGGGTTAATAAATGCTTTTAGAGATACTTTTTTAAAAAAACTGGTTTTCCCAGGCGTCCCCTTTGGAAGCACACACACACACATACACTTTTGAAGCCAATATTGGACTTTTTTAGAAAAACAAGTTTTACTACTTTTATTCAAACTTACACACACAGATAGTATAAATATTTTCCTTCATATGCTTAAAAGGACATCGCAACAAAATAAACGACCAGCCAGCCAGGCAGTCCATTTAAATGTGTTTCTTGACACATTTGCATATATGCAAACAAAGAGAAAGAACACCTTTCAAGTTTCTAATTTCATAAGTAAATCTTAGTTACTTCTAAATACGAGAATTTTTCATAAATTTAGGTCATCTCTCATCCTCTTTAGGTAAATTTTGTATTGTATGTCATTTTGTATTGAAATTTAGAATAAACGTTAATTTGCAGAGCTCTGTAAAGGTTTTTTGTTTAAACTCCCTGCTATCAAATAATATCAGTGGACTTTTGACAAATGACTTAAATAGACATAAGAACATTTTTCAGGTTTATTCTAATTAAATACAGTTTTTTAAAGACCTAACATAATCAAAACTTTTAACGACTGATCCTGGCAGAGGGAACCAATGTTAAACCCAAGTGTGTCGGTATTTTTAGAGTTTATGTCTGGCTTTTATTTTAGATGGAGTCCCTTCCGCCCCTCTACCACCTTTCCACACATGGTCATAATGAATAGACATAGAAACACTTATAATCCTTACATTTTAGGTATACAATGCATTCAGCTTTTTTATGCGAAACACTAAAAAAAATGTTTGTTCAACATTTTAACCCTCCAAGCCCTCGCTCTATGGGCCTTTTTCGTCCTTCTCTTGAAAAAGGGACAATAACTTGACTTAAGTAGCGGTATAGTGGGCTAAAATATATTACAAAAATATTTGTTATTAAATTCTATTATAAGCCTTAAAAGATATCAAAGCTCCAAACTCAACTTGACGGCCAGAAACTAGTAAAAACTTAAAATGTATATAAGGGTTAATTTTGTATTTATTCACTACAAAGTACAACAAAATTAAAATTTCTCAAAATAACAATATTCGTACGGCTCATACTGGTAGAGGGTACCAATAAAAATATACAAGTATCGGCGTTTTAAACGTTTACGCCTGGAATTAATTTTTTGCCTTAAAGTTAATTAATTAATATGTAAAATTTTTTGGGAAAGGGACGGCATAGAGCGAACAGGTGGTGAAGTTTGTGAGAGATAGAGGGAGATAGAAAGCTTAATTCATTTACGACTCTGCTATTGCCCGGTTTTTGTTAAATTTTGTAGAGCAGTTCTGCAGCGCCTTTGGTATGAAGTAGAGGCATTACTTTTTTGAAGGAGGGTGCTGTGATGTACATTAGTTAGAGATAAATGGCAAGTATGTTAAAAGAAAATGCTTGGAACGAAAAACTAACGAAGGTCGGTCATATATTGTACGCCCCTAGGAGGGGGTTATGGGTCTTTTTTTTAAATATATTTCTAGTCTGTATTGTAAATTTTGTAGGAGATCCCCCTTACGGAATGGAGATACGGTATAGGTGTATTCAGGGAGTTTGTCATATATTTGACCCATCTAGGGGCATTCTAGGCGATGCAGGGACCAAATTTAAGAATTTCATTAAACCGCCATATTTGTATGGGAGCCCCCTAGCACAATAGGGCGCGGGTAGGCGCAGCTAATTTTTTTACAATTATATTGTAGAAACTATAGCCTCTCATCATCAATTAATGTTATTACCGGGAAGAACCCGGAAATATAACTAAAACGATTTTCAAACATAAAATTAGGCCAAAGAATAATAGCCTATCAGCAGAAAATATAGCACAATGTTTTAAACATATTTGTACACGGTTGAGGCAACCATAACCTAAGAGCAACATACTATGATTGAATTTTATGGTTGGAGTCGAATCATTTTATTCTGAAAATAAGTCTGTTCTAAATATAATATTGTTGTCTTATATAACACTAATATGATTCATATAACCTAATGTTCAATTGAATGTAATATACCATGATTTAAACTAATTATACTATATTTGTATATAAAAATAGCATGGTTCTAAATAACCATATAAAGGTGGTTTTCTTACCGCCTGTTCCACCATGTCGATCGCACGAACAATCAGAAATAGCAAACAATAAATAACTGATTTGCGTCCCACTATAAGCATATTATATTTTTGCATTAATATATTTACATATTTACTAAATAATTAAATAAAAAATTAAAATGTGTTGTTAGCGGTACGCAAATCAGTTGTTTATCGCCTGCTATTTCTGATTTTTCGTGCCATCGACATTATGGGACAGGCAATCAATCATATTTTGATTAAAAATGTACAGCATTTAAAAATGTATATAATTTTGAAATTAAATATAAAATAAAATATTTTGAATCTGAAATAAAAAGTATTATCTATTTTCATATAGATAATACATACATCCATACATATTTGTTGACACATGTTTTATTTGCAATCAGTCATGCTCTAAAACCCATTTCATTTAGAAGTCTTCAACCTTCAGGAAAGAATTCAACCAAAAATCTCACTTATTGCAGCTTTTCAGTTAATTTTTATGTTCAGATGTTTTCCTTTTTTGAAATTTTGCAATTTCAAAAAGAAATGGTTTTCAGATCATGGCCGATTATTATTTGCTAGCTTTTATCCGTCATTGTTATTTTTAATTTACTTTTTCTTATATTTTTATTTTTTCAAGTGACACAAAAAACAAACCAACAGCTCTCAAGTAAAACCAAAAACTAATAAGAAAAAGCATTCAAACAAAAGATAGAACAAAAACTTTTTTGGAAGCAGAGAGCCATGTCTCTTTTGAAAACAAAATGTTTAAAATAGTATGGACAATAACCATATTTTATTGTTATAGAACCATACTGTTATCGAAGTTTTAAATATACCATTATTGTAGCTGGAATTTTTTAACAATAAATTCAACCATGTTGCAATCAATATGAATGCTAATAAAGTCATGATTAAATGTAAGCATAAGTTTTTTGTCGTAAATTAATTAAGGTTAACAATTATTTAAAACAATAATAACTTATTTGCCACAACCATAAGCTATATCGGGAAACACGATATTGTTGATGGAACCATGCCACAACCATATCTTTTCTTTGCGTGTACTTATCTCCTTTATCCGTTTCCATAACAATCGCGAAAGATAAGTGCAGTTTTGACGATAATCAAGTCCCGACTAATGCGCAGGTGCAACCAATAAAAACCGGGAAGGGTTGTGTATTGGTCTCTAGTCATTCAACAACAATTGGAACCAATTTTTATGTAACTTCGAACACTTTTTAAAAATTGAATTATGGCCAAAGAAAGTGGTCGTTGAAACCATAGTGAATCTGTTCGACTTTTGCAGAAAATGCAACCCTGATATAATGAGTTTATGGAAATTTTAAAAAAGCAATAACAACACATTATATTAGGATTGCATTTTCTACAGAAGCCGAACGGCTTGTTAGATAGTGTAAAACAGCTATTAGTGATCAGTGATATGCCTTCACCACTTTACCTGTCCAAACACCAATCAACACAATGTCCTATGGCTTGCCTGAAACTAGTACCGAACCCAAGACCTCAGGGTTTGTGGTTAACGCGCTAACCACTTCAGGCACCCGCACCAGCACTCTTAGCTTTGTTTTGATTGATGTTTTTTCGGAATAGCTACAGTAGTTTTCACGTTTTCGATTTCCTTGCTAATTTTATATAGTTCTGGTAGATTTTGGCAACTTTTGTTGTTTTTTCGAATATGCATATATATATATACCGAACTTTCGGAGACTTTTTGTTTTTTCAAAGTATGTAGCTTTGATCTTTTTAACATATTTAAATATGTGCTACATACCGAATTTTCGATGTTTTCGGAGTCGCGTCGATTTATTGCAGGGTTTTGTATTTATGTGTTTCTAGAAGGCTAGGGGTATATTTTCGAGTTCGTTCTTATTGAATTTTTGACTAACTTTCGATTTATTCGGAGTTAGCTTCCATTTTTGCAACTTTTCGATTTCTTAGGTGAACTTATGTATGTGCACTGATGGAAAAACCGTCATAACGCTGATGTAATTTGACATCAATGATATGTCAAGTGTCTTCGTTTCTGATCTACATCAGCTGGTTATCAAATCCGATGATGAGAAATCAATCATCAATGCAATGACACATCGACATCAGGGATGTATCAATGACACTTTACATCACTGTGATGTCAACCTTTACATTAAGTGTCATCCATGGAACGATTGAAACAATAATACATATTTCTGTTTTCTTACTTTTACTTGTTTCTATTTCAGTTTTACTTCTTGTTATATTATTTATTCTTCTAATGTTGGTCTCGATCCCAGGCTCCTCATCAATATTTATGTATGCATGTTAGCATACATACTGGCATGTTAGCATAAATACTGTTTGCATACATTCTGGCTTAGTTTTTAAAAATACTTGCATAGTTTATTCTTAGCTCTGTTATAATGTTAGTAATG
Organism: Panzeria rudis; assembly: GCA_956483635.1. Lineage (NCBI taxonomy): Eukaryota > Metazoa > Arthropoda > Insecta > Diptera > Tachinidae > Panzeria > Panzeria rudis. The sequence continues at coordinate 4,572,214 of OY101452.1, forward strand.
ACGATAAGTTTCCATCAATGCAATGTCATGTTTTTTAACTTTTTAAAAATGGTCTTAAGCTTCAAAATAAAACAATAACATTTTTATTAAAATACAAATTGCAAACATTATAATATTGTTTACTTATTTCTTTTTTACATATTTACAGTCTAATAATGTATAATAAATGACATCGTATTGATGTCATTCTAATCATAGCATTGATGACACTTAAATTATGACAAAATTTTATGATGACGTTTGTTATCACATTGATATCTGTTTTCTTTTTATTGACGACATTTGTCATAGCATTGATGTCAGAATTCTGATGATAGGACGTCATCAATGCGATGATAAATTTTTCTATGAATGTAGTTTTTCTAGTAAACTAAGGTCACTTTCTATTTATAATTGAATATGTACTTTATTAGATTATTATTTATTAGATTTTTCATATTTTTATTAAAATCCAAATTTCTTTCTAATTAAAAAAAATAATTCTGTATTATTATTCATCGACTGGAAATTCCATATTTTTAAACACTTATATCCCAAAAGCATGACTGTACAAATTTATTTTTGTGTTTTTTGCGTATTTTATTATATTATTTTTTTTTTCTTCTTTTTTTGTAATCATCATCAATTGCTTAAGAAGAAAAATGGTTGAAGATTGTATAAAAAGTTAAAATAAAATAGCAATGGAGTGGGCAAAGTGGAGGTGGATTTTTTCCTTTCGTTTTTTATTAAACAAGAACCCTTGTTTGCTATAAAATTTTAATATTTTATATAAGAAGCAACATTTTTGAAAAAAATGTACAGAAAGAGCACCACTACTACAAAAAAAGTAAATATATATACATATATATATACAAGAACAACAATAAAATATGCCAACCATTGAACAGTCATCATTAGTGTTGCTGCTTCCTTTTCTACAACTACAACCGCTCTGGACCATAGCGAAAAGAAAAAAAAATTGGGGGAAAAACATTAACAAAAGCTAAACATTTGCTGTATATATGTATGTGTGTGTACATAGTTTTTTCTTTGCTTTTTATATGCCTCATCACCACTGTCGCTGCCATCAAAACGGCCGATCAACGCCACCACCACCAACGCAGAACGGAAAAAATACACAAGAAATATATCGTCAGGCCTGTACATTAAAATGGTAGTTAAAGCTTTGTGTTATTTATGTCTTTATATAGATATGTGTTTCTATATGTGTGTGTGTGTAAGTTAAAATGTAATTTTTTATACAAAAGTAGAGACAATTATATGGTCCTTCTTCATTTGGGACAAATGAAAATATTTGAATGTGCACTGAAGGTGCGTGCTCTTAACCCTCAGAATTCAATAGTTTCTCAAAAAATAAAGAGTTTGAATAGAGATTTTACAACATTTTTCGAAAATTCGCTAATTTACACACATTCGAAATTACACAACAGCAAAAGTGTTTTAAGCACAGAGACAGAGACCAGAGAAATAATTCGTTAATAAAGAAAAACTAAATCGAAAAAGCATTGGACTTACTTCTAAATAATCGAAATTTATTTTATATAACACATAAGAGCGCTAAATATACATGGAGCGCTAAATATACATGGAGCACATAATTCCACTAAAAAAACGAAAACTTGCAGGCATTGAAGATACTCCGAAACAATCGACAATTCTGCGAAATTTTATATTTGATACATATTGGAAAGTAACACCGAAAAAGCTTTTAATATTCCAGAAGATCATGATTTCTATAAAGAAATTTAAAACTTGCAAAAAATATTAGAAAATTCTCCGAAAATTTAACAGATCTGTAAATATGTCAGAAGACCATAATTTCTGCAAAGAAATCGAAAACTTCCAAAAAATAGAATTTACTCGGAAATAATCGAAAACTCTCCGAAAATATTGATATCTGACACCCAATCGAAAGTACACCGAAATATCTCTAATATGCTATAAGAATATAATTTCTCTACAGAAATCGAAAACTTGTAAAAAATGGAAGCAACTCCGAAATATTAGAAAATTTTCCAAAATCTGACACATATTCGGTACAATATACTAGAGATGGGCAAAATATCGATATATCGATATTTTATTAAAAATATATCGATATATATCGTCGATATATTTAATTTCTATATATCGATATTTTTTTCCAAATATATCGACAGTATCAAATTCGATATTGTTTTAGCTTTGGTTTTGTTTTTCGTGCAATTTTTAAAAACATTTCGGCACAGTCTTCATCAAATAGAATATTACTAACAAAATCTTTTGTTTAATTTATAATATTTTGTCTATTCGAAAAATTATCATTCTTTGGGTGTAATTTTGTTGATGGTTCCATGAAATATTTGTGGAACCGTAAGGATCTTGGAAATTAATTAGCTTAATCATGTATAAGAATGGTACTATTTTTGTTTTATTAAAAAGATTGGGGATTACGTATGAACTATCATTGTTGAAAAAATATCGATATTTCGATATATCGATATATTATATTCGATATACATATATCGACGCCGATCGATATTTAAAAATATATCGATATATATCGATATATTTTTTTCACTTGCCCATCCCTAATACATACTTTGAAATACCCTAAATATGCTGGAAGCACTTGAAGAAATGAATATCTTGCAAAAAATGAGAGTTACTCTGAAAACATTTACAATTTTTGAAAATTCGAAATTTTAGTTGAAATCTGTGGTGGAAACGGGAAACATTTTGCAATGAATTTAACATATGATTGTATATGCACAGAAAGAATTATGATATCTTTTTCTTTAAACAAACATGTTTTTGAAACTGATTTTAAATCTTTATTATTGTCTCTATTTAGTTTGATAAATAATTTTGTTTGACTTATTATTTCATTTCATTTACCTACCGCCAATGTTGGCAACCGCCAATGTTGGCAACATTTTTTTATTGAAACAATTTGTTTATTGAAAAAATCAGAAATTTTTATCAAACAAATTATTAAAAATTTTTGCATTTGAATTTACAAATTTCTTTGTAGGACCTAAATTGAACAAATTTACATTTGATTCAGGGAATTTGGTATTTGGAGTGAAAATTTTGTTTTTTCTGTGTGTATGAACATATAATTATGTGCGTATGCATATTTCCAATATGAGTAGAATTGGGTGTTTTGAGCCCTTCTAATATGGGAAAGAATTATGGAAAAAAGCTAGCTGATGGTGAAAATAAAAATTTAGTACTTTAGGATGTGTGGTTTAGATATATTCCAGACTCTCTCTATCTTCACAGTAATGAGACCCTTTAAGAAATAGATACGATGAGATTAGATCACAGGTCTATTACAAAGTATTTTCATTTTGCCAATTGACGACCTCCACGATGTAAAGGTAACAGGCCCCTTTCAAAACCATTTCGTTTTGAAATCGCAACAGGCCCCTCTGAAAACCATTGCGTGTTCTTTTAATCCTAAAATATAGTGCATTCAAAGTTAAGTTCAGATAAAATATCTCAAACATCTAAAACATAGAAACCAATTAAAAAGCTTAAAGTATTGAGCTTTCCTGAAATTTAGCGATTTCAAACCGAAATTTCTTGTTTGTTGCGAATTCAGCCAGTCTTATGCCAGCTCATCAGTGGACCATCGGCAATTTAACTCCCCCTAAAATGAATCCCAGATGTAAACTTTCAAAATGCCGATACATGTATTTTCTTGGTGGCCTTAGAAAATTTTTTTTTTAAACGTATCCAAATTTCGACTGTTTTTGTAGTTAAGGGACCATAACACTTCAAACAATATAGTGGTGATCAAAGGTCAGGACAAAAGTTTCATTTTTTTGCATAGTGTTATATGTTGTTTGTTGTGTTCTGTGTATACTTTTTTAACTAGCCATGTTTGCACTTATGTAATTCTCATTTGTTTTTTAAAATATGGTCTACTGACTGGAAAGAGTTATGCAATTTTTCACACTAACTTATCTTAGATAAATAAACTTAAAGACAAGGGGAAAACTTTGGATCTGGTCAATTTAGCGCCTTTGGCGCTAGTTTTAGCCCTTTTTGATGTAGCAAAAGTCGCATTTTTTCTCTATAGCACTTTTTTAAAATAAAGCGCTAAATTTGCGCTTTTTTGTCAAGAATTTATGTACATTTAGTTATTAAAGCAGTTTTATTTTGACTTTGAAATAGAAATTAATTAAACATTTGTATCTTCAAAAGATGTGTCTAAAACAATTGCTTACATAATTAGGTTCAAAATCTACCAATATTGACAAGCATATTTGGGTGTAATTGTGCGTATCAGGATATTACAATTGTGTGCTCGAAATACTGAATGCTTTTTAGCTCAAGTTTTTTATTATCATCAACTATTTATGGAGTTCCCAATGCTTATTTGACATCAATATTTTTTCATATAATATAATTTTACTTCAAGTATTATCTATACTAAAGAGTGATTTTTTTGCTATTATCTTTTTGGCAACACTAGTTTTGACAGCTCACGCACGTTTTGTATCTTGTGTCACTGTCAAACATCTTCAGTTTGGTCTATAATTTAATCATGAATCGTCTTACAAACGAACAACGCTTGCAAATTATTGAATTTTATTACCAAAATGCGTGCTCTGTTAAGAAAGTTTTTTATCGAAGAATTGTGTTCAGCGACGAGGCTCATTTCTGGTTGAATGGATACGTGAACAAGCAAAACTGCCGTATTTGGAGTGAAGAGCAGCCAGAAGCATTGAAAGAGCTACCAATGCATCCACAAAAAACAATCGTTTGGTGCGGATTATGGGCTGGCGGCATCATTGGGCCGTATTTCTTCAAAGATGATGCGAATCACAACGTTACTGTGAATGGTGAGCGCTACCGTGCGATGATAACAAACTTTTTTCTGCCCAAAATGGAAGAGCTTGACTTGCATGACATGTGGTTTCAACAAGACGGTGCCACATGCCACACAGCACGCGAAACAATGGACCAATTGAGAGGCGAGTTCGGTGAACAGTTTATTTCACGCTTGGGACCAGTCAATTGGCCGCCCAGATCGTGCGATTTAACGCCTCTAGACTATTTTTTGTGGGGCTATGTTAAGGCTAATGTCTATAGCGACAAGCCCGCTTCGATTGACGCACTGGAAGCCAACATTGCCAACATTATTCGTGAGATACCGGCCGAAATGTTGGAAAGAGTATGCCAAAATTGGACTAAGCGGATGGACCATTTGAGGCGCAGCCGCGGCCAACATTTGCATGAAATAATCTTCAAACATTAAATTATATCGACCCAACTATCGATCCAAATAAATATTTCATGCATTTTTCTGAATTTTATGTGTTTTTTTTTTGTTTACTTTCCGATAGTTCTTATAAAATCACCCATTATAACAAGATCAAATATGTGACATGGAGTGAAGTAAGCAAACTGTGTCAACTCTGTCAATCTACTTTCAGCCTTTGGACGATTCTTATGCAGAAAATTATGATCCATGTGGTTCCCTACACCGTTATTTCAATTTTTTTTAAACTTGAAATACTGAAAACATGTAGGGCGAAGTTTCTAACATGCATTTTCCGTCCTGTAAGCGAAATATATATTTATGTTTTTTTAAGTTTGTTTTCATTTAAAATTAATCTAGCGCTTTTTAAGGAGGTGGACAGCGCTATTTGGTTACGAATAGTTCACAACACTGCTAGCATGTTTTTAGTGGGTTATATGTAGAGTAAAACTAAATATGTAGGTTAAAAATAATTTGTGGACATTGGACAGATGTTAATTATATTACACATTGCATAAAAGTTGGAAGATTATATTAGTTAGTTTTTTTTTTGGCAATCTGGCTTAAGACTTAGAGATAGTGACGGGTGTCCCTGTGGCTTAGTGGTAGAGGTTGTGGGTTCGATTCCTGTCATAGACCCTGTATCCGTGTCTGCGGTAAGGCAAAAGCTATTACAAACTTCATAAACAAAAATTTTTTAAAAGAATATTTTTTACAAATACTGTATTTATTAAGTTCTGAGATGCAAAATACCGAAAAAGCAGCATTTGCTCCAACTTTAGTGGGCGTGCGACTCGCCTTAATCTTAACTGATTGACCTAACGTTTTTGTTAGTTTTTTTTATAAATATCCATCGATTTGGTGTATGAGAGTTGAAGAAATCCAAATTTTTATTTTTTATTACGACCTCTATATTTTGCCATGTAACAAAATAAAATTATTTAAAAAAATAACGTTGTCCTAAATAGTGATTCCTGTTAAGGGGACAAAAGAAATATATAAATGTATTGGCGTTTTGAAAGAGTACGTCTGACCTTTATTTTAGCGGCAGTTAATTTTTATTGAATTTGTAAAATTTTAAGTACTTTTGTGCACAATTTTTGAAATTAATTTGCCATCACTGGAAGGAAAAAAAAAGAAAAGCAAACAAACATTCAAATATTTCAATATTCAAATACATACAAACACTGAAATATTTGTATATTTGTGTATAATTTGTATGTGTGAGTAGATTTATGTAAATGAAAATTAAGTATTGTTGTAGCTGTATTTGAAACATTCGCTTTCTTATAATTTTTTGTTTGTTTGTTTTTTTTCTAAGTAAAATTTTCACATCGAATGAATGGACAATAATTATCCATCAAAGAAACAATTTCTTTCTGCCTAAAAGAAATTATTAGATTCTGAAGTAAGTGTGTTGTATTTACAACGATTATTCGAATATTTGAAAGAAATTTCTCTGCTAAAAACCTACTTCGTTATGTTACTACGGCAACAATATTATGTTCACATTTAAGGCTTAACTATTGGGTTTTAGACCAGAACCAGGTTAAGAGAAAACTAAATAAATGAGAAATAATTTGTATTTTAAGTGTGTTGGTTAAGGTGGGTCAAATTGTTCGGGTGAGAAAAAAGCGAAAAAAATTACCGTAAGAAACTAGAAGTCTAAAACCAAGACCTAGACCTCTAGCTTCTTGGGGTACTTTTCTTAGAATTTCGTGTAGATTTCGTTTTGCCTTTTGACAAAAAACATTGACCTAACCTAGTGTTGGTGTTCATTTGCTTTGTTGATACATACAACGCACTGTTGTGTTCTTGTTTTGGTTTTTGTTTATTTTGATGTTCGTGTTGTGTAAATTGCCAACAAACTTCGCATTATTTAGGCTTTAGGCCTAAAATTATAAGACATTAGAGTGGTCGTAAAAAATAAAATTTTGATTTCTGCAAAATTCACATTCCAAATAGATGGATATTTATAAAAAAACTAGCCAAAAAAATTTCAGGTCATTCAGTTAAGATAAAGGCGTGCCGCACGCCTATGTTCTTTTTCTGTTTTATATCCCAGAACTTAATAAATATAGTATTTACAAAGAAATCTCATTCTACAAAGTTGTTCTCCGTGAAACAAATAAAATTAAAATTACAAAATGATTACACAATTTACAATTTCGGAAAATTTATTCTGTCCCTATAAACTGGAAGTTGTTCCTTTAATTATGAGCTCCAATTTTCGAGATATACAGCCATGTCACAGAATACCATTCCGATCGGAAGTGGTTTCAATTCCGTAAGTTGCTTCTTCAGAAAACTAAAAACGTAAATTTTCTTCGGAATCAAACCACTTTTACATTTCAACGTTGAATTGAAAAACACTTTTCTACAGACTTCATTTGCAGTAATTACTAAAAAACGTGCATACTTTTAGGAGCGTCAAACAAATATTTGGTCGTGAGCTTTCCGTGTTATTAAAAAGCTTAATGTGAGCTTTGCATCTAAAAACAAGAGTAAAACGCCTCAAGGCATAAAAACTTAATCATTGTAAAAACGAAATACCAAACAAACGGAATCTAAAGCACCAAAAATTTACTTTTTCGGAATGAGAACTACGGAATAAAAACCAATCCCAACGAAATCTGTGACATGGCCGATAATGTTATTCCAAAATTGAAGGCACTTGCACGACGTATATCGAAATAACTGGAGAAGGGTTCGCCCTATTCAGCAAACACGAAAAACAAAATTCGACACCAAAATTATCTTTAAGCCGAGTGAACATTTATCTAAATCTGCCCATTTGTTTCCGGGATATCCTAAAAGTTTTAGCCTAAAAATTAAAAATTTTATAGTAAATTCTAAAAAGTTCTCTCACTAAATTGTGAATAAAACCAAAACTTGTTCACTAATTTCAACGAATACTATACGACACTGGACAAAAAACAGAACTTTTTAAGTTTCTTTATACAAATTTTAATTTTCAGGCTAAAGATTTTACGATATCTCTGAAACTAATAGGCAGATTTGAAAACAATGTTTGCTCGGCTAAAAGATAATTTTGTTGCCGAATTTGGTTTTTCTTATTTGCTGAATAGAATACACCTTTCTCCAGTTATGCTAATAAATGTCCTGCAAGTGCCTTTATTTTTGACATAACGGTATATCTCGAAAACTAGTACAGATTCGCGTTCAGCGGTTTCAATAAATAAAGAAACAAATATCATATCTAGAGAAACAAAAAAATTACCGAAATATGTAAAATTATGGCCTTTCTTGAGATGTTAATAGTTATCGATTGTTTTCGATACTGCTGTTTAATTTGTTAAATATGCGATGTAGATAAAAGTCGGTAGGCAGATATTTTGGAAACTTCACAGATAACAACTTTGTAGAAAAGAATTTTTCGTAAGTACTATATTTGTTAAATTATGAGATATAAAAGACAGTAAAGAGCATTTCCTCAAACTTATTTGGACGTGCGACAGACACGCCTTAATCCTAACTGATTGACCTGATATTTTTTAGGATAGTTTCTTTAAATACTGTCGATGTGGGTTATGAGACTTGAAGAAATCCAAGTTTTATTTTTTACTGTTACTCGAATAAAAAAAACTGCAAGAAATTTAATTAAAGAAATTTCTAAGAGACGCTGTAAAGCATTTAAAACTTAAGCATGTTAGAAAGCATCACAAGTGACATTCGCTAAGATATATTTTTTTATTTTCAAATAACTTAATTGTTTGGAAACTAAGTAAAATTATTATTTCTGGCTTCAAATACGAACTCTGTAGAATACATGACACTGTCCAGTAGGCAACAGTTTTAACAAACAGTCTTCAAAGGAAACTTCATTTCTAGTTCATTCATACTCGTTAATGTTGATAAACAAGCTTATGGTACATTGCACAGTGGTGCCTTTAGCGAAATAAATGCTCACTTTAACCACTTTGCATGTAAAAAATGGTAAACGGTGGCAAGACAAAACCTTATTGAAAAAAGGACACCGAGCAAGGATGTGCTTGTGATATTTTCACAATTTTAAAAATGGCCAGTAGTTTTGAGGAAAACTTTTAAACGCGATTTATTGATTTTTCACTTTTTACCGGTTTTTTCGTTGTGGCGATCATTTCCCTTTTTGGCGATTCTTTCTTTGTTTTGCCACTTTTTTACCGTTTCGGTTATTTTTTTCCGTCTTGGTGACGTTTTTATGTTTTAGCGATTTTTTTCTGATTTGGACACTTTTTCCTGTTTTGCGATTTTGTATTTATTCAACCCTTCTTCGTTCCATGTTTTCGTTTTTTAATGGTGACATTGCAGAACTAAAGCTGACCCAAGGCTATGATAACTTGATATATTTCATAAATTATTTTAAATTAAATACAGGAAAATTACCAACATCAGAAACCTTATTTATGCAGAAAAAGCCGTAAAAAAGTTTTATGGACATTCTTAATTCAAAGAAAAGAAAAAAAATATTGTAATCACTGTCTACAACTAAGAATTGGCAGCTACCCCACAATTCAACTTTATAAGTATATTTTTGTGTTTGAGAAATTTCCATTTTTTATTATTATTATTTTTTGTCTCATTCTTTCTTCGCATTATTTTTATTTTTATATATATTTTTTATTTTCTGAAGAAGTAGTATAATCTAACTTCATCAATGTTGCTGCTGCAAACCTTAGAAATATACAAACGCACACACACATACAAACATTAATATATACAAGTGTACTCTACATTAGGTCAGAGTACAGCTAAAACCGTTATAACGAAAAATTAGAACAAACTGATTATTCCTAACTGACCCTCAAGCTCCATAAAAAAACTCAGTTGAGTTTTATGCATTCTGCGTCTATGTTTTCGTCTTTTGTGAGACTCAGCTTCGCCATTTGAGTTATTCACCGCGCATAGCCCCCTTGCTCAATTGACGAACGATCGTAGGCGTATTTCATATGTTGAAGGAGACCAACAAACACTATACTCTCTACATTTTTCTCACTTCACATCCTGACAAGTATGAAGTGAGTGTTAATAGGGCTGACTTCCAAAACGTCAGTTGCTTTGCATTCGAACAATGTACAGTGTTTCATATCGTCGCAGTATAAAACATTGACAATGCATACCTTTTCAAAACGTCGTCAAAAAGTACCAGAAACGCCGCAAAAGAGTAATCAGAGTAACGGTTTCAAAGTTAATGCAATGTTTAGCAACTTCGCATACATACACGATTTAAATACCGCAGCAGAACTGTATACAAACTTTGTATTGGCACGATTTGGAAGTCAGCCTACATTTCTTCGTAACTAGAACTTTTGCACAAATTCGCCTCCTTTTCATTCTCAGAACTTCGTAACGTTTCACTGGCAACATTTAACTGGAAACTATGATTCCTTGACAATTATATCAAGTGGTCGTTAATACTAAAATGCTGGGAATGAAAACTTACATTCCATCAAAGCAAATCCCGACAAGTGACTTAAAGCTGAATGAAGTATGAAGGTACAGTATGGCAATTCCATATAGCCGGTTGTGAGTGTTTAACACAAATTTGTTGTTATAAATCAAGAATATAAAATTTATTACTTAAAAAAACGCCACGACTCCCAAGGCTGTTAAGCTTAAAGTCGTTTTATAACGTTTAGACACTAAAATAACACGATTTCTGCTCAGAATGGCAGCGACGGGTGTGACCTTACAAATTTTATTTTACCAGAATTATGACTCACGATATATTCTGTAAAATTTTGACTACAAAGTACATAATAATTTTGGTGTAGATAATTGATTAAGCCCTTTTGTATTTGAGTGTTGTATTTTTCTTCCGGCGGGATTTTTTTTAATTTGGAACGATTTTCCGCCATCCCACGTCAAATTTGGTTTGTAAACAGACCGGTTTCGCTATGTGCCATCTTCAGTGTTCTATTGAATACTGTTTGGCTATTTGAAAAAAAAACAGCCAATAAAAATGCCGCGGGTGTGACCGACGGGTGAGACTTATTACGAAAACTCGAAAAATTCGAAGAAATAAAACTTGTTATTTATATCATTAATAGGTATAATTAATATAAAGATAAACTCACAAGAAAATAATAAGACACTAAATTATTTGCTATCCGTCCTATTATAGACAGCAGAATAACAAAGGCGAGTGATTATCTTTCAAAATGCATCAAAAAGCTAAAATAAAAATAATAGGTATATTCGTTTCAGATATAACGGATTTTGTTAATAACACAGCGGAACAGACTTTTTGGTGCCCTAAATTTTACCTCCTTTTTGTTGAATCCTCATTACTCTGTTATACTAGTTTTTTTCCAGTCAGCTCGCGTTTGCGAAATATCGCATTTTTTTTTAATTTACCCTAATTATATACCCTATTTTTGGGGGTTTTCCTCAAAATTTTGAGTGTTACATCCTAAAATGAGAATTTTTTTTTGCAAGTAATTAGTCTACGCAAACATATGTTTCTTTTGAGTATAATAATTCCGGTGGTAGGTTCGGAATATATATCTGAACTTTCTAGGATGTTCAAATTAAGCTGTTTTGATTTTAACCTTAATAAAATTGTGTAGCACAAAAAATCCCAAAAAAAAATTACTCACCCTACACAAGGCGTTACAGGGAACAAAGCTTTTAATTAAAATAAGACATTAGTTCAAATTGTAGCGAACTATTTGGAGATTAGCTCGAAATTGTATCTTACTTTCCACATTCTAAAGATACAAATGGTATTTCGACTTCAAATACAGAAAAAAATCACTCATTTACAATTTTTCAAATATCGCGAATTTTATATTAACGTGATATTACCACATTTTTTGGGGAGTAAATATCTTTCTTTAAAATTTTTTTTAACAAATTATTAATCTATAAAAAAATTTCTTTCATTTGAGTATAATAACGCAGGTGCTTTTACCATTAGAACTAAATGTCCTTAAAATATCACTAAATTTTAATTTGTCTTGCTTTATTCTTATTTCAGGACATTTTAAATATGTTCGATTTTTTTGATAACAATGTGTTTATTGTAGTATTATATATGTGATTAGTAAAAATAATTTAAATATTAATCAAATGCAAGATTTATAAGGATAAAACTGAAAATAGTTAACATTCAATATCCTTGCATTTTTACCAAATTATCCTGGAACGTAAATCAACAAAATTATATTTAAAAGAAAGATAAGTTTGTGTAAATTAATAATCTAAAAAGTCTTATTGAATTTTGAAGTCTAGTTTAAAAAAAAAATGGGCAAATAAGCAAAAAAAAGAGACAGAATGAAAAAAAAATAAAAACCGCGATATGTTAAAAACGAGAGCTGACCAAAAAATAATTTAAGGTAGTTTTCAAAATGTTATATCCCATATATGTTTTATAAATTATAGTTTTCGCTGCACCAAACCAAAATGTCCAATTTGTTCCACTGTGTAATAAGAAAGCCAATAAAAGAAAATCTGTAACAAATATTATATATCCAAAGACACTGGAGCGTTACGTAATATGTGAATGGCACCAAAACCGGATTTTATGCGTCTAATTTGTATTCAAAATATTGGAAATAGCTCGATTTTAAATTATTTAGCTTTCAGTCCTTGTCAATTTTTCGTAGGGTGTTATGAGTCCCTCTTCGAATTTATTCTGTTGCTTATATTTTAGCTCGTTATCATTTGGAAAGCTCAACAATACTTTTAAGAATCATACTACGTACAAGAAAAATATAAGGAATCTTTGGCAGCTGAATTGTTCAAGTGTGTATGTATGTACATGTATACGTATATACATATATGTATATGTATTTGTATGATGTAGAACATGCTTGTGTGTGCAGCTATATATATTTGTATGAATTCATACTGCGTTAAGTACTTTCTCTATATTTCAGCAATAAAAAGCAGGGCATTTTTTTTAAAGGCAGAAACGTTAAGATGGACAGAATAAGATGGTGGGTTGATGTAAAAAAAAGAATACAAATAATAATAAAGCATAAAAACAAAGCAAAATTAAAAGAAAAAACTAACTAACGAATCTTAATCCTTTGAGAGTCTGGATATGTTTTCCAGAGAGACCAGACACTACGAGCCATACAATGGACATTCGGGTTCGAAGTTTTGGCAGTCACTTTAATTTTACCCCAATATCATATTTCATTAAAACTTTCCTCAGAACAATTTTCCAAATTCAGTTACTTTTTTAATAAAAGTCACACATCGGCTCATTTTGACTTTTTTCGTTGCAAAAATCATAACTTTTAATCTAATAAAGATATTTTCAATATTTCAAAGGCAATAAAAGAGAACTTCTATAGCTTTAAAATACAGAAAATTCATGATGACACGCCTACAGGGGCGGTAATATATATCGTTAAAATTCAATAATATTTTGCATACAAAAAATGGCATATTTAATTTATATCATATAAAATAGCTTATTTGTATCGCAAATAAAATATTTTTTTTTTAGTATTTTACATATAAAAAATTTATTTGTTTAATATTACAACATTAATCGACTTTAAAAAAGAAGCAGGTTTCCAATTTGTGTGTATTTTTTCACTTTTTAGCTTTTCGCAATCAAAGATAGGAAGTTACTGACTTCCTATCTTTGATTTTCGAAAATCTAGTTCTCATGAGATCTCAACGTTTTGAGGTCATGGGAATCTATTCTATTACGATGATGTCTGTTTAGATGTATGTATGTATGTGGGTGTGTAGATATGTAAACTAGGGATGTAACGATACGCCGTTTTGCCGATCCGATACCGATACCGATATTTAAAAATAAATATCGCCGATACCGATTCCGATACCGATACGAATATTGAAATTGAGTTCAAGTTTATATTAACAAAACTCAAGTGCAACTATTTTATTATACAAAATTACAGTGTAAGAGAGTATTAATATTTAAAATTGATATTAACCCAGTATAAAAAATTGGAAGTATTTTTAAGGAGCTACATTTTCTTTGCTTCCAAAAAATCTATATTAAAAATATGCAGATAACACAGTGCAACAGTCAAAAAACACACGGACTTGACAGTATAGATTCGATTGTACTACCACGGGGTAGTAAAACCTTATACTTAGCTTGGCGAATTTGGTGACCAATTTCGTTTTATGGACCTCCAAAGTTGTGGAAAATCAGCGGGCCCTCAAAAAAAGGTGTCATCAACTTTTGGCCTACAGAAAATTCAAACTTGGTGATACCGCTTAACTATATATAGCAAAAATGTAGCTAAGAGTTCGCTAAACAGATTTTATTACCATTTTATGCCAAAAAATTATTTTTTCGTGCACTTTTTTTTTTTTAATTAAGGAAAAAAAAAATGCTTTCACTTTTTCCGGAATAACTTACAGGGACTCGTAATTTTTTATTAACAATATTTGGCAAAGTTGTAGCTACGGTAAAGCTGAACAACTTTTGTGGACATGTCAATACAATCTGAATGTATCTGGGCACCATAAACAGCCCAGAAAAACTACCTTAAAAGTTTTCGTTTTTTACGAGTTATGCTATATTTTTATTGCATTTCTTGCTTTCTTTGTTATTGTTCCACTTCTTATGTTGCTGATTTTAGTATTTACTATTTTTTATTGTTTGTTGTTGTTTTGCCAAATAATGGTAATGAAAAATTTGAAGCCCTATAAGTTATACTGAAAAAAGTGAATAAAATATTTATTTTTTTTTTTTCAAAAAAAGTACAGGAATATAAAATAATATGGGCACAAAATGTTAGTGAAACACAACAGAGAAGTATGCACTTGAATATACTATTTTCAAAAAAAATATTTTTGTAGCATACAAAAATAGTGAAAAACTACAATTTTTAAGGTAAAAGGTGGTCTGTGTGAGCTATTAGTACCTAGATACATGTAGATTGTATTGATATGTTCACAAAAGTTGTTCAGTTCTATCGTAACTATAAGTTTGCCAAATATTGTTAGTTAAAAATTACAAGTCCCTGTAAGTTATTCTGAAAAAGTGAAAGAAACAATTTTTTCCTTAATTTTGTCAACAAAAACTTCACGAAAAAAAATTTTTGCCATGAAATTTAAAAAAAAAATCTGTTAAACAGACTCTTAGCTACATTATTGCTATATATAGTTAAGCAGTATTATAAAGTTTGAATTAGCTGTTGGCCAAATACTGATGACACCGTTTTTTGAGGCCCCACTGATTTTCAGAAACTTTGGAGGTCCATAAAAAAAATTGGTTACCAAATTCGCCAAGCTGAGTAAAGGGTTTTACTACGCCATTGTAGGAAAATCGAACCTGTACTGTCCAGTTCTTGTGTTTTTCCAAAAGTCTTTATTTGTCGCATAGTGTAATTAGTAGAAAAGCAAGAAAAAAATTTAATTCCTTTATAATTTAAAAAAAATACTCGCCATACTCGCATAAAAAAAATTGTGAAAATGGGTAATTTTTCATATTTTTTCTTGAGGACAAATCATTATAGAACACCGAAAAAGAAATTTGTCCGAGCATCGCTTCCAATTCGGTGATTGGTAATCGAAAAACAGAACTTCTTGCAATGGCAAGGATATGTAAAACTAATTAGAAATGTTCCAAATTTGCAATACTTCCGGATCGCGAATTCTAAATTTTCATGACATTTTTTTTTTGCTGGAAATTGAATTTCAATTCATAGTAAAATTAACAAAAAATAATTTTTTTACAAAATAATAGTATAAAATATTATTAATTTTTAAAATTGATATTATTAAGATTTAAAAAATAACGAAATGAGTTTAGTTCATGGTAAAATTAACCAAAAAATAAATAATTTGTCAGAAAAAAACTTTTAAAAGTATCGTCGTATCGACAGTAAAATATCGCCGATACCGATGTATCGGAAAATCTGAAGTATCGCCGATATATCGGTATCGGTATCGGTATTCGTTACATCCCTAATGTAAACCTCTCATAACTTAAGAACGTCTTAACCGATCGGAAGCAAATATACGGAATTCAAAAAACATTGACATCTCTTATATATCTTGATATCATGAACCAAAAAGGTTTTTTTTTCAAATAAATTCTAAACTGCTAAGGTAGGGTGATCGACTCCGTTCAACCGGTTTTTAACCCGGGTTTTCCGCAATACAGTTGTCGGTTTTTTAAAAATGTTGATTTTTCGAATGTCGAATAGTACGGTTTTTTTTAATTAGAAAACCGGCCCAGTCGAATACTTTTCGATTCGTATATTTTATTAGTTTTAACTATATTAAAACTCGACGAACTTTTACTGTTGATTTTTCTAAGTATTTTTGTTCAAGAGCATTTACTGAAGCATACAATTAAGGTGAACTAATTTTATAAGATGGTAGCAGGGGCGAATTAAATTGGCCTTGTGATGTAGAATTTATATCAAGCTTCATATTTTATATGGAGTTCGACATCCATCATAGACAAGAAATGTTTGTTGCGTTTGACATTCACGCAACAAACATTTCTTCGAAAAAGAAAGTGTAAATCTGTGCACTAAGGTTCCCCCTATGTGGGCGGAACAATTTTTTTTGGATTTTGATTCTAAATCCTCCTGGAGTCTTTTTAGTAAAAAAAAACTGTGCTGATCACGTAATGGGAAGGCGTGCCGCATAAAAGGGGCACTTTAATGCGCAACTAAGAAATTATGGGAAATTATAGCGATGGAAATTATAGTGTTGTACCAAACAAAAAGTCAGAAAAAAGAAGTCAGATACGCACAAAAACATTAATGAGAAAATAAGGCCAAGTTCCTATCCAAAGGTTTTGGCCGTTAAAAGTACTGAGATTAAAATCAACACCAAGTTCTTGATAGGTAAAAAACCATCTCAACCTGCTATTTGGCAATATTTTTTTAACATTCTATTATTGGGAAGAATTATGGGGAAAATGTTTCCAAGTTAGCTTAGAAATTAGATGGTATCATACTTATCAAAAACTTGACCCTCATTTTCAACTCAAAACTTTTGCATTATAATTTTCTCACAAAAAAACCGGTCGACCGATTTATTCTTCATTTTAAAAACCGTAACCGGTTTTTCTAAAATTTCAAATAGGGAACTATTCGAAAAATGTCGAATAATCGATCACCCTATGCTAAGGCGATCAAATACACAACCCAGCAAAAACTACTGCTTCGACCGAAGCAGGTTTATAAGCTAGAAAAGATAGTTTTGTTAATTCTACTGCTTCGAAAAGCGCTTTAAACATTCATGATTTTTGTTCGCGATGTCCCACTTTGGAGCCCTTGTTTTTTATATAAAACAGCGCTTCTTTCGAAGCATCGAAAATGCTCTAAAATCATGTCTCATTTTATCATCGTTAAACTACAGACAAGACAAATCGTGTTTTATTATAAATTTCTCTCTTCCATGCAATATAGAAAGAGAGCATACCTTCAATGGGTTTTGAGTTTTCAAATCTTTTAGTGTTTATTTGAAATAATGCGTGCGACAATTCTTTAGAACCTATATTGTTCAAAGCTACAATGCTACTGAATATTATTTTCTTTATTTTGGAGTTCGTGTTGACGAAATGTAAAATGCTGCCTAAATTCGTAATTTAAACATTATGAACACTCTGCCTTCTTTTTGAGCATCCTCGAAAGCGCTTCAAAAGATCGCATGTGGAAGGCATGAAAGTTTTTTACTGCTTCCAGAAACATATTTTATTGCTGGGAATCTAATCAACTCTTAAACTCGCCAAACAACGTCGACTGCTGCAAATGGTATGGAAATCGGTTGAATGGTTCGGGAGATATCGGTGCCAAAAATTTTCGAAAAAAGCGTTTTGTGTTAACAACCCTAAAAGTTCTTGTCAAATCGATTTTAAGAACTTATTTTTTTCACTTGCGGTTAAAATAAAAACATGCGCTCAATACCGCAAATTTAATCCAAATCGGTTAAGCGGGTCGAGAGATATTGTGGTTGAAATTAAAAAAAAAATTATTTTTTTAATTACTCCGAAAATATATGGGGCTTACAGCCGGAAGTACCCGGTTTTTTATGTTTGTCTACGCATAACTGCGTCGCTTGTGAGCCGATTTTCAAAATTTTATTTGGTCTCATAATTTTTTTTTCAAAATCGGACGGGTAATTTGCCCTCTTCCCGGAAATATTGATTATCGGATAAGTCCTTGATAATGGACCGATTTTCAAAATTCTCTTTTCTTTGAAGAGGTCTGTTTGCAGTTTGGCCCCATAATTTTTTTTTTACAAAATCGACGGGAGGGGGATTTTGCCCCCAAAATATTAATAATCGAATAGCTTCTCCATTTATAGACCGATTTTGAAAATTTTTGTTTTTGTTTTGAAAATCGGTTTACAAATGACAGAGTTATGGGTGTACAAACATAAAAAAGTAAAATAATACACACGAATTGATAACCTGTTCCTTTTTTGAAGTCGGGGGAAAAATAAACATAATTGCAAACAAAAAATTATGATCAAATGTAAATGTTCTACCACCCATAATTTTTATCCAATTAAGAAACGTGTTTTTGATTCTTGACCAGTGAGAAATTTTTTATTTTTGCCACGGTTTTTGGCATCGTACGGAACTGTTCATCGTATCGACAAAAAACAATTAATTCGTTTGAGAGATATCGTTGGCGAAAGATTTCGCAAAGATCATTTTGTCATATTATAAAATTTTTTATCTTTCAAATCGATTTCCTATATTGAAATCCGAACTTTCTATATAGACTAGTTAGTTGGTTCCACGTTGCAGCAAAAAGTGTTATTTACTTTAAAAATCTATATAGCCTGAAAATAGAGTGAAGTTTCGACTTTTATATAAGAAGTATCAATTTTATTAAAAGACTATAAATCTATTTTGTATGTAATTTGTGAGATTTTAAATAATTTTGAGCCTTTACCTTGGTATAACCGACTCGTACTTTTCGTAATACTGTGCAAATGAAAAAATCGACGACATACGTTTCTTACAGACTGCCGGCCACTCAGAATCTTACCCTTCATAATGGGTTAATTTTAATTTGGCGTAGTAGAGTTGTCTCACAGCATGAGTGCTTAGAGTTCTCTTTCCATTTAGTATAATATTTTTTCAATTTTCTTATTATTTTATAAAAATATTCTATGATGGACTTTTTGTTTTATTGAAAAACATTAAATACAATTTATTTATTTAGCTTTTTTATGGATATTTTTTCTTGTTTTAATTTCTTGGACTCTTTTGTGCTGGCAAAGCACAATGGCTTATGAAGATTTAAAAAGGAAATGAAACTTTTAAATTAAAACTTTTTTTTGGGAAATATAAAATTTAATTAAAGTTTTAATTATTATCGTGCTTTTTTTCCAAGTTAATGTTTTTTTAATGCTACAAAAAATCAAAAAGCTTTTTTTTTTAAATAAATGCTAACATTGAAATTGATGAGGAAGATGTATGACAGCTTTGTGGAAAATTTTAGTTATCGGCCTTTTTCAGCTTTCGATAAATTTCCTGTAATAAATTTTGAATTATTGATATTTTCTACTTTGAACTTTAGTTATCGGTAAACTTTATGCAGCAACCCTAGAGGGAAGACGACATGTCACAAGACAGATCACGTTACTAGTTCCTAAGGACATCATCGAGTTCCGGAACTTTATATGAAAACGACCGGTAACTTTTACATGCACAGAAAAAAAAAAAAATTATTTTTAATTAAAAAATTCGTTATGCCAAGTAAAAAATTAATTAAATTTTCACCTATAAACGAATTGCTAATATTAAGTAAATTTTTGTACCATATTTATTTGAAATAATTTTAATTAAATATTTAATAGTAATAATTAAAAGTTTAATTAAAATATTTTCAAGTTTTCAATTAAATTTTTAATCATAGCAATTAAAAAATGGGGAAGAATGTGCGATTAGGATTGGAGGTAATGATGGATGGATGTGTTCCAAATGGGCTAACGATGTTATGTTGAGTTGAATACTTTACTTATTAATTTTGTTTTCCAAATTATTAATTTTATATTTTTACTTACTGTGTGTTAATTTAATTTCATCTGAGGGTTGAACTAAGCTCCTTCGGTTTTGAAATCCAACGCACCTTCCACAGAGCCAAAACATTGTTTGCAAACTACTATTAAACTCTCACTCTTACTGAGTACATATTTTGCTTTTATTTATAAATGATACACATCATGGCATAATAAGTGTACATGTGGCGGCAGCCGATTATTTTTTGCTCTGTTAGTTTTATGTATACCGTACGTCAAAAACGTGCGTTTTTCGACAAGCATTGCCTACTTTTCTTTGTATTGTAGTACTTGTTTGCTTTATGCAGCCACCTTGTATTATTATTATACCATTGCATTGAATGCTATGCTATATATAAAAGCTCCTTGAAGTTCTTGTTGTTTCACACAAATTTTTCTAACAAAATCTCTAACAAATGGCGAATTTTCTACAGAAAATTTTAGGTATCGGTAATATTTTTATAGCAAATTTAGCTATCCATATATTATTTAATCAAAGTTTTAGTTATCGATAGATTTTCTTTACCAAAGTATATAAAAGTGGATATCTGTTTGTATGTTTATTTGTTTGTTTGTGTGTATGTTTGAAAGCTATTTACTCCTGAACCAGTGAACCGATCTATTTATATAGGCTATTGTTCTGGAAGGAACAATATGCTATATAATTTTGAAATATTATATGTGGGCGTGGCACTTCCCATATAGAAGAAATTTTTATTTTAGGATATTTATGGAACTAATAGATATTATTAAGGAGTGGACAAGTGGGCGTGGCACCTCCCATATATAGCAAATATATATTTTGATATATAATAGGAACTAATGCGGTAAAACACCTAAAATTTGTAGGAGTTAATCCATTGATTTCATGAATTATGCTAGAGAAAATAGACAAAAATTAGTGGGCCTAGCAACTCCCACATATAATTTTTCATATTTTTTTTTTAATATCTTTGGAACTAATGCAGCAAAAAAATTTAATTTTTGCGTGAGCAAATCTTTCTATAGTGTGCGTTGTCGCTCAAAAATAAGTTCGGATTGGACATCTCCCATAAAGAGCAAATATTTATTTTGAGATAACTTAAAAACGAATGTAGGGAGAGTCTTGAAATGTTATAGGGATAATTCGGTCGATATTGTTCATGGTCTCTGGAAAAAGGTTAAAAATTGGACAAGTAGGCATGGAGCCTCTCATATAGAGTACATATTTATTTTGAGATAGTTTCAAAACCAATACCAGCGGATCGATCTTTCTGAAATATTTACAGCGTGTTACTGATGACACTTCCTATATAGAAGCAGCACCTTAAAATATCTTGGAAGCCAAGACAGTCATAATTTTGAAAATTTTCCTAAGTATTAACGTCAAAAACGAGAATACTATTATGGAAAGGTATCAAATTTAAATTATTGATAAGATGTCTAAAACAACCTTTAAATAATAATAAATTTTAAATAACACATTTTAGTTATTGGTAAAATTTCTATAATAAATACTAGTTAGGGACTGTTCATATAATTTACATAAGACTTTCTAGCAAATGTTCAGTATAAGTTCTCTAACCCATAATAATAAACTATACGGCTGCACAATTTCAAAACCTAGTAAGTCACACATTTTTCGAAACCCATTTCTTTGAATTTTTAATCCAAGTGGACCCTAGTCGACTTAATTCGGCAAATATTTCATGAAATCTAATTTGCTTTATGTATATATTTATTCCGTCTATTATTAATCTAAGATTGAAAGAGTGAAATAGGAATATGTATAAGAAAGAGAAAATTATACGAAATATATGTTTTTGTTTACTACTTGTTTAATTTCAATGCTGCCTCTTTTTTTATTCTGCAAAAAACAACTAATTTGAAAAAATTTGCGCTAAAATCGCTATAGTATTTGGATTTAAACGTAATGCATCGACAGTGCTAACGCTTTAAGCTCGAAATGTCAATTTTAAGTTTACAATTTTTAGATTTTTCTTGATAGCTTAGACTTTTTTTATCGATAACACTTATAAAAAGCCTTACATTTTGGGATTTTTTTAATATAGCCGAACTTTTCGCTCTTGATAAAATTTTATATTACAATATATTTGTACTGCTTTCCAAAATCTTAAAAATCAAAGGTCTTTTGATTTTTGCCAATGTATTGTGCCACCTTCGAATATGACACACATTGGTGATATTATTGTACAATACGAAAAATTGCACAATTATCTTATAAGTGAGTGGGCCGCTTTAAGTTAAAATCACTTTACTTAAGTTAACATCACTGAACACACTTATTTGTTTGTATGAACAATAATTTCTAAGCACACACATTTTGTATATGAGACGAAACAAATAATTAAACACACAAAAAATACGTTGTAATACTACAAAATATGAAAAAATTTGTTGCGTCGGTTAATCGGTTAATCGACTTAAATTAACCGGCTTAGCCGTTAATCGAAAATAGCCAATTTTACATTAACCGGTCGTTAATCGGGAGTAATTAAATGGTTAACTGATAAACGTATAAACGTTTAACCGAATGTGTACCCTATTATGTATAGTATATATTTGTTCTTTTATTTGTTTTTATTTAAAATTCCAATGTATCATGAATAAATTTTAGTTCATAATTAATCTACAAATCGTTAGCTGGAATGCAAAACCAAGTAACTAACAAAAAATGCGAAATCGGGTTTTTGATTGATAATAATGCATATCAACAACATCCACACCCTCTCTAATTTTTACTCTCATATGACAAAAATTAGACATTTTACAAGCGAAAATTTAAAGTACGTAACTACAAGTGCAAGTACTATAGAAACAAAAAGCACGCAACTACTTATTACTATTGAATTGTAATAATTCATAGTAGGTTTTTAATTTTTACATTGCATTTTTATCATTGAGCTTTCCGAGCAAAAACTTTTGTAATTTTGTCAAGTTCTTTTGTCAACTTCTAACATACTCGTTTTGGGGGAGATATCCCCCCTTGTATCCGCACCTGCCTTGGGAACCTATTTTACCAATTCAATTTTCACC
The DNA here is from genome assembly GCA_956483635.1 of Panzeria rudis. Taxonomy (NCBI): domain Eukaryota; kingdom Metazoa; phylum Arthropoda; class Insecta; order Diptera; family Tachinidae; genus Panzeria; species Panzeria rudis. The sequence continues at coordinate 4,595,471 of OY101452.1, forward strand.
AGTTATAGGACAAGTTCGTCTCACCAAAGGTATAATATTTTTAAAGTTGGGACCTACCATACAAACTGATATTGAAATCGGCTATTTAGTTAAAAATTTAAAAAAACCGAAGAAAATGGATGATAATTTCGAAGCAGCTGGACCGAAACGAAGGTTAGATGATTTTATATCAAGTCGCCTTTCTGACAAAAAAAAAATAATTTAAAATCGATCCAGCCGCTTGGGAGCTCAGACACACAGATTCGAGAGGATACAGAGAGAAAAGAGGCGATAACTTCTAAACGCCAGGACCGATTTTCTTCAAACATAGCTGGGAACAATCTCGATCAAGTCACATTAAAAAAAACACATACTAAATCATAATCTATCCAGCAGTTTGAGCTCTATGATGGCACAGACGATACACAGATATATATACAGACTAGTGTTTTTCATTCGGGATTTCCCGGGAAAAAATTCCCGGGATCCCGCACATTTTTCAGGAAATAAATGCCGGGAAAATTGTGCGGGAATTCCCGGGATTTTTAAATATTATTATGGTAACTTTTATTTCTAAGCGCACATTTTTAGTGCTGCTTTTATTTAGAAAAATATATAAATAAAAGAAAAAATATGTATTTTTGAGCACATTTTATCTGTCTACATTTTTATTTTCATATTTTTCTAAGAGCAGCGCTCGAAAAATCATATTTCGTGAAGAAATGAAAATAACAGATTGTCACTAAGTAGACATAGCGAAAGTGGGCATCATAAAGAAGTACTGGTCTATATTTTCTGAAAATATCAGATTATTATTTCAACCCACACATGAGTTTTTTGAAGCTCAAAATGTTGAATTTTTCAAAAATTATAAATTAAAAAAAAAAACATAAAGCTTTATGTATAGCAGGTTCACACAGGGCTCAATTAAAAATCGATACAAACAAAAAATATTAATTTTCAGTTGGTCACTTTTCCTCTACTTATTATTTCAATTCAGTTTGAGCAGTATGAAATGCTCTTTAGTGTCTTATGAAATAAATCATAAATCATTCCAATATCTTTTCTACTTAAGAAGCTAGAGAAATTATAAAAAAGTATGAAATTAGTAAAATTTTTTACTTGGGGTGGCTTCTAATCAGAAGTTATACAATAAAAAATAAAATTTTGTAATTTAAATTAAAAAGCATGCTAAAGACCTCAAATTATATAATTATTTTACTATTTGTTTTTGTTCAAATAAATGAAGTGAAATACTATTTTGTATCGTTTTGTATTGGGCGGCAATTCCCGGGAAATTGAAAAATCAATCCCGCTTTCCCGGGAAAAGAAAAACTCTAATACAGACATACGCGACAAACTTATAACACCCCTTTTTTGGGTGGGGGTTATTAAATAAAAGTAATATATTAGATAAAAACAGAAAAACTTTCTTAATTACACTAGTTCAGAAAAAATGCACATCAAAAATGAGATGTTTTTTAAACTATGCGAAAATTTGCATGTTTGCGGATTTATATTAGTGGAAAGTCAGCGACGGAATGTGTGAGGAAACTTAACAATGATTTGGAAAGCGTCGATAAATATTTAAAAATGAATAAACTTAAATTGAACAAAAACAAAACAAAAGTCATGGTTATAAATGGAACAACTACAGAGAGAATAGTGATCGATGGTGAGCAAATCGAAGAAGTAATGTAAATGAAATATCTTGGTATTATGATTGATAAAAGGTTGAAATTTGATCTACACTATGACTACATTTGCAAGAAGATTTCTAAAAAAATAGCATTCTTGAGAAGAATACGGGACAAAGTATCATCACTCACAGCAGTAAATATATTTGACACTACAATAAAACCTCATTTTGAATATTGTTCAACTGTTTTATTTCTTGGAAACCTTCAAATGAAAAAAAAGACTTCAAAAGCTGCAGAACTGGGGTATGAGATGTATTCTTAAATGCAATAGGATAACACACAGAAGAGACATGTTAGAAGCATTGCAATGGCTATCAGTAAATCAAAGACTGGTGATGAATGTTTGAATGTTTATATATAAAATGAAAAATGGCTTGATGCCGAAATATTTGGAAAGTCAAATAACTTACGTTGCGGAAGCGCAACCCTACTATCTAAGGAATATGGGTGATTTTAGATTGAATTTTTGTAGAACTAATTATTCGCAAAACTTGTTATTTTATAATGGTCTTAAAAAAACCCTTTTTTATTTAAAAGGCAATTAATATTGTATGTAAAAAAAATTTTGATTAATGTATAAAATCCAAATAATGTATATTATTTATATTTTTAAATTGTAATTAATAGCCTAAAGCTAAATAAATAAATAAATAAATAATCTAAAACTAATTTGGGGCTGCTGAACACGAATATGGCATTAATTTATTTTTCTTAAGAACCGTGTTCGAGATATTCGCGAAAAACTAGTTTTTTTGTAGTTTGTAAAGATATTTCCAAAAATCTCGAGTGCTGTTTTACTTGAATTGAGCAAATATTGCATTGTTGCATATATATGTTTTTCCTCTTTCAGTTAATATGCATACTGTGTTGATCAGATAAAAATTCACTGAATTACAAGCCTTTACATTTGAAAAAATTTCATTTTATGGGTTTTTTCAAAATTCACCATTTTGAAAAATAAATATTTCAAATAAAAAAAATTACAGTGTCTGTAGGACAAAGGTAAGTTTTCACCAAATTTCGTGAAAAATTTTTTTTGCATAAGATAAACATAAAAAACCAAAAACTTGATTATTTGAATTTTTCACATAAATTTTGAGGTTATGTGAAAAAAGTGTTATAACAAAAGTTGTAGGTCTCTTTATTGCCTACAACTTTGTCATTTAATTTTTTTCCATAGGACTTGTAGTTTTGCCGGAAATCGAGATAAACCGTTTTTTACCCTTAAAAACTCACCCCCTTCCACTCCTCAACCGCAGATCGCCCGTAAATTATTTTTCTTTTCATTTTTGTTATATTCTCGTCCTTCTTTAACGGCTTTCATCCTACTATAAATTTTTTTCACTTTTTAACATTTTCAAAGGCTTCAGCCCTGGTCTACCTACAACCATTTCTAACTCCTTAGTAAGATCAGTGTAAAATTTTACATGGAGATATCAGAGCAGTGTTCTTATTTAATTTAGGAAGATGAGCTTCAAATATTTCTCCGGTTCAGATATATGAAATGCAAAGTAGTACACTTCGGTCATATACAATTTTTAACGCTTGTCATTTCTCTGTTTCTCACTCGATTCCAAAAATTTTTTGTGTCCTTATATACCTTGTAAAGTTCTAAAAAAGCCTTTGGTTAAACAAATATCTTGTATAGTTAGTGAGGTATACTCATTTTAATATTGAAAATTTTCAATTTTTCAAATCCTTGGTCCAGTATTTTTAAGATATCGGATCCAAATAACAACCGATTGTCACAATTATTTCTTTGTTAGTTACATGACAAAATTTCGAATAGTTAACAAAATAGTTGATGGAAGTATTCTTTCAGAGTTGGAAAATATACAATCTTTAATTTGAATTTAATTGAAATATTTTGAATTTATTATAATTTTTGCCAAAAAAAACACCATAATTGTTTTCTCTATAAATTTTTTTTCTCAAGGATCAAATAATTATTATATACATGTCTAAAAGGTGTCTTCACAAACATGATTTTAGAAAAACAACTTAATCGAATTTACAATTGTTGGTGGGCATGCACCATTTTGAAATCGACCTATTTTTTAGATTTATTGGAACTTTCTTAGGAATTATAATGATTGTCAGAAACAAATCATAGTTTTCACATAAATTCCTATATAGCTGCAAAATTTCATTGGAAAATAATAATAATGAACGATTTTATTGCATTAACAAAAAATTTAATAGGCACAAAACACCACATAGTACCATTATTCTCCTTTTTTTGCCGCAAGTCTTTCCTAAAAATTTCAATTATAAAAATCTGAATATAGTGTAATTTTGGTAACTTTGATATGCGATATGTCGACCTTTCTTTTTCAAACGAGTAAAAGTAATGGAATGGAAGCAAAAACTCGTACTGACCTGAGGAGCAACAAATAAAAATTAAAATTTTGATGTGTTCACTAAATATGTTGTAACTTTCTCATGTTTGGACCGATGTTAATAACTTTACGCTTGCTATATTGGGAACAAAATTTTCTTTAAGATGTGGGTCTAAAATAAATTTTAAAACATTTATTTTGCTATACTGGACCGACTTAAAATAGTAAATTTTAAAAAAACGTGTAAAAAATAAAGTTAGTTAAAATCTAACGACCTGTAACTCATTGAATTTTGATCCGATCAACACATTTTAAATATGGGCTGAAAGAGGAAAAGCATATCTATGCAACAATGCGAAATTTGCTCAATTCAACTAAACATTACACCAGATTTTTGGAAATAGCCTTATAAACTGCAAAAAAACACGTTTTTTGCGAATATCTCGAAAACGGTTCTTAAGAAAAATATATGAATGCCATATTCGTGTTCAGCAGCCTTATTAATTTAGCTTAAAAAACATCTCATTTTTGAGGTGATCGCAAAAAGTTGAAAATTTGTGAACTAGTGTTATTCTACATTTTACGAATGAAAAACAAACTCTCTTTAAGTTTTAAAAAATTTAATTATTTTGGCTTGAGTTCGGTTTTAATTTAGTTTTACAATTAAATTATATTTTTAATTAGAGATAAATGTGAAGCATATAGAGAAAGAAAATTTTTGGCTGCACGGAGGGTTGAACGGACGTTTCGATAGCTCCCGCTAATCTGATTCAGAATTCTTTTCCGCTTGACCACTCGACCAAAGTCGGTGGCTTGCTTTTAATCAATTCATACTGTCACTCTTAGAGAAGATAAAATCTAAATAATGTAACAGAACAGAGAAATTTATCAAAAAAGGTTAAAAAAACAATTAAAAACAGATTTGAAAATTATTGACAAAACGACTATAGCAAACACATCACACCTTTTATCGCTTTAAAATCGTTTTTGTGTCTAAGTCGTTGTTGATCACATACCTGAATATATGAAATACTTTACTTCTAATAGCTTCGGCTGCACTCAGGCCTCACGCACTCTTCTTATTTGCCCTTCCCTTCTAGCATAAATGCTTTGCCAGCTTATCTGTCAATAAATTGCACAGTTTTAGGTAAAATTACTTTTTATAATTCCTTTTTTTAATTTTACACTGTTTAACTTTAAAACACTTCACTCTTCGAAGAAAACACTAAAACTGAAAACTTTAAAAAGTAACGGGCCATTATTGTCAAAAAAACTATAGCGAGCATAAGTCATTTGCAATCATGTTTGTTAAATTGTTATGTACAGGGCAACCAAAAATATGATATGTCATATTTTTTTATGGATGTCTTACAAACTTATAAGTTAGTTACTCATCCGTTTCGGAAGTTTTTAAGCATTTTGGCATCGATTTGTTAGATCACATTTTTACATATTTTCCCCTTAAGGGCATATTTTTGCATATTTTACTTTTAAGATCATATTTTTGTATGTTAAGAGCATTTTTTCGTAAAAATTTTGTTATATTAAAAATAAATTAAGGGCCAAGCCACACGGGCGTTTTTAAAACGCGTGTTTCAAATTTTTTTTGTATTAAGTTTTAAGTTTTAAAAAATTGAGAGCTTTCAAATTTAATATAAAAACCAGAAACGCCGCGTTTTAAAAGCGCTCGCGTGGCCTGGCCATAAAAGTTTTATTTTTACTTGTAACTGAAAATCACTAAACAGAAACCTGTGAAACACACAATTAACGCAGTGTCCAAAGCGAGTTATTGAGCTGATCAGCGACTCAATATTCATCCGATTGTTTTAGTCGACTTTTACGAAGCGAAGATTGTTCCAAGATTGCTAAATTTTGAGCAAAAACAACGTCGCATGGACATCGCTCAGGAGCTGTTGAACATCGTTAACGACGATCCAGATTTCCTCAAAAAGGTCATAACTGGTGATGAATCATGGGTGTATGGCTATGACATTGAAACCAAAGCCCAATCATCGCAATGGAAACGTCCAGAAGAGCCAAGACCGAAAAAAGCACGTCAAGTTCGGTCAAATGTGAAGGTTTTGCTCACTGTTATCTTCGACTGCAATGGCGTGGTGCATCATGAATTCTTGCCACAATTCGTCAGAAACGCACAGAATTGTGGAAAAATCATGAATTTTGCACCGTGATAACGCACCAGCTCACACATCGATGCTTGTACGTGAGTTTTTGGCCAAAAACAAAACAGTTATCATGCCTCAACCACCGTATTCACCGGACTTGGCCCCCGCTGACTTTTTCCTCTTCCCAAAACTGAAGACACCGATGAAAGGAAAGCGTTTTGCTACGATTGAGGAAATAAAAGAGAAATAGAAACAGGAGCTGTTGGCGATACCAAAAAGCGCGTTTCAGAAGTGTTTCGAGGATTGGAAAAAACGCTGGCATAAATGTATTATATCTGAGAGGAATTACTTTGAAGGGGACAAGATAGTTATTGATGAATAAATAAATACTTTTTGAAAAAATTTAAAATAACGGTTATTTTTTGTGCAGACCTCGTATGTTTAACCACCGGTCAAAACAGTGGGGTGTTATAAGTTTGTACTGTGCGCCTGTGTATCTGTCTGCGCCGTCGTAGACCCCAACTGCTGGACAGATTAGATTTATTAATTTATATTTCTTTGAAAGGTGACTTGATGGAGAGTGTTCTTAGTTATGTTGCAATAAAATCAGTCTAAGCGTTTCATATGTAGCAGTGCAGCTTGAGATTTGACTTGATCTAGAATCTTCTAATCAATGATTGAGGAAAATCGACCTAGCCATTTTGAAGCTATCTTCGATTTTCTTTGTGGTTTTTTAAAATTTTTAGTTTAATGTTACTTATACTAGATAGAAATAAAAATCGGATTTCAATTATTTTCTTTTTTTTTCTTTCTCTTTGAATTAATTTAGTGCTACTTACGTTCTACGCAAAAATATAAAGAATCAAAAAACATAAAATTTTTGTTTCAAAATAATCAAGCTTAAGTGCTTCGTCGCGAACGTGACACAAGTTGACTTTTCGCTGGAAATGCCCATATGTATATGGGTATCGATTAACGAAATTGGCAAAGGTAGAAATGAATCAAGCGTCATAGTTGGAGTATTGAATTCTGACGAAGAAACTGTAAGAAACAAGTCTTTACAAGTCGCAACGCTCTTTAAAGATTCTATTAACATTTTAGATGTTAACTTTAATAGAGAATTGGTGAAAGCTGCCAAAGCCATTAAAATGTTTTACCCAAAAATCATAAGGGATAAAAATGTAGACAAAATAATTTCTAAAGTTAAAAAGATTTTTATAAAAGCACCAGAACTTCCTCTCCCTCCTTTGAAAGTTTTCGATAGTTTAAGCAATAAAACAGAAGCAGATTTAGTATTTATTGCATCGAATTATGGATTTATTGCCAACAATATCTAAAATTTCAAACTGCTGGACAAATAAAAATACTGAACGACACACTTAAAAATATCGACAATTTAACTGACTGCGATTCAAAATAAATTAAAACGAATTATGGATAAAAACAAAGGCCTGGCTGGCAACAATACAAAATATTTGTAGACAGCTAAATGGTTTTAACATAGCGTCTTCACGAGCCATTGATTTGTCTTGACAAAAGTCAAAGTCGATATAAAAAATACCACTAACATTTTTCTGATGTTTTTGTGTATGAAGTTTGGCAAATGTTAGAACAAAATTATGTCTCGTAAAGACATAAGGTAAGCCCAACTTAAGAATATAAGGTAGGCGAAGTTTTGTCATTTAAATATCTCCAATGAATTCAGCGGACATAGAAAATAGTTTTTCTTTTTATAAATGTGTTTTTAGAAGTAACAGGCGGAATATTTTTTTTAATTTAAGTCAGTACGTCGTAATTTATTGCAAATGAAACATGAATTAAGCACAGACTTATATTAACATTTATTTAATATTTTATCTTACTTAAAGTAGTACCTACTTACATATATGCTGTATAACACGCACAACTCAATATGTTCCTAAATTAACAAGATAGCGCTATGAATTCGCTAATGTGTTTATTTTTTATATTATTTTTCATTATTTTTCAAATAAAATTTTCTATTTTGAAAAACAAAAACTTTTTTAGAGCATATTTTTCACATTTTAAGAGCATTTGTTCTGTTTTTTACAGCATTTTTTATGCACATAAAACCCTTTTTTTAGAGCATACTTTTGGTTGCCCTGGTTATGTAAAATAAGTATTATAGCAAGTATTATTGTAAAAAGTATTGTCACGTGAAGCACTTTTTAAACACTATTTAAAAACTGTTAACTTCTTGTGCATAAATAAGCTTATAATAAGTATGCTTACAAAAAGTTGTAGGAAATCTCTTATGATAAGCTTATTCTACAATTCAGTTACATTTTGCTTATGGAATGGTCTGCTGGGTATGCTCGATATTTGTGGCTTGACTGTAATTTTCTTAACGATCACACGCCTTCCTTTCTCAGCTCTATCCCGTAGGTGTTTAGTGTGATAAATATACATAATTTGCATTTTTTAATTAAGACTATAACTTAAAACTGAAAAATTTTAATACATAAATTTTTTTATATATATATTTTGTATATGTAAGTAAACTGTTAAATAATATTCAAAAATAACCGTTTGTAGAATAGTCAGAGTACTAAAAGAAATATATATGTATATACATGAAAGACAAGCAATGCTTTTTTTGCTCTTTCAAGAAACTTTTTGTCCATAACAAAGTTGACCTAAAAAACTCTTTAGTTAAGATAGAAAAAACAGTTCGAAAGGAAACAAATAAAAAAAATATAGCTCAATTTCTTATGCTCAAACATAAAAGTAATAAAACGAACTCTTTACTAACAATTTGTATAAGAGTTAACCCCCAAAAAAAAGGAAAAAGTAAATAACATTCCCCTTTATTAAAAATTATATCTATTCCCCTGCACTCGTTTAGCTAACATCTCCAGCCTGCTTTTTGCTCATATTATTAGGGGTTAAATAAATGCTACTCCTCTTAAAATTTCATAATTTAAGAGCACGGTTTATAATGATAGAGCATAATAATTTCAAACAAATTTTAAAAGTGTGCCATCTGGCGTTTACCAGCCATGTTAAATTAAAAGTATATGTTTTCTTTATTTCCGAGAAGCAAATTTAACAACTTATTCCAGACAACCACACACTAGACTTAACAGTCGCTATAACATGCCAATTTATTCACTTTCTGTTTATAGCTCGTATGAGGTGAGCTAAAATATTTGGGTTCTAGAACTAGGCAAAGCATTCATTACTCCTGTATACTGGCACAAACAAGTGATGTTGAATCGTGCTCGAAACACATACCATACAAGAATACTGGTGCAATATTAATTTTTTTAAAGAATTCTGTAGGGTTGAGTACCTAGTGCGCTCCGCATTCATTATTGATATTTTGAAAATAGAAATTAATTAAAATACATGTGTTTTTATTACAAAATCATTAGAGGTGACTTGTTTTTGTTTCTTAAATTATGACTAATTTATTCAAGTAAATGTGTTTTATCCCGATGTTTACTCTTTGACAACTTTTTCCAACTGAGGCAGCGTTGCCAGAATGATGATTTTATCATATTTTTGATGATTTTTAAACTAAAATATGATTTGATGATTTTCTTTCCCAAAAGAAGATTTTTTTCTCCCAAATGATGATTTTTTGACTTGCTTGAATACAATTTAAATAAGTATTAAAAAACTTGCGTTTTTTAATTATTTGAATAAATTAATATAATTGTCCATAGCTTTTAACATAAAATTTTATGGTAGTGCATTGTGCCTTACATTTAATTAGCTATGTAAACTTTCTCTGACTAAAGTATTTTGAATTTTGGAATATATTTCTTTATTCTGCGAATTTGGCTAGTTCTTGTAAAGTAAACACTTTTCCGTTTTAGCTACTTTTAAGTATAATGTAGGGTACACACTATCAAATTTGTCAAAACTTCATCACCTTTGAATGACAGTGACAAAACTATCATTAATGTTGGGTGCTAAATCCGTCATTCAGGAAAAAAATTTACTGGAAAACATGGAAAGTACGAAAATTGAACGTACTTCGTTGAAAATAATTTATTTTTATTTTTTCATAATATTTTACAACTCCTAGGATGCTTTTATTTTAACATGATGTATTACACACCCGAATCTTGTTATATACGAAAGACAACGTTCCATTTTATAGTATTATATAAATTCTTTAAAAAAAAATCATTTTCCGCATTTATGCAAAAATTTTAGCAAACTGTCATTCATGTTCATTTTCGGAATTTTCTTTATTTTTCATTGATTTCTTTAGTTTTTGGGTGCCTCAAAAATATCAAATCAAATTGTTATGTTGCGGTTTTAGTAATATGTATATCAAACCAAAGCCACAAAAAACATTTCTTTTACTTTACAAAAACTTTACATATTTTATACATATGTTTTTGGACAATACCATTTTATAAAATTGGACTTTTTCTCGAAATTAAGGAATTTTGTCTATCTTTAAAGTTTTTGGGAAACTCGTGAAAACACAGAGGTTAAAATATATTTGTTTGCAATTGTTGGTAATTTAAAAAAAAGTTTACCAAAAATATCCTAAAATTGCATATTGGTTTTAGTGATATCGAACCAATTCAAAGCTTTTTTCTGATGTTAACATGGTTTAGTGAATTTTCAATATATACTTGAGTTTCGTTTTTCGAGTTTTTCCTAGCTTCTATATAATTTTGGAAATGTGTTCGTGAAGTCGACCATTTTCGAGGTGGAAGTGATTCTGCCGAGCTTATATACATTCTTGTAGTCATGGTAATTTTTAATATACAAATTTTTTCTGGGGGTTCCTCCCGAATTTAATTCTTTTCCACAAATTTTAACAATTACCTATACATAAAATTTGTAAAAATATTAGAATCTTATTAACTCCCATAACTAGAAAAGAAAATGTAAGGAAATCATACTAACTTAAAAGAATGCGTTTTTGTTTCATATAAAAGTTTTATCGTTCAGCTTCGATTTGAATATTTTAGAATAAAAAATTGCTGATGATTTTTTATATCAAAATATGATTTTTATTTCGTCAAATGATGATTTTCTTCGTAAATCTTCTGGCAACACTGAACAGAGCTAATTTCACCATACACAATAACACAAACTGGTACCATTAGCAAAATATCAAACTCTGTTTGACATTGCTACAGCAAAGCGTACAATAGCACCAAATGCCCATGCACGACCAAACCACTGGCGCCAACACTTGATTGCGTTTGCATACTGGTGTAGTGACCAAAAGGTTTTTCGAAAAAGCGGGACAAGAACGATTGAAAAGCGGGATTCTGAAGAAAATACGACCAAAAAGCGGGATTTTATAAAATATCTTGTGGAAAGCGTGATGATGTAAAAACACACTAGGGGAAATCACGCTTCGTAGGAAACTGCTATTGCAGACCTTGCAGGTCATGCAAGTCTAGGATATATGCTACAATATGCAACACAACAAGAACAAAATATAAGAAACTAACATTTCCTACACAGTAGCAGATATGCAATACTAAAAACTGTTGGAAACTTGTCCAGCATATATGCAATTAGCCAAATTACTCAGAGAGACTCTCTGAGATTGTATAAAACATAAACAAACTAATAGTAGGCTTCAACAAGAAAAGTAAACAAAGTTGGTTTGTGTGTACGTTTATATTCATGTTTGAAGAAGACACTCATTCTTTGTAGCAGAAAATGATAGTTTATATCCTAGAGGTGCAAATATGCCACCAAGAGTGATTTCCGCTACTATGATAATACGAGTATACACATGATTTCTTGTAAATATATGATACTATACAATTCCATATCGTTACTTGAAATACAAAACCACGTAAATAATAAATAATTCAAAATCGCATTTTTATTTAATTATTGTGTATTACATCGAAGCGTATGTCCGTACAAATTTTCAAACTTTTATCATAAAAATCAACCAAATTAAAAACGAAAAAATTAACTTAACTTCAGGAACTTGAAGCGCATATCGATACCTTAGCGTCAAATGTTCGTAAGCGACAAAAAATAAAATATTCATATACTATCGCTTACGATCAAATTTTACAGCCTGTATTTCAAAAGTTATTAACAATTTTGACAATTCGACGATTTTAATCTATATTTTGATTTCAATGAAAATTTTGATTTCAGTAAAAAAATTAGTTTTTTTACAAAATGTAGCTTACGATCATTTCGCGCAAAGGGGTCGATATACATATATTTTATTTAATTTTTCCTCTCTCTTATAATATTTGAAAAAGTGGATACGTGATTTTGCATTTCATCTAACGTGAATTTTTAAACGTTTTCCTTAAATCGACATTTTTAACTTCTCGGTTACGATGAAACAAAGATCTACTGATGAGTTGGCATTAGCACCCACCGAAAGGCAGGCATATTGAAAAGCTAATCCACAACAAATAAATGTATTTCTGAAATACGAACTAAAAATTGTATAAACTGCTTTATAAATAGAAGAACACAAAAATCATAAAGTCGTTTAGACCCAACAAAAATCAGAAAACCAGTAAGTGAAAAAATCCGAAGTTATCCTTCATACAAAATTGCTTAAATTCTGTTTATATTTAAAATAATATTTTCGATCAAAAGCAAATTTGTATGGAAACAATTCTGTAATGTAACTTTGGTATTTTTTGGTCGGATCTAAGCATCTTATGTTTTATGTGCTCGGCACAAAATTAGTTTTAGTGTTTGGCTTTAAGACTTTTTATTAATTTTTTTGTTCATCTTAATGTAGAAATTTTAAAATTCAAGTTATGAATATTAGTCGAAGTGTATGTAATCCAAAGATTTTTGATTATTCTGAGTTAAGATCGTTGAATTTCATTTTTGAAACAATCAAACATTTTTAATGTTACGTGCCTTACTTGACTTCACCACTCTAATACTGGAAACAGGTATGACAAGAGCTCTGATGATGAGAAGTGATTGATCTCGAAAACATCAGTTCGAGGCCTATACAGACAAGAATTTGTGTTTTCAATCTTTGAAAATTATTTTCTCAATAACCAGAACTTGGCATGGAGTTAGCATAAATGACGAAATTGAACTGGAGTTTAACGAGTTTTGATATAAAACTTTAATTTAAAAATGACTGTAGATTGTAGCCGAGCGAGACTCATGGCTAATTATGTAATGATTTCTAACTTCAAAATATATGGGAAAACTCAGCAAGATCAAGTTCAATTTCCTCATTCATGCTAACTTCATGCCAAGTTTTCGTTATGCATATGGCTCTAAATTTATTTGGATTAAAAATTTTCAAGTAATGAGTTTTGAAGCAATGTCTATAAATGCACTTTTTCAACTCGAAAAAGCGGGATACAAAATTTAGGCGGGATCGCTCTCTTAAAACCGGGATAATCCCGCCTAAAGCGGGATGTCTGGTCAGGTTATGTATGGGGCTCTTTAGGTTTTAGGTTGTAAAATATTTTTGCTTAATTTTTTAACTACAAATGGAAAAATGGTCAGATATTGCATTGTGTTGCTGTACAACAGAAAATAAAGTTCTAACAAAGCAACCAAAAAATATTCATATAGCGGCGTTTTGGAAGTTTGTTTCTTAAAAGAACCATCCCAAGAGGGAAGAGAATCTGTCACAAGACAGGTCACGTGACTGGTTCCCCAGGACCAGTAACCGTTTAGAATTCAGGAACTTTATATGAAAGGAACCGGTAACTTTTACATGGCGTTGAAACTTTATTCGAATAAACTGTATTGTAGAGGTGGAAAACTATCGATAGTATCGATGTTTAATTTTATGTATGACTATCGATGTTTTTATCCTGCAATCGATTATTATTTGAAAGCAATCGATATTTTTTGCCGCTATCGATAGTAAATGATCCACTACTAATGTTGTACTTGACATGTATTTCAACGATTGTCCGTTAGTTAAATTGGATTCGAAAATCATTGAACTCACACATATTTCTTATATTGAAACTTTACAAGGATTTTAGTTTTGTTATTTATAGAACTAACAAATAAAGTCCTTTTTTGTTTAAAAACCGGTTTTATTTAGCATTTCTACATACATATTTTGTGCTTTCTCTGAGAAATATAAAACTTTGATAGTATCACGATAGTATCGTCGATTTATTGATAGTTTTTCTAACTTTTGATACTTTTGAATCGATATATCGATATATTTTTTCAAAATATCGAAAATTTTCGATAGTAAACTATCGATAGTTTTCCACCTCTACTGTATTGTAGCCGATTTAAAATTATTTCAAATATATAACTCGACTAAAATTTTTCGAATAAAATTTTTCGAATCAAAGAAGGTTTTCTAGTAAATTTATTTGAATGAAATCTGTGCGACTATTCGAATAAACTGTATTGTATCCGCATTAAAATAATATAAAAAATATTACTCGAATGCAATTTTTCGAATAAAATTATCCGAATCAAAGAAGGCTTTCTAGTAAATTTATTTAAATGAATTCTTTGAAATCAAAACTAATCAAATTAAAGTTCTTCAAGTTGTATTATTTCGATTCAAATTATGCGAATCAAATTTGTGCGGCTAAATAATATTACAATCAATTCCTTCGAATTAAAATCATGTGAACAAAGTTATTTAATTCAACTTTATTCGAATAAACTGTATTGTATACACATTAAAATTATTGCAAAAATATTACTTGAATACAATTTTTCGAATAAAATTGTTCGAATCAAATAATGCTTTCTAGTAAGTTTATTTGAACGAAATCTGTGAAATCAAAACTAATCAAATTAAAGTTATTCAAATTATATTAGTTCGAATCAAATTATGCGATTCTAATTTGTGCGGCAAAAATATTCGAACAAATTTATTTAAGTAAACTCTACTCGAATAAACTATATTTTAAAAGCGTTAAAATTATTTGAAAAATATTACTCGAATAAAATTTCTCAAAGAAAACTATTCGAATCAAAGAAGGCTTTCAAGTAAATTAATTTAAATGAAATCTGTGAAATCAAAACTAATCACAATAAAGTTATTCAAATTATATTATTTCGAATCAAAACTGTTCGAATAAAATTTATGAATTTAGTCTTACAATACAATTACAATAAAATCATTCGAATAAAAATTATTTGAACTAAGTTTTTTAAATATACTCTATTATAGATGAACTGTATTGTATCCGTATTAAAATTATTAAAAAAAATAGTAATCGAATAAAATTTTTCGAATAAAACTATTTTAATCAAGTAATGCTTCCCAGAAAATTTATTTGAAAGAAATCTGTGAAATCAAAACTAATCAAATTAAAGTTCTTCAAATTGTATTATTTAGAATCAACCCTAGGGGGAAGGGAACTGACACAGAACCTGTCACGTGACTGGTGCTTGGGGGATAGGGACCGGTTCGAGTTCTAACACTTTGCATGGAAGGGACCTATCACTTTAACATGGCTTTGTCATAGGAGGGAGAAATTGATACCTTTTAGACATTTTGTGATAGGTCACTAGACTGATCTAAAGAATCGTGCCAGTAGTAGTTTCTATAAAAGTGATCTCGGAAATAGTTCCAAGGAAAGTAAGAGTTTATTTAGATTACATAAACCCCTCCCACTCATTGTAACTCATCTGGATTTAATTATGTTTTAATTAAATGTTTATAGCTTTTTTATTTTATTTATTTTCAATGACGTATGTATGAAATTTATTTATATTTTTATTTGACTTTTTCTTTTGACAACCAAACCAATCGTCGTCTGATTTCATTCTAGCACAACCTAAAAAAGTAATTGCAAGTAATGAGGTGTGAAGAAAATCAGAGGAGTTCATTATTTGATGCAAATAGTCTTGCGAAAGTAAAAATGTAAATTACCGTAGCCTTAAACCCTAGCACATTTTGTTGATATATTTGATGAAAAAAGCTACGATAGTTTGTATTTGCACTTTCGCAAGACTATTTGCATCAAACACTGAACTCCACTATTTTGTTTTTAATAAATGCAATTAAATTGGCATTTACACCTGAGAATCCATTTTTTTTAAATTCAGAATTTCATTAAATAAATTTAATTAAAACTTTCGCAGATATGGATATAAATATTTGTAAAAAAAACCAAGTAAATATTTTTTAATTTTACGCAGTTTTGGAACATTTATATCTGTTAAGAGATGGAGTCTAGTTTAACCGGTCACGGTACATTCCTGTCTTCACAAGTCATAGGACAGGTACTCATGAAACAATTGACACAAATTTCCCGCAGGGAAATTATGCGAATCAAATTCGTGCGGCTAAATTATATTACAATCAAATGATTCGAATAAAAACTATTCAAACAAAGTTATTTAAATAAACTGTATTGTATTCGCATTAAAATTATTTCAAATATATTACTTGAATATAATTTCTCGAATAAAATTATTTGAATCAAATAATGCTTTCTAGTAAATTTATTTGAAGGAAAGCTGTGAAATCAAAACTAATCAAATTAAGGTTTTCAAAGTATGTTATTTCGAATCAAATTTGTGTGACTAAATTATATTACAATCAAATCATTCGAATAATATTCATGTGAACAAAGTTATATAAATAAACTTTCTAAGAATAAACTGTATTGTATCCATATCAAAATAATTTCAAAAATATTACTTGAATAACATTTTTCCAATAAAATTATTCGAATAAAATTATCCGAATCAAAGAAGGCTTTCTAGTAATTGTATTTGAGTGGAATCTGTGAATTTAAACTAATCAAATTAAAGTTACTCAAATTATGTACATATATTATTTCGAATCAAATTATTCAAGTCAAATTAGTGCCAGTAAAAATTAGTTACATATTAAAATCAAATCATTTTCGCTACAATTATTAGAACAAAGTTATTCATAAACATTTTATTCCAAATAACGTATTATAGGACATTTTGGAATAATAAAAAAACAAATCAAAATTATTCGAAAAACGTTTTTGATTCAAATTTTTAACAATTCGATTCGAACAAATAGAATTTTTCGAATAATTAGAAAAAAAATATTTGTTTTGATATGTGCTGATTATGCAAACTAATATATCGATCGAGACGTCACAGACCGAAAATTTTTTCCGCATCATCCGCCGTTGGAATTTCAGATACATCGCGATCTTCTTTTTTATCACAAGTTTGTTCGAAAACGTTCTCATTTTCTTCGTCTTCTTCGCTATCACGTGATTAAGCTTGAAAAACTATCACAAGTTCCACTACAATTCGTGCATATAATGGAACATTTTATCCGAGACTTTCTCACATCCCTTTTTGCAATGTTAAGTTTGGTTTAGCAACGCATTTGATTAATATCTTTAACTCAAAACCAATTAATTTGTACCCAACTTCATTAAAAGTTCTTAAATTAATAAAATTGGGATTTAAATTTCCTAATAATTAGTAATTCTGCATTTATAGTGATAATTACTGGCTTATCGTCGCCAATTAGAGCTCAAAAACATAAGTTGCGTCAATATGTTAGATGGAGGTAAAAAAAAAACAAACTTCACCCTGCAGAAGCAGCCGAAACTTTATAATAGGTGGAGTATGCACATATTACGATAAGATAACTTAAGGCATTACGTTTTTAAGACCACATTTACACCTTGCAATAAATGCCGCAACTTTTGCATGCAACTTTTTGCTTGTGAGTAAAAGGTGTAGGGAAGAAAGCGGGGCTAAAAAAGTTGCATATCGACGCCTGTCGAAGCATTTTTTCTGATTTGTTTTGTTTTATTTTCGCTTTTAAAAATCGCATTAGCAATGTGTTAAAATTGCTTTTATTCTAAGTGCTGTCAACTTTTTTAATGAATGAAAAACGGAAAGTTTTATTATTACAAGAATTGTTTTGTATCGAGAAGTTTTCAATTATAAGTACATTTGCTCTTAACGAGCAAATGTTTTGTTATAACAATGAAAAAAACGTCGGCAGAGCTGTCAACAAAAATTTGTTAAGGTCTTTGTTGTGGAGAGTACCTAGTCATATTATTTTAAGGTAGTGCAGTAGAGATAGCAAATTTCTTTTGTTTCTTGTCTCTTTTTCGTATTTAAAACAATACTTTGTTTTTAAGACATCGTTGTTCTAACAATTATTATAACAACGCTGTCATAACAATGACAAAACAGTAACAACATCGGTCCAGACGTGACAAATTCTTGTGCTAACAATTGTTATAACGAATAATTTGCTCGTCAAGACGCCCTGTATATGCAAACTGGAAACACCCTGTGCGCTTCGCTAACCCGTTGCTGTGCAGATATAGAAAAATTAATTTGTATACTCCCCCACTTAATACATACATATATACACTATTGTATGCATTGAGAAATTTACCATTACTATTTCTTAAAAGCATCTCAAAAAAGTAGTTATCCTAAAAGTACAATTTCCTAAATTTCCTAAGTTTTCAAAAAGTACCATTTTCAAAAAAAAAATACATATGTTTGAAAAAAATAAGTTTTCTGCCAAAAAGTACCATTGCCAAAAAGCACATCTTTTTATCAAAAAAAGTTTCTTTTTCAAAAAGCGTATTTCCCAAAAAGTACGATTTCTTAAAAGTATATTTTCAAATAAGTACTTTTTCGAAAAGGTAGGTTTCTTAAAAAGTACATTTTCCATCTTCAAAAAATTTTATTTTCTAAAAAGTACCTCTTTAAAAACTTTTGTTTACCAAAAATTTAATTTTTAAAAAAGTATTATCTGAAAAGCACCGAATTTAGCCATAATGTTCTTCTTTAATACCCAAGTTCCAAAATTCACTTCATCACTTAAGTTTTATGTGATTAAGAACCTGCGTTTCAAATTTTGTGAAAATTGGCCTAATAGTTTTGGATGTAATGGATTTTGATAGTTTACGCTATTTGGTACATAATTTATCCTCCTTGTATAATTTTTTTTTCAAAAATCAACCTCTGCATAGAAAAATTACCAATATGACGTACTCTTTTTATCGCTTATATGTTCGAATTTAAAAAAATTTCGTTTAAAAATGTACATGTATTGGAACCTTTTAGAAATTTCACGATCAAGAAGGTAAAAAATTAACCTCTATTTGGTAATTTCTATAATAAATAAAATTTTAAGCTTTTTCTAACTGCCGTGATGTCCAAATATTTTTAAAAGTATCATTTCCGCAAAATATATATGTTTAAAGAGTACCTTTTTTAAAAAGTATGTTTTACTAAAAAGTACCTTTTAAAAGAAGGTACTTTTTTAAAGCTGTATTTTTTTTATGATTACATATTATAAAAGTTGAGTTTGCAATAGTATTTTGTTTGTATTTCAAAGAATTTTAATCGCTTGATAATGATAGAAAACGCTTATTTGACAACACAGTTTTATTGTTTACATTTTATTGCGGGTGTTAAAATTGTGAAAAATGCAAAATTGAAAGTGAAATATTAAAAAACGAAGAAAAAGTTTTAATAGACAAAAACCGTACAAAAATGTGGAATAGGAAAGTAGTTAAGCTACTTCTGGTGCAATATGGGCAGAAAGAAAATTTATATAATGTCCGACATCCAGATTATCAAGATCGGGTTAAGCGCACAAAGTCGCTTTTTGAAATTTATGAGCGCTTAAAAGATCTGGATGGAAATATGACATTAGACTCAATCAAGCTAAAACTCCATAGTGTACGGACGCAATATTTAAAGGAACTAAGAAAAGTTGGAGAGAGCAAAAGAAGTGGTGTTGGGCAGGAAGATGTGTATGTGCCAAAACTATGGTGTTACGACCAACTGAAGTTTTTAAAGACCCACCTTTGTTCAAGACCGTCTACTTCAAACAGGACTGATGAAGGTAATCATTTCTTTATAAAGTAAAAGTAAAACGATCAAAACTTATCTATTTATGTACATATGTACATATATACTTTTTAAGAAACAACGAATTTAAGTGACAGCACAGAAATTGAAATAGATGGCTACGAAGATTGCTCTCTCCCTGGACCTTATTCTTCTCCTACATCAATTGAAGTAGAACCATCTGAATCCTCTACGTCTCAGCGATCAACTCCAAAACCATGTATGCCTGACTCATGTGTACCTCGAGTATCGACGTCAGCTAAAAAAAGGGTAAATTACTTAAGAGTTTTGATACCATATATTATTTACTTAACAAATAATGTTTTTTTTTTCATTACAGAAATCAATTTTAAGTGACCAATTTTAAGTGATCAATGGCGTAAAAAAATTAATATGTAAACGTACAGAAGAAAAAAGTGAATACGAGTGGCTTAGCAAACAGGTAGATTTCGAGTTTAAGTCGATACAGGACGAAGAAATACGGCGGAAAGCCGCTTGGAAAATATAGAGCGTTTTACGGGAAGCTGTATTAGCAGATGTTAACAAAAGAAATTGTACGTTACCAGTACACACACCATAAACATTATTTACACCAAAATTGTATAGAAAAAAGTACAAAAAAATTATTTGCTTAAATGTTTATTTAAAGTAACATCTTATTATTATTTTCTATTAGTTTTTTTTGTGTTTTTATGTTAATTTTGTGTTTTTATGTTAAACTTAAATTATATCGAGGGCTTATATTCCAATAGTGCTAACTTCAAACACAAAATTTTTTAGGAGGGCAATAATTCGTTTTGTTCTCTTATTATTAAAGTTTTGGACAATCAATATTTTAAATTTCGAAAACGAAGCAATTTTAAATATTATTTTTTTATAATATTTCTTTATTAAAAGGAAATTTATCACAAATATTATACAAATATTTCTTTAATAAAAATAATTTTATCACAAAAATTATAACAATTGGATGAAAAGTGTACAAAAAAGGGGTTTTAAATTGTTTCGTTTTCAAAATCGATTTCCATCACATACATCATTATAAGTTGCCAATATTTTAAAATATTGATTGTTCATAACTTTAATAATAACAGAACGAAATGAATTTTTTCCCTTATAAAAAAATTCTAGTTTTACAGATAGCAATATATCAATATAAACTGTTAAATCTTTATGCAAATATCCTGATAAGCAGTTTGTTGTGAGGACTAAAAACATGTTATATTTAGGGCCTAACTTTATTACATACTATACTTTTATACATGCATCGTCATAAGAAATACAAAAGGGCCTAACATTATTTGTTTTTTATTAAAGAATAAATATTTTATGTTCTTCATTAATTAAAAACACGTGTAGTTTTACAATTTGCTTTCCTGCCAATCAACTTTTCTCTCATGGCAAAAGTAGTCCTCAAATCCCTGTCTAATACGTTCTGCAGCTCCTCTTAGATTTGTAGTACTTGCTGATGACGATGTTTCTCTTCTCTCGTAGCTTTCAGAAGATGGTAATTGTAAATATGTTGTTTTTTTTTGCTAAGCAAATTGTGGAGAACACAACATGTCTTCGTGACTAACTCAACATTTTCAACCGACAAATTTATCCTCTGTTGAAATATGCGGAATCTATTAGGTAGAATCCCAAACGCATGTTCAACAACATGTCTCGCACGAGAAAGCCGAATATTGAAAATTTGTTGTTCTTTGATTTTTGTTTTGTATGAATAAAGCTTCATGATATGTTTTTGAAGAGGAAACGCATCGTCGGCGACTACAACATAGGGCAAATAGCGTCCATTGCCAAGTAGCTTATCATCTGGAAAATGGTTTTCTGCATTATTTATAACATCTTTGAAATCACTTTGAAACAAAACGCCAGCGTCGTGACATCGTCCACTGCATCCAACGTTAATATACGTGAAACGGCAATCAGCATCTACAAGGGCCAGTAATACAATGCTATTTGTGCCCTTGTAGTTATAATAGAAAGAACCATCAGTACGTTTGGGTTGGAAACAGATATATTTGCCGTCTAATGCTCCTAAGCAATGAGGGAATTGCCACTTCAATGTAAAGTTTTCTGAAATCAGTTCCCAATCATTTTTCGTTGTTGGAAACTGCATACATACAAAATAAATAAATATTATTTCTTTAATTGCACTGAATTTTCATCACATTTATGTATGTATATATATCTACACATGTGCATACATACTTTTAAATATTCGCCTTTAAATTTTTTCCAGATTGCTCGGCAGACTTCTGGAACCGCATAGCAAAGAAATGATGCGGAAAGCCTAGTTTGAAAATTAGTACTGGTGTACGATTCACCAGTTGCCAAGAAACGTAGTGTAGCTGCTAGTTTTTCTTCCGGTGATATAGATTGCCTCAAGACAGTGTTTTACTTTACAATGTCGTCTTTTATTGCGGCCAAGATATAATTAAATGTGGCTTCATTCATACGAATGTAACCGAAAAAGAAGACAAATCATTTGATAATTCTTTTGTTAGAAAGGAAAACGATCCCATGCTTGTTCGCTCGTGTCTCCATGGTTTGACCTACTCCCTCTTACGCCTTTTATTTGGCAGATTTATAGCAGTTTCACAACAGTCTAATAAATCTAAAATAATTTTAACATCTTTATCGTTGCTGAAGTCCATATTTTCTATGGCTAAATGGGTGGTATCGATAATATCTTTTATAATTTCCTCTTTGGAATCACTCATTTAATTTTATTTTAACACGATTTAATTTTAGCACGATTAAGAAATAATAAAAATTTGTTTTTAACAACACAGAAAAGCACAAAAAGCAAACTGTCAAAAATAAATGCTTTTAAAAAACTCAAATATAAAAGCGGAAAGAGTTTCGAAGCAATTTTAATAGAGAATAGAGAAAAAAACGCGGCGTTTATTGCAAGGTGTAAATATGGACTAACTGTACAAGAAGGATCTCCGACAACAGGATGTCCTACCCCAATAAATATATCATTAAAATAATACCACAATATTGGTTACATATATCTGTGGCAATGAGGAAAAAGTGCTTAATACATATTTTATAGTTTTGTAGGAGAACATTTTTAAACGTTCAAGTAGATTTTTAGAAATTTATTCCTAGTGCACTTAATGCTGACTCTTCGATTTTCTATTCCTTTAAGTTAGGCATAAAAGATACTCAATTTAAAATTTAATATTTATAAGCTAATTAAGCAGTTAATTGCATATGAGACTACGAGTTGAAAAAAGATAAGCAGCAAGTCATTATGATATAACTTCCTGAAAAATCGTACGACATAACTGAAAATTTGCCCAGAAGTACTTTTGGAGAATACAATGGTTATATTAACTCAAAATTTGACTCTATCGTCTTAAGCACTTATTCCTTATTGCCACAGACATAATTTTTTAATAAAGCTAAATCATATTTTCAACCGAGATGATTGGAAAACCGATTAAACTTCAGATAGCGCAAAGTATAAATAGACATGTGGTGACTTGATTGACTTAAATATAGTAGTTTTTGTAAAATAGCTATTTGCGTTGTTATTATTTTAAATTGATATTTTAACCATAAAAATTGGTAATTTTAACCACAAAAATTGTTAAAAATTAAATTAGTAATTTTAACCATCAAAAATAATTTTAGTTTTCAAACGTCGTTTTTCCCAAATTTATATTTTGCAATTCAGTAAAATGTAATATTTCGGCCTTGAACTTAGGTTCTTATGGTTATAAACCGTTCGGCTTTACCATCTCAGCTGAATGAAAATTGTTATTTCACTGAAAAAAAAAATTGTAAATACAATTAATTTTTTTGTTATATCAATTAAATAATTAATTGATTTTGAACCTACAACGAAAACCAGAAAAAGTTTTTTAACAATTTTTTTTGTTGATTTCAAGTTTATTTCAATTAAAATCATTGTTATACCAACAATGTGAATTGTTGATTTTCCGAACAAATTTTAACTATCATAATTGTTGTATTAATAATATTTTTTATACAATCGCAATCCTCGAAGTGACTTTTTGCTTGTCAGCGAAAAATACTAAGGCCCTAATTGTGTAAATCACATCACCGAAGCGAAATTTATATTAAAGCAAAAACAAATTTGAAAAATTTGTTTTTGTGTTTCATACAAACTCTTCACCAAACAAACGCATAGAAATTCAAGCGTTGCTTTTCCTTTCAAAAATTTTAAAACTTGTATGAAAAGCAAATCAAAATTATAAAATATTTGAAATTTTGTTTTTGTGCTCCATATAAATTTCACTTTGGTGACGTGATTTACACAATTAGGGCCTAAATGTCTTTGGGCGGAATCGAACCGGCGACTTCTGGACTAATAGACTAACGTTCTTACCTCTTAGCTACAAAGCAATTCGTTATTAAATACGCAAATAATGAATACACACAAAACGTGATTTGCTTTGTTTCATCTACGTGTGTGTATTCGTTTGTTATATCAACAATGGTGATTGTTAATTTTTTTCACAATACGTAACGAAAAATTTGGTTGGTTCAGTTTGTTGAAAAAAATGTCTTGATTTGCTTTGTTTCACATACGTGTGTGCTTTCATTTGTTATATCAACAATGATGATTGTTAATTTTTTTCACAATACATAACAAAATATTTGGTTAGTTCAGTTTGTTGAAAAAAATTTCTGTGTTTGTCGTATCAACAACTCAATTTGTTATATTAACAAAATATATGTTTGAATTTAAATTACATATTAACAATTGAAATTGTGAGTTGCAGATTGATGAAATTTTTTTCGGTGTTCATAAAAATTGCAACAACAATTTATATTAACTGTAGCAAAAAATTTAAATTGGTTAGAATTACCTACCATTTTATTTTGAGTAAACCATCTTTGTATCACGATCGTGCTTTTACCGATTTTATTTTAGTCATTAATTCTGTTTGGCCAAATCATTAACAATGTCGAGCCGTTCAACAATCATTATTATGAGATCTAGCAAGGTATGATTATTATGAGATTTAGGAAGGTATGATTAACTTCTCTTTATTGTATCCATTTCGACATATATCGCGAATCTGTTTTTTTTTAACAGTTTTCAATGGGTTGTTTGAAAACTTTCACTGATATAGTATTCAAAATATGCGAAAATTCTTTACTACTTTGCATAGGAGGTACCACTTTCCACGCCGCTATCGTATATTGGTGAAAATGGGATGACCTGTGGAGTGCATCAAACACGTACCTTACTTTTTTCGTTAGATATTACACTTGTCTTTCTAGATTGCTCATTTGACCTGTTCATTTGGGCCTTACACAAGTATTTTTTAATATAGAACTGTTATTTTTATTTTTTTTGAGTCCTTTATCTAATACATAAAAGTCTGTCACGATATTTGATAGTAATCATTGTTGCCGAAATTTGTAATAAACCTGGGGTTTTCTGGTCCAATTTATTATTTCACTATTTTTTTACCTTCTCGATAATAAATGATTAATTTCTGCCATATATTTCAAACCATTTATATTATTAATATGCCCGGTGAAAAAGTAGCTCTTAGAGAATGCAACAAGATCCCGATCTTTTGATTTTCATCCATACGAAGAAGATCTCTTTTGTGACTCCTATTCATATTTTGCTTACAATATTGAGAAAAAAAGATTTCTTGAAGCTGCTTCAAATGTTATTTTTCTCAGAGTATATTATTCATTGTAAATGAAAAGCATCTTCACTATATAATTTGTATTGACATAATTTAATTTATTGATATTTTGTCGACTGGCGCGAATAGAGCTTAAACTGAGAAATTTTCTATCCTGATATGTTTAAAAGTCTACGCGCTTACCACGTCAGCTACAGCAACGGCACAAATTTAATACATACATTACGTCACTTCGTTCGCGGAAATAAAAATACATTTTCATTAGCTATCTGTATGTGATTAATAATAAGTACCTAAGACAAAGATACACAAAGAAGTTATAAAGGGAATCCTTAAATATATCTTTCAATATTTTGCTCTGGTATGGCTTTCCCGTAAACGGTGTCGATTGTTATAGACAATAAAGTTTTCAAAGAGTAGACATTTATCTATGTGGTCCCTATATCCTTTCCAACTATAGAAATTGTGTCAGTAATATACATAATAAACAAATTTTTAATTTTGCACCAAATGAGTCGCGATGGTATAACGGCCCAAAATGTACCGGCCCAAAATGTACAAGGCCCAAAATGTACCAGAAAAAGTTCAATTGTGCCATGAATTCCATCCCTGGTACCATTTTCTCCAGAAATAATAGTAATTTTCGACTGGAAAAGGAGCGCATAAATGACTAATTTTATCTTACAGAGGAGTCGAAAACGACTCGAATGTGATAAAAAATATCATAAAATGTTAAATGGGATACACTTCTTTGCGTCGCACAGTCTGTTAAAAAAGGACCCACCGATTTAATCATACACACACATACAATAAAATTTACAGTCATACATACACAAGATTTCTAGATTTTATGCTTCACGTTGTAAACTTAGTCACTTAAGGGTTTTCTTTAAAATCATAAAAAGGAAATATGTACACAAACACCAATATTACTACATATACCCAGATTTACAACACATACATTTATACATATGCATCTGTGTATATACATATGTATTTATATATAAGCAAGTTTATTTACAAAATACATATAGTAATATAAACGTGATTTCTTTCTTATTTTTTTAGCATGATATTTTCCCAAAAAAAAAACAAAATTTATAAAATGTGCAAACAAACCTTTGAGCTGTTCCCAATTTAATTATGTAGTTTTAATAAAAATAAAAAAAGTTTCAAGTTAAAACAAGAACCACAAACTATTTAATTCCGTATGCACGTAAAATTGCAAACCTATCGTAATTGGAACTGTCAGCTTCCATCTCGCAAAATACACTATACAACATGAACAAAATTATGGGGTTCCGACAACCGATTCTGGTAGAGGAGACAAAAATATATATGTGTGTCGGCGTTTTGAAAGATCAAATCGGTGTTAAATTTTCCGCATTTGGAATGTTCGTGCAGCACATCAGTATGTAAAACTATGTGTTATTTACATCTGTATGTTCAGCAACTTTGTAAAAAATATTAAGGGAAATATAATAATTGGTAATTTTAAATACAAAATTGTTAAAAATTAAATTAGTAATTTTTACCATCAAAAATAAATTTAATTTTAAAACGTAGTGTTTTCCAAATTTATATTTTACAATTCAGTAAAATGTAATATTTCGGTGTTGAACTTTAGGTTAAGCTGTTTTTAGACTATTATACAAGCTGTTCAACTTCTGCGCAAAATGCTACCCTCACAGAAAAAAATTTCATCAATCTGCAACTAACAATTTCAATTGTTAATATGTAATTTAAATTCAAACATATATTTTGTTAATATAACAAATTGAGTTGTTGATACGACAAACACAGAAATATTTTTCAACAAACTGAACTAACCAAATTTTTTGTTATGTATTGTGAAAAAATTAGCAATCAGCATTGTTGATATAACAAATGAAAGCACACACGTAAATGAAACAAAGCAAATCAAGAAATTTTTTTCAACAAACTGAACTAACCAAATTTTTCGTTACGTATTGTGAAAAAAAATTAACAATCACCATTGTTGATATAACAAACGAATACACACACGTAGATGAAACAAAGCAAATCACGTTTTGTGTGTTTCATTATTTGGGTATTTAATGACGAATTGCCCTGTAGCTGAGAGGTAAGAACGTTAGTCTATTAGTCCAGAAGTCACCGGTTCGATTCCGCCCAAAGACATTTAGTGTTTTTCGCTGACAAGCAAAAAGTCACTTCGAGGATTGCGATTGTATAAAACTGTTAGTTTAAATATTTATTTAGAACTCAAAATGTTTTATAAAGTTTGACAAATTATTGAATCAGAAAGAAAATGCTATTATGATTATTTTTAAGACAGAATAACAAGTAGTTGTAAGAAAAATATGCACAGGTTAGAAAAGGAAATATAAATTGTATGAAATATTATTTCCAACACTTCTCCTCAAACTTGCATATTTTTATACATACATACATAAATAAAAAAGAAAAAGAATTAATTGAATTCGATTGAATGAAGTCCAAGACCTCTTACAAACTTAAAGTGTTGAGCTTTAGTTAAATTTTTGGTTAGTACATCTGATACGTTTTCATCTGTTGGAATATACTGCAATTCAATCTCATTTGCTTTCACGACATCTCTCACATGTAAATACTTGATATCGATGTGCTTGCTTCTTCCATGTAAAACTGGATTTTTAGCCATACACTGAGCGCCTAAGTTATCTCCATAAACCAATATTGGCTTATTAACATCATAGCAGTTTATTTCACCAAGCAACCTTTTTAAATACACAGCTTCTCTCGCGGCCGTAGATAAGGCCACAAATTCTGCTTCAGTGCTACTTAACGCAATATTTGGTTGTTTTTTGCTTTACCAAATGATCGAACTTCCTGCCATAATAAATGCTATACCAGTGTAAGATTTGCGGTCTTCCATACAACTAGCCCAATCAGCATCCACAAACGCTTTTGGTGGCTTACCTGTTTTAGAATAAAGTAGTCTAAAATTCAATGTTGCTGAAAGATACCTTAAAATATATTCGGCTGCCTTCAGATGTTCAATGTGAGGAGTTGTATTTTTCTGCGCCAATTTTCCAACAGAATGAAGTATATCTGGCCTGGTTGAAATCGCTAAATACATTAGCGCTCCGATTAACGACTGGTATTTTTTAGGGTCAACTGTTTGACAATCTGACCTGCTGCAATGTATTTGAAACCCAGGATCTAAGGGCGTTGATACTGATCTACAATTTGTCATGCCATACTCTTGCAACAGATTTTTAATATACTGCTTATGACCCACTACAATGGAACCTGTTTCGACTTCTCTCTCTATTTCCATTCCCAAAAAATGCTTCACCTCACCGCCATCAACAATCTTAAACTTTTCAGCTATTTTACGTTTTACTATCTTTAATTCTTTTTTATCGCTGCAGGCAACCATTATGTCATCAACGTACACCGCTATCAAGTTGAACTTATCACTATCATTCGCCTGATAAAGGCATGGTTCATTTTTACAAGGCACGAAACCAATTTCACGAATAGCTGCATCGAGAGTAGTATTCCATGTACGTCCGGACTGCTTAAGACCATAAATCGAACGCTTCAACTTAAGTACATTATTTGGCTTAAACTCATCCGCGAATCCATCTGGTGGTTTCATAAATACCTCTTCTTCTAGCTTGCTGTTCAAATATGCAGTTGAAACATCAACGTGATGCAAATATAAGCTATGCTCTGCTGCTAGAGCCAGCATCATTCTAATAGTTGAGTACCGTACAACTGGAGAAAATGTTTCGTTGAAATTTACGCCAAACTCCTGGCTACAACCCTTAGCTACAAGGCGTGATTTAAATCGTTGTACGTTACCATGCTCGTCTTTTTTCAAACTAAAAACCCACTTACAGCCAATCACCTTTTTGTTTTTTGGCATATCTACAACACTCCAGGTATCGTTTTCTATAAGGGCTTTATATTCTCTTGTCATGGCATCTTTCCAATATTCACAAAATTCATTGTCATAAGCTTCTTTTACTGTTTGGGGAATTTCTATATTTTCGCTTCTCATAAAACTCACAGTTTGGTATACTTTTCTAGGCCTTCCTCTAGCTCCCGTACGAACAATCTTAGGCCTACCTCTTCCTCTTGTAGGTTCATCAGAAAGTTCATTTTTCTTCTCAGCATCGCTATCAGAACTGCAGGTTTGAAACTCTTCGCCACTTTCTCTATCTTCTTCAATATTATCACCAGCCTCATCATCTTCTTTACTGTTACCTTGTTCTAAATTGCTATTTTCATCTTTTTCGCCTATAATATCAGCAAAATTGTATGAGTCTGAACTTCTCGACATGTCCTCACAAAATTTAACATCTCTTTTCTCTACGACATTTCTTGCGTCGCCATCATATAACCTATACGCTTTGGATGTTGTTGAATATCCTACAAATATATAACTCTTACCCCTTGCTGCAATCTTTTTATGTTGAGTTTTATCCAGCGCAACAGCTGGTGATCCAAAAACACGAAAGTGTTTAACGTTTGGTTTTCTTGAGTGCCACATTTCAAAAGGCGTTTTATCTTGCAAAATTTTCGTTGTCGCTCTGTTGCGTATATAAACGGCTGTGTTTACAGCTTCGGCCCACAACGACTCAATTACGTTCGCGTGCAACATTATACTTCTTGCCATTTCGATAATCGTTCTGTTAGCACGTTCTGCAACACCGTTTTGCTGTGGCGTATACGGTACAGTCAGCTGCCGAATAATGCCACACTGCTCAAGGAAATTATCAAAGTTTTTATTTACGTATTCCGTACCATTATCGCTGCGAATCGATTTTATTTTGCGCTCAGTTTGATTTTCCACAAAAGTCTTGAAAATTTAAAATTTTTCAAACACCTCGTTCTTCTGTTTTATAAAATACACAAACATCCATCGAGACATGTCATCAATAAATGTCACGAAATATCGTGCACCTCCAACTGATTGTGTGCTCATCGGTCCGCAAACGTCACTATGAATCAACTCCAATAGATTGTTTGATCTGGTTTCACTTACGGAAAATGGTTGACTGCAGATCTTACTTTGCATACATGTATTATACGAAATATGTCTCGGAATACTATCCAACCTCAAACCATGGACGGAATTTTTATTGAAGAGATCACCAAGGGTTTTAAAATTGAGGTGACCATAACGATTAAGCCAAAGAACTGCACTGCTAGCTTTCAAACAATAATTATATGACATTTCTTCTGAAAATATAAACAAATTTGAGCTTTTATATGCTTTAAGTAGTTCTTTACCACAGTAGTCAATGAATCTGACAAATTTTCGCTCGAACTTCACCGTAAGACCATTATTTGTAGCTCTTGACACTGAAATGAAGTTGCCCATCATACTTGGAACATATAGAACATCTTTTAGTGTTATGCTGCCTTGCTCTACTCTAATAACCACATCCCCTTTCCCTTCTGCTTCTACGAACTGGTCACAAGCTAGCATAATTTTCTCTTTATATTCGACAAACGAAA
Organism: Panzeria rudis; assembly: GCA_956483635.1. NCBI lineage: Eukaryota > Metazoa > Arthropoda > Insecta > Diptera > Tachinidae > Panzeria > Panzeria rudis. The sequence goes on from OY101452.1 coordinate 4,626,523, forward strand.
TAAATCTCTGACGGTCGCAGCATATATGCACCGTTGCACCGCTGTCAATGCACCAAGACGTTCTGTTCAACCCATTGTTTTTGTATGCAGCTAATAAAGCAAATGAACGTTGTTGCTGGTTGTTTTGTTCAGCTTTTGCTCGACAGTTTTTTGCATAGTGCCCACGTTTTCCACATTTATAGCACTTAAAATTATTTTTGTTAAATCTCTTTTTGTTATTTGATATGGGATTTGATTTTAATGAAAACGCTTGTTGTACAGCAATAGTTTCTACTCTTTCATTTTGCTGGTTGCGTCTTTCCCACTCTTCTAAAAGCTTTACCTTCAAAACATCAAACGTCGGCAATTCATCCCTCGTCTCAATAGCGATGACGAAATTTTCGAAGTCCTTAGGAAGACTGGACAGTAAAATTATTGCTAGTAGCTCATCGCCCAGAGAAATTTTTACTTCTCTTAGATTTTCAGCAATTTCGACAAACGAATTTAGATACTGCATCATGGTGACAGCCTCCGACATACGAAGCGCTAACAATTTTTTATAAAGACTTACTTTTCTTAACGGCCCACTTGGCTTATAAACACCAGCCAATTTATTCCATGCATCCACAGCTGTCTCACAATTTTTCAAATAGCTTAGTTGAGATGGTTTGACTGAAAGCATAATGGTGGTTAAAGCCTTTTCGTTCTGCTGCTCCCATCTCGGAGCCTCTGCTGCAATTTCTGGTTTTGGTGTACTTCCATTTGCTACACTCCATAGTTCCGAATGTCTGAGAACATACTGCATCTGGACACACCAAGTTTCATAATTTTCTTCATTAAGTTTATCAATTTGATAAAGCGAATTCATTTTTAAAACAATTGAATATTGCGACTAACGTCAAATAATGTGACTAACACAAAATATTTCTTGAAAATATATTTTTTATTTTTATGCGAGCTCTGTGCCCATAACCTGTTAGTTTAAATATTTATTTAGAACTCAAAATGTTTTATAAAGTTTGACAAATTATTGAATCAGAAAGAAAATGCTATTATGATTATTTTTAAGACAGAATAACAAGTAGTTGTAAGAAAAATATGCACAGGTTAGAAAAGGAAATATAAATTGTATGAAATATTATTTCCAACAAAAACTATTGTTAATACAACAATTATGATAGTTAAAATTTGTTCGGAAAATCAACAATTCACATTATCGATATAATAATAATTTTAATTGAAGTAAATTTGAAATCAACAAAAAAATTGTTAAAAACTTTTTCTGTTTTTCCTTTAGCTTACAATTTCGTAATTGTATTTACAAAAATCGTTGTAGGTTCAAAATCAATTAATTATTTAATTGATATAACAAAAAAATTATTTGTATTTAAAACTTTTTATTCTGTGCTGATATAATGTGTTGTTATTGCTTTTTTAAAACTTTCCATAAACTCATTAGATCAGGGTTGCATTTTCTACAGAAGTCGAACCGGCTTGTGAGATAGTGTAAAACAGCTATTAATAAGGATAGCACTTAGTACGGTATTCATTTAACTGCGGTTCTGTTTTAATTGGTTAACCGCTCGATTAATTAATCGAGGTTTTGGTATAATCGGCTAATAATCAGTTAATTTCGGTATTAACCGGTTAACCGATTAATTAACTTTTTTCATAAATCAAGTAATTTTAACAAATAAAATGCATAAATTATCTATTATTTTAAATTTTATAGTAAAAAAAAAAACAATAACATAACAAACATAACAATTCTTGAACTAAATCAAGAAAAAAAAACAAAAAACCAAAAGAATCCATAAATATGTATTAATTAAAAAATAAGCAAGCTTGTGAGATTATTTTACAAGTTAGTTCAATAGTTTAAGGCGATCTTCTAAAATCTGGTAGACAAATAATTTCGTTTAAATGTTTAGGACTTAAGCGATTCTTTTCTTTAGTTTTGACAAAACTTGACTTGGAAGGAAAAAATCCTTTCAGTTATCGTAGCTGTTGGAGAATTCGAAAGCAATTCATAATAAAGAATATCTAATTTCTCAGTATTTTTCCTGGATTTCACTAAACATATAAAATCTTCCATTATGCCATTAGAGAGAGGCCTGTTTTAATTTTTCCAACTTCTTAACACTTCTAATTTTTTCGGTTATTTCTGTTAAAAGATTGTTTGTATTACTATCGATAGTTTCTTCTGTTGTTAGGTCATCATTTGACTCATCGTGGTAAAGCACAGCACGTAACATTCTGCAAAAATGTTCATTTCGAAATTCCCTAGTTTCCATTTTTGTATTGAATATGTGCCTTTAGATTTTCTTTGTCTATCAGCGCCTGGTAAGGAGTAACAAAAATTTAAACAATTAAAAAAAGTATAATTTAAAAAATATTTAAGTAAAAGTAATAATATTTATTTTTTTATAAGTTGCATTCAATGTTCGATCTTCGGTGGTTATCGAACATCGAGTATCGAATGTCAAATTCGTATTATGAGCTGGCAGCACTATCGAAAGTTTCGTTGTGCACCGAATTTTCAATCGTATACAATTTTGTTTCGAGAAATTCGTATTCAAGAGCCACTTGTCAGGTGGCTCTTGAATACGAGAATTAAATCACTCTCAAGCTGATATTAAAGTGCACTTTCCCAGCGTTGCCATCCTGACAAGTGGTGATAGCAAATACACGTGAGCACTGACGATGGAAGTGTAGCGGCTTCCGAAAGTGGCGCTGCTCTGTTCTGCTGTTTACGTTGAAAAATTAAGTTGATGCTAATTTTTCCCCTGTTCCTTGGAATATTAATCATACCCAATTCTTTCTGAATATAACGTTACGAACCTTAGCCTAATAACCAATTTAGATTCACAAAGTGTATTTAGTTTTAGTAACAGCTGGTATAAATATACTATTGTGAACAATGACAATGAGTGATATTCACAATAGCGCTATTCTTCATCGACTGTGCGTCATAATATCAAAAGGAAATTTATTCGATCAGCTTATTCGATCACAGTCGAAGATCGAATATTGTTCATAATAGGCACCATATTCAATTTTAACCCACTTCAAAAACGGAGAAGGTTATCAGTTCGTGTGTATTTTTGTTACTTTTTTCTATGTTTGTACACGCATAACTCTGTCATTTGTAACTTTGTCATTTTCGATTTTCCTATGACGAGCCACTAGTTATAACTAAAATTAATTCCATATGTAAACTTTGAAAACGCCAATACATTTACCTTTTTTTTGTGCTGTCTACCAGAATCAATCGTAAGAATCAAGTCAAATTTTTGTGTTGTACATTATTATATGCATATTTTTTATATAATTTTTTTGAAGCAATGAATATGTTGTTCCAATTTTTACTGGTATGTTTATTGGGTACCCCGTACTCCCAGTTGTTACCGATGATATTTTCAACGATATTGTCTGCAAGACAATCGATGATTTTGTCGCCTATAGAATGCATACACATACATACAAATAAGCATGGTGGTATATGTGTATAAAGATTTTGTTTTGGCAAGATTATGAAAATTTGTGCTACAAAGCCTTATTGATAACAAGAGTAACAAGTGCATTGAAGTTGTTGTGTGTACAATTTTATTGCCGACAACAAGAGTAATAACTGGATTGAAGCTGTCGTGTGTACCCTCATAGAAAAATCAGACCAATCATCAGACATCAAATGTCAAAATGTCAAAATTTTTTATTTTTTTAACGGTTATATTTATTTCTTGTATCTTCAATAAAATTGAACTAACAATAAGTAATAAAATCTTAACTCTAAAATTTTTTTAACTTTTAAGTCCAGCCAATGCCAGACAAAAATATTTGTTTCAGCGGTTGGTTGTTTTGTTGTCTACGTCTCTCGTGTGCGGCTGAGAGCAAGAGTGTTCCTCCTTCTCTGCCGAGTATGGCCTCTAAAGGTAATGATGTCATCAATAAAACGAAAACAAACATTAATCTGATTAATTTCGCTATAGTATAAGTATCATCAATGCTACACCCATAGACAAATGTATCATCGCATTGATGTCGCCCTATCATCAGAATTCTGACATCAATGTTATGACAAATGTCATCTAAAACGAAAACAGACATCAGTCTGATGACAAAAGTCATCATAGAATTTTGTCATAGAGCCTTTTACGGTTGTCGAACCGACTTCGACTGTTGTACTAGATTAAAGAAACAAACAACATTTTTCTTTAATCTACTACAAGTTGGCGAGTCGATTCGACATCCGTAATAAGGCTCATAGTTTAAGGGTCATCAATGCTATGACTAGAATGACATCGATGTCACTTATTATATATTATTAAAGTGTAAAATATGTAAAAAGAAATAAGTAAAATGTTTGTAATTTGTATTTTAATACATATGTTACTGTTTTTTTTTTTTGTCTTTAAAGGCATTTTTAAAAAGTTAAAAAAGATGTCATTGTATTGATGTACACTTATCTATATAATTAATAGACAAACACGTTTTTTTAGATCCCTTTTACTCTCGTAGTACTGAACCGATTTTGGAAGTATTTACATGTTTTTTTAAAATCGTATTAGTACTTTAGGAGTAATACGACTATCAAGTTCTTACTAACACCAATAAACAAATACGTGTATGTTTTTTTCTCAGCTGCAAGTGCAACACAAAAGTAAATATTCAATTGTTTTTGCACAAATAAAAAGCAAAAATAAAAAATAGAGTAATCAAGTATAGAGTTTTTTCTCTTTAAAAGAATTAAAATTAAGTTCTGGCGTACATATTTATGTACATGTATACATATATATTAATTTTTTTAATATTTCTAGAATGCGATCGATTGAGTCGACCGTTAAGGCCGTGTCAGATACAACTTTGTCGCTTTGCGTGACGTTTCTAACTTTGATAGAAAAGTGTAAAGCAAAAGGTGTATGACACAATGAAAACGTTGACAACACTCGCGCATTGATCGTTTACCAAAAAAGTAGTTGATAATTTTGCTATTTATATATATATTTTTTATAAAAATAAAATTCAATTATGTTATTTTACGATTTATTATAAATAAATAAATGCCACTACATATTTACCTCTTATTAAAACAGATTCAAACGCGCAATATGTTTCGTTTGGCAATATAATAAAAGAAAATTATTCCAGCTGATTGTCAAAGCAAGCAAAAAGATGGGAGTTGCCGAACTTTTCGCTTCACGCTGCGTTAAAAGTGCTTTATGTAGCATGTTTCGTATAAGTATGTACATTTCATCTTAGATGTCAAAGCGAATCTGTAACGCAACGCGAAGCAAAAGTTTTATCTGACATGGCCTTTAGCTACACTAGTAATCATTACTATGAAAAGGCCAATAATAAAATATGCAGGTGTTTTTAAAACTAAGCCAGTACAGCATACATAGACAGACAAAATATTTCTACAAACGATAGTATGACAACATTTTATCATATTGATGAAACTTTGTCATCATATGTATGTCGCATCGATAATGTTTATGTTGACTTGTACTGCCGATGTTTTGGATGGTGATATAGCTGAAATGGTAAAGGCGTTTCTTTAGAAATGTGCGATGAATTGAGGAGGGCCTGGGATCAAGACCAACATTAGAAGAAAAAATAAAATAAAATAGAAACAAGTAAAAGTAACAAATATAAATATTATAATTGTTTCAATCATTCCATTGATGACTGGCGATGTAAAAGTTGACATCACAATGATGTAAAGTATCATGGGGTTAAAAACGAAGACACTTTCCATCTTGTGAGGTATTTGGAGTCCAACAGTTTACTCAGCGACCGCCAGTATGGCTTTCGTAGAGGACGCTCTACGGGTGACTTACTGGAACTCCTTTCGGAAAAATGGTGTCACTCTATACACCATATCGGTGAGAGTGAGGTGGTGGCTCTGGATATCTCTAAGGCGTTTGATAGAGTGTGGCATGGTGCACTTTTATCAAAACTTGTTGCTTTTGGTGTCGGTGATGACTTATCTCGATTTATATCAAGCTTTCTCATGGATCGCACTATACGATGGGATCTTATCAAACGAGCTCAAGACTAATTCAGGGCTACAACAAGGCTCATTTCCGGTTCCTACCCTATTTCTTATTTTTCTTATTGACCTTCTCTGTCAAACTTTCAATCCTATCTATATACTCTTTTGCAGATGATGGCAGCATTTGCCATTCATATTCATTCACTGCTAGGCCAAGCCTATCGGAGATTGAGGCCATGAGACAAGATATGAATGTTACACTTAATAACGATCTCGTAACAATCTTTGAATATGGTCGTGCAAATAGGGTCGATTTCAATGTTCGTAAGACCCAGTGCTGTATGCTCACGCACAGACGCATGACCGAACTTGCTGGTCCATCTGTAATTATGAATGGTGTAAGTATTGAGGAATAAGATGCTCTTGATGTTCTTGGCATGAAAATTCAGTGTGACGTTCGATGCACTGATCACATTTTTCAAGTCTCAAAAGAAGCATTCAAGTGCTTCGGTTTTTTAAGACGATGCAAAATGAGCTTCACTCCATCTGATCTCCTTAACATTTATACCACCTACATCCGACCGAAAATGGAATACAAGAAGCTCATCGACGACAGTAGAGTAGCCAACTCTATTGACTCGCTGGAGCATGACGCAATGTGGGGTGTATTTCGTTGTTTTATCGCTACTACAATGGAATGTGTTCTTATGAAATCAGGGAACTTGTTCCAGAAACCCGCTCTTTTCGGAGAACAACGCGTTCTTCATTAAGAGCACATCCCTTTGTGGTCGATACACAAATAAATCGCACTACGCGTTACAGAGAAAATTCGTTCTTTGGCTGAACAGTTCGTATGTGGAATAAGCTTCCTGCAAAGGTCTTTCCCGCCACTTTCAATGTTGGAAGGTTGAAATTGAATGCATTGCATGAGTAGAGGTCATCCCCTGAGTGCTGCTCTTATAAAAAAATATCATTACATCATCGTTATGACGGGTTTCATTGCATTGATGATAGATGATGTAATTTGTTATAATTTGCATTGATAACTAGATGATGTAAAGGTTGACATCACAGTGATAAAAAGTGTCATGGACTGAAACACGAAGACACTTTACATAGCGTTGATGTAAAATTTCATCAGCGTTATGACAGTTTTTCTATCAGTGTACAAATAAAATAAGCTTTATTTAATGAAAATCGATGGATAAATAATGAATTATTCATAATAAATTGGAGTCACCTAACTTTTGCAATTTTTTTTAAATAACAAAGTTCTAACTACTGATTCTAATAGAGACCACCAAAAATATACATACGTCTTTCGGCGTTTTGAAAGTTTACATCTGGGATTTATTTTAGGGATGTTAAATTAATAGTCAATCAATTTAAAGGTTATTTTGGTTAAAGTCTTTTAGTGTTTTGTTCTGTTATACAAATTGAGAATCGTTTCCCAAGTTATGATGATATTGGTGGATCAGCCTCTTCAAAACTCGATTTTTTTTTTGCAAAAATCAGGTAATTTCAGCTTATTGTAAATAAAATCAATATTTATCCATCGATTTGCATGAAATAAAGCTTATTTTATTTCTAGTATATATGGCTCTATGATCAAAGAATAAAAGTTGTAACATGTTTCCATTTTCAATTTTTATAAATTTTTCAAAAATAAAAAATTTTCAATTTCGCATAAAAAATATATTTTTCACCATTGCGGTTTGAATAATTCCGAGACCATTGAGTATATAATAATGTTAGAACGGCTTAAAGATATGTAATTTTAGTTTAGATTTTTTAGTGATTTTTTAATAAAATTTGTCTCCCAAAACTCCGCCATTTATAAACCGATTTCAGATTTTTTTCTTTATTTAAAAGGATGCACTTCCAGATTAGTCCCGTTGAAAATTGGGCGGGGTCACGCCCATACGAAGTAAATACGCATGCCTCTTCACGTACTTCTACTCAACAGATTTCTATGAAACTTTGCACAGACATTAAGCTTCTGTTGGAATACTACATCAAAGTGGGCAGTGCCACATTCATGCAAAGTAAATATTCTTTATCAACAACTTCTACTAAACCGATTCGTATGAAATGTTGCATACACATTTAGTTATTGTTACAATACAACGGTATGGTTAGAAAAGTGGGCAGTGCCACGCCCATAAATTTTTTTTTTCATTTAAAATACTTCTACTTAACCGATTCGTATGAAACTTCGCACACAAATAGTTCTCGTGAAAGAATATCAGTATGATAAAAATTATGGGCAGTGCCACGCCTATTTTGTAGTCGGTTTCTTTTGCAAGAATTATATTATTATTCTTTGACGACAACTTTAATAGCATGCTACCAACGTTTTCATCAACGACTTTTGTGTCCTTTGTTAGAAATGTCGTCAATTTGTCGTCGGTGATAGATACTTGTTTCGCACATGCATCGATGATATCACGAAGACTTTGCCTCGTGGTAACAGTATAAATTGACTGTGAATGCGTACACATATTTGTATGCCTGGATGTATTTGCTTTTACCCTGCACACAACACATGCTCTACACGCATGTAAAGAATACTCCATAGAAGACTAGGACTAGTCCAAAGGTAACCCAAATGTATAGAGAAAACATGTTCGATATAACATTAGGGCTTTGACCATATAGCCCAACTTTGCACTAAATCGGAATAGTCTGAAAACTACTCCATGTCACACTTAAGTGTTCGGGTAGAAATTGTTAACAGATGAGCACTTGTCGTTTAACTACAAGCTCTTGTTGGCAAATGACATGATTTCTGACTACATTACATCGGACTATTCTTAAAACTTCTGTATGTCACTATTCGATGGAGCAGTCAAACACTTGTCGGTTAACTAGAAGCTATTGTTTGCAAATGACATGCTCCATGACTGCATTACATAGGACCATGTTGTAACTAGTCCACTTCAGCTAAAATGGCCCACGCAGACCAATATTTTCTGCAGGGTATTTACATACATACGTGTATGTGTTTAAACAAATTTTAGGAAATGTATGGCTTCATCTTAAGTTTTTTTCTGCTTCCTTGCGTTTTGTGGAAAAAAATCTTAAAGAAGAACGCAAGGAGTGAAACGAAAAATAATGAAAAGAAATGATGGAACATCTTCGCGTGTTAGAAATTATCAAGAAAAATTTTATATAATATATACATACTAACACACACACACAGCCATACACAATGTATATATATTACTAGCGTTAGCTAAGAAAATGCTGTGTATCAAAATTTTGGCGAACCAATAGGCAAACGACTGCGTAAGCCTTACAAACTCCCTATTGGATGCGTTGGTTTTTCTAAATATTTTTTGTCTAACATTTTCAACCTTTTTTTGATTTGGCTGCGAAAACACCGTCGTCGTTGAATGTTGTTTTATGGTTGGCTTCTTTCAGCTTGTTTTTTTTAATAGTTTTTACTATACGTGTGTGTGTGTGTTTAAGGATATCCATATAGTTCATTTTTTCCATTTGTTTTTAACTGGGATTATTTTTTCGCTTGGAAAGAGAAAGTTATTTAGCAAAGAAAATGAAAAACTTTTGCACGGATAGCAGTAACAACTCCCAGTTTTTCCTCCCAGTTTTCCATGTTTTTCTTTTCTATTTTTCTTCTTTAGATTTTGGCAATCAACCAACGAACCCATATTCTACATATCGCACACTAAATCATAAACAGTCACAACTTAAAAATTGCAAATGTTTAGAAGAAGCAAAAAACTGTTTGTAGAAACATGGTTATAATTTTATAGTTAAATTGGACTCCATAGTAAAGAACTCCTTCTTAAAAGAAAGTTAGCCAATTTATTTTTTGGTTTTGTCTTGTTGTTTTTAAAATAAGGTGCAATTTTGAGTTGTGATGCTATAGTTGAAATTATATCAAATTATTTCATGATTATTTCATAGAAAAGTCACTTCTCAAAATAATACAGGCGAGTATACCCATTTTTTCACCTAAGGAGAAACAACTCTAAATAATGCACTACAAAAACTAACATTTTTTTCATCTATAGCGTCACAACTCGAAATGATACTGTTTAAGCTGTTTTTAGACTATTATACAAGATGTTCGACTTCTGCACAAAATGCTACCCTGATATAATGTGTTATTGCTTTTTTAAAATTTTCTATAAACTCACGAGATCAGGGTTGCATTTTCTACAGAAGTCGAACGGCTTGTGAGATAGTGTAAAACAGCTATTAGGTGAAAGAAAACTACTCAATTGCTCATAAGCGCACTGTCATAACTAAAAATAGTACGCTTTAGTTGATAATGTACAAGCGAAGCAAGTAACATGAAACAGGCACAACGGTATTTTTCCACTTAAAGAAGACTGCGGTGCAAAAGAAATTTTTGTGGTCGTTAGATATTTTTCCTGTGAATTGATTTGTGTAATAAAAACGATTTTAAAAATTTTGGAGTTGTGACTGTTTATGATTTAGTGTGCGATATGTATAAACCATTAATATATCTGTGCTTTAGGAACGTGTTGTGAACAAAACTCTTGGTGGTTAAAATGGGCTGCTTTGATAAGAAAAGAAACTCTGTAGAATGTAATAGGGAATTGGTTTTTTTCTGAGAAACGAAACTTTTTTAATTACACGGCATCTTTTGAGGGTGGCGTTTTCATGGCAAAAAGGCAGAATATTAATATCAAAAACATCTTCCATTTTATTTTATTCAATCTGCCAGAGCTCATGAAAAATTTTATAAATAAATTAAAGTCAGAATAAGTCATTCTAAGTGTAAATCAAAACTTTATTTTTAAGGGTGAATTACCTTAAGCAACAAAATTTTTTTTACTTCTTTTCAAAACCCCCTTTTCCACTGAATGAACATAATTTAAAATTAATTTATTATCTAATAAGAAAAGTTCAAGTAAAAGTTAGATAAGAAACATATCACGGCATAAAAGTTCGAAATTAATGTCTAAATTAAAGTCTAAAAATAGTGGCTTACAATTATACTAATAAAGAAGGCTCGGAATTTCATGCAACTAACAATTATTTTTAGCGCTTAACCAATGCACCTAAATATTAAAAACATAAGCAAAAATATGCATTTACCTACGAACAAAGTACAAAAACTAAAATAATATGAAAATATTTTTTTTTAATTTGATTATTCTTATTAGTATACTGCTCTTGGATGATCTGCTCTAAGATCATATATTAACTTACTGGTACCGCAGTATAGTCCTTTGATCCTACCCTGGTGCGTCCATGCACTGATGCCAACTTATTGCTTTTGGCGCTATTTGTAGTGCTTTTTGATGTCTCAAAACGCCAAATTTTAGCTGTGACGCTTTAATAAGAAAAAGCACTAACTTGGTGCTCTTAAAAATTTTCAGCAGTGCCTTTAGTGCTTTTTACAAATTTTCATGTTATATAAATACAAATTTAAATAACTTCGATTTGTGAAAAGTTAAAAGACAGCAAATGCTGCTCACGTTAAACCATAAAAAATTATAATGCTAGGATAATTTCGGCTACAAAATACATATGTGGGACCCCAGTAAAAAATTTTATGTTTTTTGAAGCAGTAAAGAAATAAAGAGCTTTAGCTTTAAAATATGAGCTTGTTCAGAAGCTGATTTCATAGCGTCACAACAATGCAGGTTTTGAAGCGAGAAAAGTAGTTGCTTTTTACTTATACAAAAGCTGCGTACACGAGCAATACAAAAAAGCAGATTTTATAGTGCCGTTTTGCAACAGTGTTTTTGGTCGAGTGATTGGTACGTTGGACTTCAAACCTGAAGGTTCTTCGTTCGATACTAGTTGAAGTTAAAATAGCAACCATTGAGTAAAAATATGAAATTAATAAAAATAGATAAAGAAAAGAAATAAGAAAAATTCAAAATGGCGTTAACGCTGCCAATCCACATCAAACCATTTTTTTCATATATTTTCATTTTGAGTGCTGAAAATGCTAATGATTTTCAGCGCTTCAAAAGCGCTTTTGTGAGCAAAAATGTAGTACCCCAAACCAGGAACTCGCCATACAAAAATCAGCAGCGATATCGGCAGGTTTGTCAGCGCTACTTTTAGTCCATAATAGTAGAAACCTGCTTTATTGGAAGCAACCATTTTACTGGGACACTACTTCGAAAGGATCTATTTGCAGATGTGAAGTAATCAACAGGCAAAATTTTTTATCGGAAGTATTTTAGGTATTCGACAGAAATCGAAAGAAAATTGCATTAAGTAAGTACTTCATCGCAATACGATTATTAAATATTCAGGAAAATCGGTCAATATTTGGAGGTTGCAGTATAACATTTAACTTGAAATTTTTTTCCTTATTTTAGTTTTATATATTAGATTAGATAAAGGGCAGTCAACTAATTTTTGCAAAAAATGCACATATTTACACGGTACAAAATCATTTTTTTTAAATAGTGAGGTTCTAATTAATGATACTGGTAGAGGGCATCAAAAAATTGTATCGGCGTTTTGCAAGGTTACATCTGGGGCTTATTTTAGGGGGAGTTAAATCCCCCTCTTTTGCACATAGTTGTACTAAATAGACTTACTGTGTATCTTGTAGGGCTTACCTGTAAGGTATAAGATGTGTTCAACATTTCAATGTAAAACACCACGCTAAACATTTTTGTAGAACAACTCAGCGCGCTACATTGCCGCTGAAGGGGAGTTTTCGCCCGTCATTTAAGTAAAGGACAAAGATCCCAAAGCGAAGAGGTAGAGGGCTAAGATGTTTACCGTAGTGTTTTACATAAAAGTGTTTAACACATCTTCTACCTTTAACTATGTGTAAAACGGGAGGAAATTTAATTCCCCCTAAAATGAATCCCATATACAAACTTTCAAAACGCCGATGATACACGTATAAATATATTTTGGTGGCTTCTACCAGAATCAGCAATGAGAACTTTGTTATTTAAAAAAGTTGATTTTGTTGTACAGTGTAAATATTCGCAATTTTTTACAAAAATGAGGTGACTGCACTTTATTAATTGATTTTCATTAAATAAAGCTTATTTTATTTGCAGTATATGTGGCTTTATGACTAAATAACAGAAATTGTAAGGTTCTGCCGTTTTAAAGTTTTTTGTACATTTTTAAATAACAAAATATTTCCAATTTTGCCTAAAAAATATGTTTTTTTACCATTGCGGTGTGAATAATTCCGAAATTATTGAATATATATATAAAAATTATATTTAAACATCTTAATGGTAATTTAATTTCAAGTTTTCCAGTGGGCCTTGCGATAAAATTAGATTACCGTTTTCCAAGTTATGATAAAATCCGTGCAGCAGCCTCTGCAAAACTCGTATTATTGAAAAAATCTATTAATTTCACTTTACTGTGAATAATATAATATTAAGCTTAATATATATATATATATATATATATATATATATATATATATATATATATATATATATATATATATATATATATATATATATATATATATATATATATATATATATATATATATATATATATATATATATATATATATATATATATATATATATATATATATATATATATATATATATATATATATATATATATATATATATATATATATATATATATATATATTATTTTTTCATCATTGAATAATTCCGACACGAGGCAAAAATATTAAATTGGTTATAAGGTAATTTAGATTCAAGCTTTTAAATTGATTTTGTAATAAAATTGGATAACCCTTTTAAAGTTATGATAAAATCGGTGGAGAAGCTTCTTCAAAAATACAAAATTTTAGATAAAAAATTAAAAAAAAAATTTATCCATAGAAATTTAAATTTTGACAGGTTTTGTATTTAAGGGATCATAACACGTCAAAAATATATAGTGGCATTCCTTGACATTTTGCTTGTTGCATTGTGTAATCAACAGGACGCGGACTTTCATGCAAATGCATGTTTTTTATGGTGATGAAGAGGTATTGGCTAATTATCTTTGCGAACTATCAATATTTATGTAGTTTTCATCGAATTGTAGTTGCATATTTTGGTGTTAAGTGCATATTTTGGCATATTTTGGCAATAAATTCAAATTTTTGGAGTTATAAAAAATTGTTAATGCATATTTTAAAAATTTTGGAAAAACCACTGTAAGCCGATTATTTATGGCAACCGAGCTACAGTTGGGTTGTTAGTTGCTGAAAATTCTACTACTGATGGCAACTGGCAACTGAGAGCTGTCAACTACAGTTGCTATTTAGTGCCTTTCTGTAATAATAATAAAAAAAAATATTTTCATATTATTTTAGTTTTGGTACTTTGTTCATAAGTAAATACATATTTTTGCGCATATTTTCTTAGGTGCATTTGTCAAGCGCTTAAAATCAATTTTTAGTTGCATGAAAGTCCGAGCCCTGGTAATCAATTAAATCATGTTGAATTAAATTGAAAGTCATTATGATGGTATTTATTTAGTGTATATCTAAATTAAAGTTTGAAGATGTTGTGGCTCCAGTGGTTAGCGCTTCGACTACCAAGCAAGTGGCCAGAGCTCAAATCTTGGTTGTGGCAGCCAACTAAAACAAAACATTTTTGGATGCCTGTGCTAATACATATCACATAAGTAAAATAATAAATAAAATAGCTTCATTAAATTCATGTTGTTACAACTTAAAATAATTTTTTCAATATAAAATTCACATTGTTTAAACTTGAAATAACTTTGATTCAACATGATTCTTCGTGTTAGTCAATTGCCAAATTCACGTTGTTTTAACTTGAAATAATTTTTACTCAACATGATTCTTTGTATTATGTATTTCAGTATTAACTTCATTCTGATTTCACTGTCCTGGAATATTAAGGGCCAGATTTTGTAAATACAAACTCTTTTGCGTTTTGAAATTTGTATGGAAAAATTTTGTTTTGAAACGCATTTGCGTTATTTTTCATACAAATTTGAAACCTTTAGAAATTAAATTTTTATATTTTTATATGTTACACAAACTCTTAGAGTAGTAAACTGCATTTTAAAGGTAAGACCGCACTGGGCGATGCGACGCAGCACGACAAAATAATATTTGCAATAGGGATGTAACGAATACCGATACCGATACCGATATATCGGCGATACTTCAGATTTTCCGATACATCGGTATCGGCCGATATTTTACTGTCGATACGACGATACTTTAAAAATTTTTTCAGAGTTTTTTTTAACAAATAATTTATTTTTGTTCAATTTTACCATGAATTAAATTTACTTCGTTATTTTTTAAATCTTATTAATATCAATTTTAAAAATTAAAAATATTTTATGCTGTTATTTTGTAAAAAATTATTTATTTTTTGTTAATTTTTCCATGAATGCAAATTCAAGTCGTTGTTTTTTAAATCTTATTCGAGCAAAAAACGACACTCTAAAGAAGTCATGAAAATGTAGAATTCGCGATCCGGAAGTATTGCAAATTTGGATAATTTCTAATTAGTTTTACATATCCTTGCCATTGCAAGAAGTTCTGTTTTTCGATTACCAATCACCGAATTGGAAGCGATGCTAGGACAAATTTCTTTTTCGGTGTTCTATATGTAATTGTTTTTCCTCATGGAAAAAGGATAAAAAATTACCCATTTTCAAAATTTTTTTTATGCGAATTTAAACTCAAAACTTTATTTTCATGTAAATTTAAGTGAATAAATATAAACTTTTAGAAGACTTTTAATAATTAAGCTATTAAGTTATTTATAACAATATTATTTGATAAATGTTTTTTAAAAAATCGATTTTTTAAAAAGCATAGCGAGTATTTTTTAAAATTACAAAGGAATTAAAAATTTTTTCTTGCTTTTCTACTAATTATCTGCATATTTTTAATATAGACTTTTTTGAAGCAAAGAAAATGTAGCTCCTTAAAAATTACTTCCAATTTTTTATACTGGGTTAAAATCAATTTTAAATATTTTCTCTTACAATGTAATTTTGTATAATAAAAAAATTGCAGTTGAGTTTTGTTGATCTAAACTTGAACTCAATTTCAATATTCGTATCGGTATCGGAATCGGTATCGGCGATATTTATTTTTAAATATCGGTATCGGTATCGGATCGGCAAAACGGCGTATCGCTACATCCCTAATTTGCAACTAAACTTCGCGACGCGAATATATCTTGGGTTCCAAGTAAAGTAAATGTTGCTTCTATATGGGAAGTGCCACTTCAACTTGAGACCTTAAAAAATAAATACAAATTATACACCATCAGCTATACGCTGTAAGCATTTCAGCAAGATCGTCCCGCTGATATTAGCTTTGAAACTATCTCAAATTAATAGTTTGCTTTATATGAGAGGCGCCACGCCCACTTGCTCTATTTTGAAAAATTTCCAGAGACAATTCACAATATCAACAAAGTCATGGCTTCAAAATTTCAAGGGTCTCCCTATGTTAGTTCTCAAGATATTTCAAAATTAATATTTGTTCTTTATCGGAGGCGTCACACCCACCTGTCCAATCCGAACTTATTTTTGAACGACAACGCACACTATAGAAAACTTTACTTATCAAAATTTCATGTTTCTTGCTGCATTAGCTCCCAAGATATTCTAAAATAAAAATAATATTTGGAAGGTGCCACGGCCAGTCATTTTTTCTGACTATTTTCTCTAGAGCAATACTTGCATAAAATCAATAGAATAACTTTTACAAAATCTCAACTATTTTACAATATAAGCTCTCAAGACATGTCAAAATATATATCTTCTATATATGGGAGGTGCCACTCCCACTTCTCCACTCCTTAATAATATCTCTTTAATAACGTAAAAAAAGAGTTACTCGCACAAATTTTCAAGTTTTTAGCTGCATTAATATCCTAAAACCTACACCTACATGAAATATATATATATATATATATATATATATATATATATATATATATATATATATATATATATATATATATATATATATATATATATATATATATATATATATATATATATATATATATAGCCTATTGTTCCTAAATATACTGTGAAAATTTCACTAACTTAGCTTACAAACATACAAACAGACAAACAAGTAAACATACAAATTTCATAGATAGAAAATAGATTAACGCGAATTTCATTACCAAAATATTTATTGAGTATGATTTTGTGGCCTGCACTACATTTTGCTTTCCATTTTATTTTGCAGCAATTGTCCAGTTGTTAGTGCAGTTGGCCAGATTTGGTTAATTCACACAACCATACACACACTCATAGACTCTTTAACAAATGCAGTAAGAGGTTGGAAATTGTCCCAGTGGTAAAAGTCAATAGGTAAATTTCAGGCCTTGAAGGCCTGCATGACCTTTTATATTACAACAAAAATGTTATTCCTTTTTTTTACATTTTTCGTCCGATACACATGCAAAACTGCTTTTTTGTAGAAGGGAATGTGGAAGTAGTATACATATTTTTTTTTTATTTTTCGTTTGATACACATTCCACATTCCCTTCTTTAAACAAGGAAGATGCAATGAGTATTGTATTTTTAGATTAAAAAATAAATAAAAAAATAATTTAAAAATTGAAAAATCCGACAGCATAAAAAAGCTAAAAAGAAAATAACAATTCCAGTAGTGCGAAACATATAATCTTTTACTGCCGGGAGCCATTATTAAGCTGATTTGAAGATTTGAACTTTGATGCTTCCCGCACTACGGGACTTGTTATTTTCTTTTTAGTTTTTTTATGCTGTCGGGTTTTTGGATTTTTAAATAAATTTTTTATTTATTACTTTTAAGTTTTTTTTGTTCATTTTGTACACAGTTTGGTTTTTATTTTTTTAACTTTTTCCGCGCTACTAGTTGCTAAGCAACTTTAAACCAATTTATTGTTCCTAATTAAATTTAAATATAACTTATATATATTTTTGTAATCCCCTTTTAATTTCCTTTATTTTGAAGGCCAACTCGATAGGTTTGGTTTTTTTTTTACTTATAACTTTTTCGCGCCAAAAATCTGACACTTTGTTTTTCTTTTAAAAAATCTAAGAACACTTGGGTTCCTAAGACGAATATAACGATACCTTAACTGTCGAAATCCATACAGGCGTTTGGACGATACGAGGTAATAAAGGAATTTACAAACATGCATACAAGAAACGCGCGAAAAACATAACCCTTATTGGCAGTCGGGCATAAAAGGACTTTGAAAATAACAAACATTCTCGTATTCTTTTTTCGCATGAAGTTTGTATATAATACTGAAACTTACATACAAGAGACATCACACTGGCTGCTATTATAACGGAGCTGATTAACTTATTATTAGAGTCCGACCGAAACCAGTTTTTTGAGGCCGAACCCGAACTGGATCTTATATTCGGCAAAAGGGCCGAATATTCGGCCGAATCCGAACTTGCCGAAACTTTGTTAGCATTAACTGATATTGACATTTTAAAAACTTAACAGAACTGAAAAGTCATTTAATTTATTAACGGCCCTTTTCATAATGTGATTAAAAGTCAACGTGGTCTTTGACGGCGAATTCGGCATACAAAACTCTTCGTTAAAGTATACGTTAACTTTTAACTGTACACTGTGAAAAAGGGCGTAAGAGTACTTCTACATACATACAGTGTCAGTCAAAATAATAGTAGAAATTGAATATACATATTACATTCCATCGACCAAATATAAAACTTAAACATTTACGAGCATATGACTAATAAAAACTTGGCGTGAAATTATCTTAATGATGAATAGAACTGGAATATTGGGTTCGGTACACATACATTGAGGAGTGTTTTATCAGTTTCAGTGCAAAATTGCACAAGTAAATTAGATTGCGAAAAATCGATTTAATATAACATAAAATAGATTTTCGATTGGAATCGAAATCGATTTGCCATTCCCTAGCTTATGCTATTTATTTTTACAACAAACAGTTGAATACTTTATGTTACTATGTATATCTTTTGGTTGCGCTTGATAAAGTAAAATTTTCATTCAATTTGAAAAGGTATTGGACGGGGAAAAAGCAAATTCATGGCGGTGACATATTCCAAATTTGCAAAATACTATATCGATTAACTTCCTTATTTATAAAGAATAAAAAGTTTCGGTATTCGGCCAAAAAGTTTGCCTAAACCGAATATCTGCCGAAACCACAATTTTGGTCGAATCCGAAACCGAATATTCGGTCGGACTCTACTTATTATCATTCCGATGGAACTACATCATATTCAATTAATTCAATGTATAAACAATTACTTTGGATGAAAATAAATAGTTCGAAATAAAAAATCACATCATCAAATATAAGGAAGCCGCTATAAAAATACTGAAATAGAAAAAAATTACATACACTTGCTTTTTAACAGACCTTCGTTAGATAACATTCCAAATGGCATGCCAGAAGAGGCCTTTAAAAGTCCCTACATTGGGATGCGACTGAAGGCCTGCGCCGCAATAACTGCATGGGTAAAAATGAAATGAGTATGGAATGTGGATTGGAAGGCCTTATGTCTGATAAACAGCCCTTTTAGGAGGCCTCTTTACTCTTGCATTTTACCGCTGGAGTGTTTCAAGGAATGTGTAGAAAGTTATTTCGTCTGATAGCTGGCAGACCAGACTGGCTAAATGTTTGAATACGATATACAATAAGTTTATAACTAGAAATTGTTTTGTATTTTCTATAGTCACAGATATTTGTGAACATGTGTGGCCAGTTGCAACATACCATGCAAAAGTATGGACTTTAAAGTTAAATATTTAGTTACATTTAAACATATATAGTTCAACAAAGTTGTTAAATTGTACCCAGCAGTACTGTAAGTGATCGCTTGATTGTACCTAAGCAGTCTTGCAAGAGGTTAGTACAAAATTTTTCAAATCGAACGATTTCCATTAAATGTCACAATATAATAGAATTTTAAATTTTTATTGTTTTTGTAATTAGGGGACCATAAGACATAAACAAATATATTGGTGCTCAAAGGTCATGACAAAAGTTTCCTCTTGTTGTATAGTGTAATTATATCTGTATCGTTTTATAATAACATCTTAAGTCTAAAAATCGGGTTTGGAGATATTAACGATATAATGTAATTTGCTCTACAATTTAAAAAAATAAACCGTGATAACTTTTTCGAAAAGTGGAGTATTTGGAAACGGATTGGACCCAAATGTGGATTGTAAGAAGACGAACCAGAATATTTGACTTTGACGTAACTCGACTTAAGATGCTATGATAAAACGACTCAGATATGATAATATGTATACAAGCTACTATGGCATTTACTCGAAAAATGTTTGTTCGATTAATCGGATCAAACAAAAATTTCCTGCTTCGAGTTTAAACTTATTCAAATAATTTAGCTCGATTAATCGAACAACTCGATAAAATTATTATTTTTTTAATTTCTTTTGCTCAAATACATTTTTGTAGATTTCTTAATTAGAACTGTTAAAAAATCCTGCGAGTGTCACTAAAAATATGACAGTATTCAAAATTCAAAATGAATACGAAAAAAATAAAAAGTCGACGAACTATATTTAAATGGGTATCATTCAACAGGTATTTGAAAATAATCTTTAGGCTTCTCTTGTCGTTTTGCATTTCCAGTGACCATTTAGGATCTGTGCCGGTTTAAAGTAGGGAAGTAACGATACGCCTTTTTGCTGATACGATACCGATACTCAAAAAAAAAATAAAAAATATCGGCGATACCGGTTCCGATACCGATAAGAATGTTGAAATTGAGTTCCAGTTTAAATTAACAAAACTCATGTAGAATAACTTTTTTTGTTATACAATGTTACAATGTATGAGATTATTAATATTTAAAATTGATATATTAATACAGTAAAAAATTTGGAAGTAATTTTAAGGAACTACATTTGCATTGCTTTTAAAGAATATATATTAAAAATATGCTGATAATTAGTAGAAAAGCAAGTACAAATTTATTTAAATCATACAAAAGTTTGTAATTCCTTTGTAATTTTAAAAAATACTCGCCATGCTTTTTAAAAAATCGATAAACTAATATTCTTCTGAATAACTTAACATCTTAATTGTTAAAATTCTTTAAAGAGTTTATATTTCTGCACTAAAATTTACATTAAAACACAGTTTTACGTTTAAATTCGCATATAAAGAAACAAGTTGCGAAAATGGAAAATTATTCTTAAAGAAAATATCATTATAATTGGTAATCGAAAAACAAAACTTATTACAATGACAAGCATATTATTACCTCATTATTGGTTTGGCCCACCGACCATTTAAAACAAAATTGAGTTAGGTATGGGGTATATATGTATGTATATTTTTAATACCCTATTTCAGAATCCGAAACCTGTTTCGTGAAATTGTTTTTGGTTTCTGAGATATCAAGCATTCATTGTGGCCGATATCAACAATTTTAATACATTTTTTGTAAACTTTTTTTAAATAAACAAAATAAAAAACAGAAATTAAGTAAAATAGCAATTCATCAATATTGACTTTTTATTCCATGTTTTCTAATAACATTTATACGCTTATTTGCAATAAACAGTAGGAAATTTCAGTTCAACAACAAGTACTCAAAACACAGCAGTTAATATACACATGCAGCACAAAAAGCTATTTTTTATAAATAAATTTAAAAAAGTGACTAGTGCAGCACAAAACAAGATATTTTACTTTCTGTAAAAAGAAAGTTCGAAGTTAAAACTGCATTAATGAAAGTTCACACAAATTTACATTTTTCTTCCAAATATATGCCGTGGTGAAAATGCAAAAAAAAAACTATCGGGCATATTTTAATAAAACTTCATGAAAATCTTCTTGGCAATTGTTCTCCATTCCGACTTTTTGGAATATGCGCTAAACCAATAATGAGGTCACGATATGTAAAACTCATTGGAAATTATCCAAATTCGCACTACTTCCGGATCGTAAAATCTACATTTTCATGACTTCTTTGGATTGTCTTTTTTTGCTAAGAATAAGATTTAAAAAACAACGAATTGAATTTGAATTCATGATCAAATTAAAAATAAATAACTTTTTTTACAAAACAACAGCGTAAAATATTATTAGTTGGGGGATTCACAAGGTAGTCATAAAGTCATATGTTTTTATATAATAACACGAAAAAATATGACTGCTGTGAGCAACTCCTCATAAGTTAGTGTGCTATTTCAAATTTGTGTCAGCAGATAAAAAAGCAATTATAAATACCTGAAATCAGAATGCCAAGAACAAGTGAAAAAATTAAAATAATAGCCAGTTTGTGTTTAAATTATACAACTTGTTAATAAAGTAAATAAAACCTAGCTGAATATCTTTTTTTTTTAAATTAAAGTAAAAACAAATTTCCACGCACACCGAAAATGAAATTCTTCCAATACATAAACATAAACGAAATCAGCTGTTGCCGGTGACTGCGCTGACTAATTTTCCACACGGCTGCCAGCGGAAAAATCTTAGGTGGCTGCCAGCCAGCTAAAGTATATAAACAAAATTTTCTCACTTGCATATTTTTAAATGTCTCAATTTTTTTATTTTTACTTGTTAGACAGCTATAAAAATGTAATAAAATGTGAAGTTATAAAACTCTGAACAATTTTAGGTCATACTTTACTGCATTTTACATACGTTCATTTATATCAATGGCGGCGGATTGTAAATACTCGTATTATCACCGGTTCGAGTAAAGAGTTTCGCCCATTCGGCTCAGATTATTACTGTGTAGTTATGACAAAACAATAAACACAAAACAATAAGCACAAAAATATCTAATTATTTTAGGACTTTTTTATTTGAAGCACTACAGCAATGTTTTTAAACTATCTTAAAATATTAGCACTTTATGACATTATGACATGATAAGATACCTTGTGAATACCCCCAAGTATTTAAAATTGATATTAATAAGATTTAAAAAGCAACGAATTGCATTTAATTCATGCTAAAATTAAGAAAAAAATAAGTAATTTATTTTTTGTTAATTTTACAAATAAAACTCTGAAAAAAGTTTAAAAAGTATCGTCGTACTGACAGTAAAATATCGCCGATTCCGATGTATCGGAAAGTCTGAAATATCACCGATATATCGGTATCGGTATCGGTATTCGTGTCGGTTACGTCCCTAATTTACATCTACTAAAACTATAGTTATGCCAAAAAAATGTTTGGGTTGTCGACTTCAAAAATAATAAGGGTTTACGATTAATACAAGTTAAGTTTTTTAAATTTTTTATAAATTTTAAAACAATAAAATTTTTTAACTTTTAAGCTTTTAGTGATTTTTGTAATCAAATTTGACAGCCTCTTCCCAAGTGTGTACCTCTATGGCTGAGTGGTAGCGATGCTAGCCTGTTAGTACAGAGGTCGTGAATTCCATTCCCGTCATATGCCGTAAGTGTTTTCCGCAGACAAGCTAATCGCTTCGCGGGTTGTGTTTGTTATAAAAAAAAGTTATGATAAAATCAATGGAACAGCCTCTTCAAAAATCTAAAATTTTAGAAAAATCTATAGAATCTAAAATTTCGACGGTTTTTGTAGTTAGGAGTCCAAAACACATCACAAAAATATAGCCGGGCATTTTTCTTGTTGCACAGTGTTACACTTGCCTTGTCGATGCTTAACATCATGCGTTTCGCGGCTTGTAGCAGTTTACGAACTAAAGGGTACAGCAAATAGCACTTACATAATATGTAATACATATTTTGTATGTCTGAAGGTTTATACAATAGTTGGCAAATGTTCTTTGGTTCATAAATCGGATAGAAAAATAATAAGAGCAAGTAAAATAAAAAGTATATGGAAGTAGTTATGTTTATTCCACAAAATATTTGTACCATCAATGACCCAAATACTAAGTAAAAATATGTATCTACTAAAACTAAAAACATTGTAGATATTATCCTTACAGTGTGCATGTAATAACAAAAAATATTCAATGGCAAAGTAAATGTTTTGAAGGTTGTTAATTCAATCGAAACTGCATATTGAGTTCAACTGCATGTAAGTCAATTACAAATGGTCAAGGCCTAATACTTTTTAAAGAAATCTGTATGTATGTATGTGTGGTAGTATAAACATGCAAAACCAAAAGTTATTTAAAAATTTGTATTATAATTTTCCCACATTTATGCATATAAATTTATATTTCTTAATTTTGTTTTGCATCTAAAGATTCTTTTTAAATAAAAAAACATGTTTAGCTTTTTATCATCTATATTCCAAATTTATGCTGGAATAAATCCTATAAAAATTAATTAATTTGAATTAAACCAGGACAAATTTTTATAATTTTTTTTTGAAATTTGCTTGAGGTGTTTTGTTTGGTGCTTTTTTTTATTAAAAAATTAATAAAGTTTTAATTTGTAAAACTCCCAGACATTCAACTTTACAGAAAAAACAAAAAAGAATTATGTGAATCTAAATTGATTATTAGGCTAAGGTTCGTAAGTTTATATTCAGAAAGAATTGGGTATGATCAATATTCCAAGGAACAAGGGAAAAATTAACATCAACTTAATTTTTCAACGTACACAGCAGAACAGAGTAGCGCCACTTTCGGAAGCCGCTACACTTCCATCGTCAGTGCTTACGTGTATTTGCTATCACCACTTTCTGAATATAACGTTACGAACCTTTGCCTAATAATCAATTTAGATTCACAAAGCAAATACGTTCGAAATAATCATATTAATATAAAAGAATTATGTTCAATAACACCTTGTTATTGAAATAAATATGAATAAATAAATAAAAATATTTTTTTCGATGAAATTTATTTGCTGGTGCTTAAGCATTGTCTATATGCATTTAATTGGTGCTTTGCCAAATCGTCAGTAGACTTCAAATATAATTTTTAACAGTTACAAACCCTTTATCTTATGTACAAACTTTCAAAAATCATTTGAGAATTCACAAATATGTAAATGATTTTGAAAATTATACAAAACCCAGCAAATAATTTATATTCGATATGAATCTATTTTATTTTTCTACACCTTTATACAATTAGATCTCCATTGTTAAAGAAAAACGCCGTACTAAGTTCAAGTATTTTCTACTTACTTTGAGTAAGACTAATTTAAGTACGAATAACACTAAAATGTACTTAAGTCAAGACGAAAACGAGATAATTACGTAAAAAATCTTGAATGAGAAATACTTAAATTGTGTACAAAATTCTTATTTTAAGTAGTACTATTAGTATAGAGTTTTTACACACTCGTAGTGTGTTCGTATTTGTTTGCTTGTTGATAGCTTCAGTCGCATGTTGTGCTTATGTTGTTGTCTTGTTGTTGGTGCACGAACATACAGAAGTTCGTGCACTGCCGGCTAATAGCACACAAACGTGGTATTACATGCTGCTGGCTTATACTGGATTTTAGCCGTCGTTCTTTCTATACAGCTGAGTTGTCTAAGGCGTTGGTTTACAAAACATGATGAGTTTAGTTCAATACCAGGAATGAACAAATATAAATTTAAATTAAAACCGGTAAGTAAAAATAATAAATTTATATAAGTAGTAAAAATAAAAATTTTCAAGTCTGTTCCAGGATTATTAAATAAGTAAATGTTGGCCTGATTCGGGCTTGATTCAAGCACGAGCGGGATTGATTAAAGTACGCAGCTTAGGATTGATTCAAGTACGCGGCGGATTGATTCAAGTATACAGCGGGTTTGAATCTATATGCAAGACGACGTGTATCAGCTACTTGTCGGCTATGCCCGAGAAATGAAAATAAACAACAACGGATGGACTGATTTTTCTTTTGAGTGTACGGCAAAATGAAAAATAAAATCCAAATTAAACCTTTAAGAAATTTATTATATGACATATTTGATTTTAAATGAAATTTATTTGCTGGAAATTTTAATGCTTAATTACTATATGCATTTCATTGGTGCTTTTTTTTCTTTAGAAATAATTTTTTATCAATATAGCGGAATTCTTTATAGTAGGAAATTTGAAAAAAAAAATTGAATACCGGAATTTTCGTTATCAAAAATGAAAGTTATTTTTTCTGTGTGGGGAACTAGTGTTGGGAAATAGTGTTTTTAAATAATGAATATGTCAACGCTTTCAATTCTTATGCAAAATGTGCTTCAGCCTCTTTAAACTGCCAGAGATTTATGGTTATTTTATTAGAAGCAGTGCTTCGTAGTACATGATCCTCGCACCTTTTTTGCACGACCTTTCTATATGAATGTATCCAGCATCTTACATTTTTAATACACTTTTATTAACTTTCGCTTCATATAAATATTATTGAACAGTTCTTTATCTTCAGCAGCAGAATCTTTAACAGCAGGCCCGGTGTTTGTAACCTAAAGATGTAATGGAATCTTGCAGCGTAATTGTTACCAGTTTAGAGACGTCCGATCAATTCAACACTTTACACATGCCTTTTTACACTCGCATACATTTTGCAGGAATGAATGGAATTTATTGAAAATGTGAAACATGCATTTACACTTGCAACATCTAACATTTACAATCTTCCAAATGTCAGATATATGAAAAGCCACATTGTTCGTAATAAATTTAACAAAATAATTTATTAATAAAAAGAACAAATTAATTGTTTGTGATTTAAGTTTCTCGAACAGTACACATTCATGTTTTAGCTAAGTGCCTTTAGAGTTTTAATAATTGAGTTATGAATTTTTTGTTGAACTGTATGGTTTTTATCCAAAGTTATTTTATTAGTTTGGCTTAAGTTCATTTTTGATTTAATCTTTCGATCAAATTATTTTTTATTTAAGAAAGAAATTCTAAACCATGTGGATATTGAACATTCAAAGAAAAATTTGGATGTACGTAGAGTTGAACTGACAGCTGTTTCGTGACCACCAAGTGTATTCGTCCGAGTCCTTTACCTACACCACCACTGACAGTGGCAACAACACTGCAGCGAAAATCGTACTAATCCTAGTAAGCTCAATTAACAGACTGTCGCCATCTTGTGGCGAGTCGCACCTATTTAGCTTTTTCTATATGTTCGGAACTTCACTAACTGTCTTTTCTTAGAATGTTAAACTATTCTAAGCTTTTTTCATTTCAGTCTTGGGCAAAATAAACATTCAAAAATCCCAGCATTTAGAATATCGATGATATTCCACGCTGGTAAGACTGAAATGAAAAAAGCTTAGAATAGTTGAACATTCTAAGAAAAGACAGTTAGTGAAGTTCCGAACATATAGAAAAAGCTAATTAATAGGTGCGACTCGCCACAAGATGGCGACAATCTGTTAATTGAGCTTACTAGAATTAGTAGGATTTTCGCTACAGTGTTGTTGCCACTGTCAGTGTTGGTGTAGGTAAAGGACTCTGACGAGAAGCCTTGGTGGTCACGAAACAGCTGTCAGTTCGACCCTCCGTACATCCAAATTTTTCTTTGAATGTTCAATATTAACATGCTTTAGAATTTCTTTCTTAAATAAAAAATAATTTTATCGAAAGATTAAATCAAAAATGAGCTTAAGCCAAACAATTAAATAACTTCGTATAAAAACCACCTAGTTCAACTAACTCAATTATTTTGTTTAATCGTACATTATTAGACTTCAATTATTCGTTTAATCGAATAACTAGTAAACTACAACTACTTCTTTTTAACTTAGCAGCGTGCTTTTTCCAAAATTAATATTTTATTTCTACTTAAGTTGCTCTAACAATACAACTTTATGTTGAAAAAGTGGGCCGACCCATGCCCATTCAAAGTAAACGGTATCCGATTCTTATAAAATTTTGAATAACATTGAGTTTCGTTGATGATCTGGAACTCTTGGAAAATACACCATGCAACAAGAAAAATGCCAAAGAATATCAATATGTTTTTGTGATGTGTTTTGGTACCATAACTACAAAAACAGTCGAAATTTTAAATTCTAAGGATTTTTCTAAAACTTGGGATTTTGATTTTTGCTCCACCGATTTTATCATAACTTGATAAGGGACTGTTCAATTTGATTATTAAAACCAATAAAAAATGTCAAGCAAAAGTAGCTTTAAGCTGCTTAAATATATTTTTTATATACTACCCGGTTTCGCAACTATTCAGATCACAATAATGACAAATATATTTTTTATGCAAAATATAGAAAATTTTATCTGCTAAAAATTTATACAAAATTTAAAATTCGAAAATCTTGCCATTTTGTATTAGCTGACCATAAATCCCACATATACTAAAATTAAAATAAACTTTATTTCTATCCAAATCGATGAATAAATATTGATCTTATTCACAATTAAGTAAAATTAGCGGATTTTTGCAAAAAATAGAGTTTTGAAGAGAATGCTCCAACGAGTTTATCATAATTTGAGAAGGGAGGGGTTTTCAAGATTATTACAAAAGCCACTAAAAAAATTAAACAAAACTACCTTTAAGCTGCTTGAATATTATTTTTCTAAAAAACTCACGAGTTTTGGAATTATTCAAACCGCAATGATAAAAAAAATATAGTTTTAGGCAAAATTGGAAAATTTTCATTTTTTTAAATTTATCGAAAATTGCAAAAACTAAAAATTTTTATTAACTAAGAATAAAGCTTTTTGCATTTTCTGTGACGATATACTTAAAATAAAATAAGGTTTATATTAGATATGTGCAAATGTCGTGAATTTTTCGTGTCAGGCGTGATTCACGCGTGACTCACGCGTGATCGTGATTAAATTAAAAAATAATCACGCAATCGTGCGTGAGCGTGATTTACAAATTAAATACCGTGCGTGATCGTGCGTGATTTTAAAAATGTAATTTTCACGCACTCACGAAATTACATTTCGTAGCTTGCTGAAAAAAATTCCCTCTTTACTCCTACAATATTTTGATTTAATTTGCGAATTTTATACATTTCTGATAAGTTTCTAATTTTAGATCTGAGTTTTCTGCGACA
The DNA here is from genome assembly GCA_956483635.1 of Panzeria rudis. NCBI lineage: Eukaryota > Metazoa > Arthropoda > Insecta > Diptera > Tachinidae > Panzeria > Panzeria rudis. The sequence continues at coordinate 4,655,363 of OY101452.1, forward strand.
TGTCGAAAATTCCTTCAAAGATTCGTCAGAATTCGTAGAGAGTTTCGGCAAAGTTTTTAGAATTTTCTCAGACAAAGAGGTTCGTTTTCTTGTTAACCACTCATATGGACCGTCTTCGAATACGAATTCGGCATTTTATGCAGACTTTCTGCCCTACTTCGGACCGAAAGTACGTGTGTCGACAGCAAAAGATACCCAGTGAACCTTTTATGCCGACATGTCTGACATCAGGAAAAATATGTTTGTAAGCTGAAGACAACCCAGCACACAAAAAGTCAAAACGTTTGAAATACGATATATCGCTTATTTACTGAAACAGCGGACACAAAGATTTTGTCTTCTATGATATTTCGCACCACGGCATCACTTACTAAAGATTCTGTGTAATACAAATTTTTACGAAATATTTTGCAAATCTAGTATATAAACTAATATTAGAAGTTACATAACTTTCATATTTAATAAATGACATCTTACAAATATACACCAAATGAAAGCTTGGAAGGTTCCCTATAAAATAAAATATTGAGTACCACTATATTGTCTAGTCTGAAATTCCATTTCACTCATAATGGGTTAATTGATTTGAAAATATTGAAAGTATTTCATACAATAAACGCATACATTTTAAAATGAAATCTACTCCAGCCAGGGCTGTCAAAAGTGCTGATTTTTCGGTATTTTGCCGATTTTTCCATTAAAAATTACCAAATGCCGATTTGCCGATTTTAGACAAAAAAAATTCCGATTTAAATCAAACCAATATATAACACGTTAACACCGATTTCAAACCGAATTTATGTGTTTTGGCAATAACAATATTTTATAATTTTATAAAAAAAGGATATGTGTATATAAAAAAATAACAATAATGAAATTCACTCAATAGATATAGGAAGCAAAAAGCAATTTTTGTCTACAATATAACTGACTGCCAGTTTATCGATATCAAGGAAAATTTTTCTTTCTTACAATTTCATTTAAAATAAAATTTTTAAGTTTGTTTTAAATAGTTGCATGAGTAATTAGCGCGTTTGGCTACAAACTCTGAGGCCATGAGTTCAAGACTACTTTCAGGCAAGCTAAGAACATCATGCATTTTTCTCATGTACATTGGTGTATTGGTTGTTGTTGGACTGTTAACGTAATGAAGGCATATCACTGATCACTTTGGCAGTACCGGCAGCGATTAATACTAACATATCCTAATGCACTTCACAGCAACCTCCTTCGTCGGTATTGTAGCAGAACCGTCGGCGAAGTAAAAGAACTAATAAATGGCTACACAGCTTAATAACAACGTGATGCCTCTACTTGACACCAGAGAGGCTTTCAACACTGCTCTACAAAAAACGAGCAATAGCAGGGTTGTAAATGAATTAAGCTTTTTATCGCTCTCCCTCTTCATCACCCGTTATCACTACTCTATCCCTTTCTCAAAAAAGGTAACACATTAATTAATTAACTGGTACGCATTAATTGCCTGATTGTGTTACTTCTCTTTAAAAAAATGAAATTTAAAGAAAGAGCAATTTCCTTCCATATCGATAAACAGGGTATAATAATATGGTAAATTTTTATATAGAAATGCTCACCCTCACGAAAACTGTTTGATTTTGAAGGCAACTTCAAATCCGTATGTTTAATAAATTCAAATATCGAAATGAATAAAAATAAATCAGCACTATTTTTGATACTCTTAGGAATTTCAGAATTTTATAGACTGAAATGAAACAAATTGTGCTTCTGCCACATTCATCTGATCTACAGAACATCCAGAGACTTGACAAGAATCGAACCTACGTCGTCCCGGTTAATAGCTATTCACCTACAATCTTGCTATTAAACTATAGTCTAGCACACTTATCGCTACACTACGGGGATAACTAAAATAAATTTCGATGTTCCGTAGAAAACTAAGCTTTAGAAGGCATTCTTTATTCTAAAGATTATTGGAAACTAATAAAACCAAAAGTTTTGACTATGATAATTTCAGAAATGTTTTCATTCTGAAAATCATTTATATTCCATGGAATGTATTTAAGCTTGTAAAATCATTTTTATGTTATTTATTTATGTTTATAAGCCACATGAAAAATACTGGCGATTGCTATTTTTAGTTTAGTTTTGATTAATAAATTTAATAAAAACCACGGAAAATGCTTAGTTTTATTTACGCCGATTTTCTTGCCGAAACTGCCGATTTTTTTCTCCGAAAAGTGCAGATTTTTCATCAAAATTAATTGGCAGCCCTGACTCCAGCATGACTTAATATATTATTTAATATATAAATAAAGGTACATAAGCTTTTTTAATGTAACAGTGACGATTATGTGCTAAAAATAAAGAACGAAAATACTGTTTATACTATCTTCATAAAAACTGATGTATCGGAATTGTATGGTGTTTTGCATCAAATATTTGAAAAATAATAGGAATTATAACTTTTTTAAGAAATTGTTGTAGTGCGCAGTTATGTGTATTCAGCGTTACTCGTTTTTAGCATGCTTCAATATTCAGTTTAATTAATAGAATAACAGCGTAGGGTTGCACTTCTAAATATTTAAAAGTTTTGCGAACTTTGTTTAATAGTTTAAATTGCAAAAAGTTTTATCAATCAATAATAATGTATTGTAGTTTTGTAATTTAATTTAAATGTTTTAGTGTGTAAATAAGGAGTTTATGTTAAAACTTATCGAAGATTATACATCTGAATTGTTTTAAATTCAAAATATAGTGGGTTCTAAAAAATATTAAATTTGTAAAAAATATATTAAGCATTACGTTAACAAAATTCTTAAATATAATTATCTATAAAATTTAGGGTGGTAAAAAAAGTTAACAGCAGCGGAAGGGCAGAAACGATATGGAGAGCATTATCCGTTCAGAAATTTCTGATTTGCTTTCGAAAAGTCATTCCCAGAACAACCGTGAAAGCAAATGTAACGCTCAATCCACAAAAATTAAAAAAAAAATCTAAAAATTTTATTTTATATTAGGATCCATTAAATGAGGCGAAAACTATAACACTTTCTCATATTTCTATTAATGAAATTGGTAAAGTTAAAAAAAAGAAAATGAAAAACCTAAACTGTACACTTGCAATGAGAATTCATGGATATTATTTCAATAACTCGTTTTCATATGAACACTAAAAAATTATTACAACTTTAATGTTCGATTTGTGTTTTTGTGGGATATAAAAAAATAAATATCGTGAAAGTTTAAGCTTTTGTCGTGCGTGAGCGCGCGTAATAAAATCAAATTTGATAGTGAGCGTGCGTGATCGTGAGAGTCTTAAAATTTGCTGTGCGTGAGCGTGCGTGAAAAAAATATTTTTTCGTGATCGTGAGCGAAAACTCACTCACACGCACATCTCTAGTTTATATCATGAAAATCGATGGATACATACTGATTTTATTCGTAATGAAGTGAAATCATCTGATTTTAGCTAAAATTGCGAATTCATATTTACACTATACAACAAAATAATTTCTTTTTAAATAACAAGGCTCTAATGGCTGATTCTGGTGCAGGCCACAGAAAAAATATATATGTACTAGGGATAGCAAAATATATCGATATATGGATATATCGATATTTTCTTAAAAATATATCGATATATTTAATTGCAATATATCGATATATCCATTTTTTTTCAAAAAATATCGACAGTATCAAATTCGATATTTTTAGTTGTAGTTTCGTTTTCCGTGCAGTTATTTAAATAAATTTCGACACAATCTTCATCAAATAAAATTTTACCAACAAAATGTTTTATATTTTTTATTTATAAAATTTTGTGCATTCGAAAAAATATCTTTCTTTGAGTATAATTTTGTTTATGTACGTTTCATTAAAGATTGGTGAATCAGTAAAGATGTTGGCAATTAACTCTTTTCAGCTTAATTATTTTCAAGCAAAGTATTTTTCGTTTTATATTATTAATAAATTTTGGGATCATGGATGAATAATCATGCGTGAAAATATGTATATCGAAATATCGATAGTTTTATTTGATATATATATATATATATATATATATATATATATATATATATATATATATATATATATATATATATATATATATATATATATATATATATATATATATATATATATATATATATATATATATATATATATATATATATATATATATATATATATATATATATATATATATATATATATATATATATATATATATATATATATATATATATATATATATATATATATATATATATATATATATATATATATATATATATATATATATATATATATATATATATATATATATATATATATCGATGACGATCGATATTTAAAAATTAATCGATATATATCGATTTATTTTTTTCACTTGCCCATCCCTAATATGTACGTATATCGGAGTTTTGAAAGTTTATATCTGGCATTCATTTTATCATGTTTGACATGCGAGCTTATTTGTAAAAATTTTTAAAAACTTAATTTCAATATTCAAATATTAACCGGCAAAATAAACTATTTATGAAAACTTTCAAAATCCTACAATTTTGAGGATTTTTGTATATAAAATTGTTTTTGTCATTTTCTGCGAGGAAAAATTCTTTTATTTTCCCACACAACAATGATTCCTGAAACGCGTTTATGTTTTTTGAAAGATAGTAAAGAAGTAAACAAATATTCAAAAGAGAATATTGTTTAGTTTAATAACTTGTTTTTCTTTAAATTTAAGTATCTTTATTTAATTGAATTTAGTTTCTAAACTTGTTTTCATTAGAAAATGAATCCAAAATAATGATAAAAATATTGAAAACTTTCCCAAGAAAACTTGTTGAATTTCTTCTTGTCCAGTAAAAAGAAAACAAAACAAACCTGAAATACAAAAAAATCTCGTTTCATTTTTCTTCTTAGCTTTATAAAGAGAAAAGGGAATTTAAATAACAAATCAAGGGTTGTTTGTTAAAGTCTTTTATTGTCTGTCTGGACAGTGGTCAGTGGTGTTTGAGAAATTAAAAAGACAATAAATTGAATCTTGCGCACATCTTTATAAATGTAACAAAGAGGGTTGTTTCTCAAATGCATTTCGTATTTTTAAGGTCAATTTTTATAAAAATATAACAATAATAAAAACTAGTTTATCTATTTATTACTATAAGTTTGTGATGTTTTTTTTGGCTAGAAAATGATGAAAATTCTTGAAAAACAAAAAAAAATTTGTTAAACAATATTTTCTCACGTGCTTTCTTGTCCCAAAATGGAGTGGAAGGGTCATCATTTGTAGCAAGTTTTCCTTTACTGCCTTTTAGGAAAGTATTCAAATAAAAAGTAAATTTTAAGGGATTTCTTACTAAAAGGATAAAAGGACGTGTTGTTATTTTTATGAAAAATAAAAATTATATTTTCTCACGTTAACCCAAAATGTTAAATTGGGTTGAGAATAAATAGCCTTCAAAAGCCAGATTGATATGCAAATATATATCACTAGAAAATAATAGAAACTATTGTCAACAAACAAATAATAATAGAATTATTGTAAAAACAAATACAGCTGCTGGCAATTAATAGAATATTGTTGAAAGTATATTTAGAGTTCTTTTTGATTTGATTAGAAAAGAGTGTAAAGTTTGCAAGTTTTTAAAGTATTTTCTTTAGCAAAATTGAACAACTCAATATTAAGTTCAAAACTTGCAATATTTGCGAAAAACAGACAACTTCACTTAATTCTGAATAAAATCGATAACACTATGCAACAAGAAAAATGCCAAGGAGTACCACTATATTTTTTGATATGGTATGGTCCCCTAATTTTTTTCCGTTTCTAAAGTTTGGGACTTCATCCACTGACTTTATCATAGCTTAGAAAGGGATTGTACAATTTTATTGCAAAAATCACAAAGAAAACTTGAAATAAAATTAGCCGTTGTAACATTGTTTTTTTTTATATACTCAATGGTTTCAGAATTATTCAGACCGCAATGATGAAAAATATATATTTTTTTATGCCAAATTTTAAGGTTTTTTTATTTTTCAAAAATTTTAAGAAATCAAAAATAGAAAATGTTACCATTTTTGTTCTTTAGTCATAAAGCTATATATACTAGGATAAGCTTAATTTCATGAAAAGCTATGACTATATTTCTGCAAAAATTAAAAATTATCTCATTTTTGTAAAAATTTTAGTTTTGAAGCGGATGGATGCTCTACCGATATTATCATAACTTAGGAAAGGTTTTTAAAATTTTATTACAAGAACCATTCAACAACTTAAAACAAATATACTTCTAAAGTGCTTGAATATTATAAAAAAAACTCAACTGTATTGGAATTATTCAGACCGCAATGATAAAAATATATTTTTTGGGAAAAATTGGAAAATTTAAATTTCTTGAAAATTTATAAAAAAATCGAAATTTATTAACCAATTAAGACCACATATGTATAATTAAAATAAAATTTATATGGTGAAAATCGATGGATAAATATTGATTTTATTCATTATTAAGTGAAATCATCTGATTTTTGCTAAAATTGCATATAATTACACTCTACGAAAAAACTTGTTTGTGATTTGCTACGGATAAAATAATCTATACTGAAAATTGTGTAACAGTGTTACGTGGGGAGGGGGGTGGGGGCGAGTAGAAAAACTCTTAAAATAGCGTTACGTAATATGTGAATAGCCCCTCAGCAGTATAAATCGAGCTTTTGCCGTAATACAGTCAAAACTCAAAAACGTGATTTTTGAGTTAGAGTTAATCGTCATACCGTTCTTCATATTGTGTAAAAATGTCATACAAATATCTTCTAAAATCAATTCTTGAGAGAAGAATAAAATTTTCTTTTACCATTAACTTGTTAGTAAATTCAAACCTTTAAATTCATTAACTTAATACAATTGGGGGTTTCAAACGGGTGTGTTATCTAGTCATATTGTCATAATGTCTTAATATTTTACAATAGTTTTAAAACGTTGTTGTTGTGCTTCAAACAAAAAAGTCCTAATATAATAAGACTTTGTGTGCTGTGTTTATTGTGTTGTCATAACTACACATTAGAAATTTGAGCCGAACGGCCGAGTCTCTAGTGGAGCCGGTGATAATGTTTACAAGCCGGCGCTATTAATATATGATGTATGTATGCAATATGTAAGTATTCCTGAAAATTGTTCACAGTTTTATATGTTCATACATATCTACATACTTATATTTTTATAAGTTTTAAATAGGTACGAATACACATATATCCCTTTTCGTTTTTGCCCTTTTTCATTTTGGCAATTTTTTCGTGTTGCTTTTTTGTTTAATTTTAAGTGTTTTTCGTTGTTTTGCCGACTTTTTGGTTTTTTCGCTTTTTTCATTTTTGTGATTTTTTTAGTTTTTTTTGCCGATTTTTCGTTTTTTGCAATTTTTTTTGCTTTTTGGCTTAAGTCAAGAATACCAATGCTGTTGAAAATGAAAATAAAAAATCATGAGGTTCCGGAGTTACGGGGTTCAAAACTCTTATTTTGAACTGGTCATAGCTCCTACAATTCCACACGGATATAAACGATATGTATATAATTTGAAAGTGCTGTAAAATACCTTTCTACTGGTACATAAGCTGTTTAAATCCACTACCCCATTGTGAACCAAATGTAATTAAAAAAAATTAGCCCGAATTTTTACGTAAAAACACCGTTATCTCAAAAAGTGATCCAAATAACGGTACTTAAGCACGTATACAACTTTTTAGAAAACCTTCCAAGCTTTCATTTGGTATATACTTTAAATCTGTCACTTTTGAAATGCCTATTTCTATTTTCAACAGCGTTGGTATTCTCAACTTGTTCCCGATTTTTTTCGTTTTGACAATTTTTTGGTTGTTTTGCATTTGTTTTTACGTTTTTTTTTTTGCTTTTTGACGATAGTCTTAGTTTTGGCGATTTTCCCGGTTTTGAGGATTTTTTCGGTTTTTGGTGATTTTTTTTTTAGTTTTAGAGATTTGTTTTGGTTTTGGCGATTTTATGTTTTTGGCGATTTTTTAGTATTAGCGCTTTTTTTTTGTTTTGGCGCTTATTTTTTGTTTCGGTGTGTTTTTCCATTTTTAGCGATTTTTTCGTTTTTGATGATATTTTTAGTTTTAGCGACTGTTTTAGGTTTTAATACTTTTTTCCGTTTTGACGACTTTTTCGGGTTTTGGCGTTTTTTTAAGTTTCTTGGCGATCTTTTTAGTTTTGGTTATTTTTTTGCGTTTTAGCGATGTTTTTTATTTTGGTGCTTTATTTCTTTAAGCGCTTTTTCCATTTTGACCACTTTTCGTTTTGACATTATTTTAATTTTGGAATTTTTTGTTTTAGCGTTTCTTTAAATTTCAAGATTTAGCCTTTTATGGTTTCCAAGATACAGCAAATTGTCTAAATTACATAGTCAAAATTTTGTTTGTATACTTTTGCTTTCTGGCGGCCACCGATCATTTTTCCACTAGCAGCCGTCCGGAAAATTAGTCGGCTTATTGAACAACAGCTGGTTTTGTTTATGTTTATTTATTTTAACAATTTTATTTTGTATGTACGAAGGAAACATATCTAGATTTTAGTAAAGAATGGAGTGTTTAAACGATAATCAGGTAAGGTCTTATGTATTACAACGTCCAATATGTAATTTTCGCACAAACCGGCTATTATTTTTGTTTTTTCGCTTGTTCTTGGTATCTTAACTCCAAATGTATATAATTGTTTTTTTTTAATCAGCTGACTCAAATTTGAAATAGCACACTTAATTATGATGGGGTGCTCACACCATTCATATTTTTTCGTGTTATTATTTTAAGACATATGACTTTATGACAACCGTTTGAATCCCCCGAATATTTATTTCGTTGTACATATGTATTTCTTTCCCACGCCGGTTATTTCTTTTCCATTCATACATAAGTACTTAAAACAAGTTTTATCTCATAAAAAAATAACTGGGACATGGCTCGGCTGTAGAGAGCATGCTTTACATACGGAAAGACCGCGTTCGTATCCCAGGCATGTCAAAATTTTTTATAATTTATATATTTTTTTCTTTTGAAATAATATTGTTATCAATATAGCGGAATTCTTTATTATTGTGGCTCTTAAAGCCACATATATTCATATATGTGGCTTTACGATCAGTTAATAAAAATTGCAAGTTCTTGACATTTAAAATTTTTATTAATATTTTAAATTATAAAAATGTTCTATTTTTTCATAAAAAATATATTTTGCATCATTGCGCTCTGTATAATTCCAAAACCATTGAGTATGAAAAAATAGTATTAAAATGGCTTAAAGGTAATCCTGTTCTAAGTTTTTCAATATTTTTCGTAAGGAAAGTGGATAACTCCTTTCCAAGTTATGATGAAATTGGTGTAGCAGCTTCTTGAAAAATCTCAAATTTTAGAAAAAAATAAAAATAAAAAAACGTATCTATAGAATTTTAAATTTCGATTGTTTTTGTAGTTAGGGGACCATAGCACATCAAAAAAATTTGTGGTGATCAAAGGTCTTGATCAAAGTTGCATTTTGTTGCATAGTGCTATTTATTTTTTGGCTTTAATTATTTTAATTGGAAAACTGCTAGTAACTAATTTTTTGCTCAAACCAAAAGATACCTTTTAAATAAAAACCAAAAGCAGCTAATAATAACTCAAGATCTTTACGAACACAAATACTATAGTACACTTGCAAATGTATGTATGGATATGTGTAATATATGCATCCTTAAGGAGAATAAATACCATACACTTCCATACTTTTATTATAACTTTCATGGCAACAAAGGAAAATAAAACGAGGAGAAAATATTTTCTTCTCAGCACACGCCAGTCGTTTATATAACATACAAAACATACAAATACATTCATACAGACGTATTTAGTATGTAAAACATTTTTATACCATATACATCCTTTAACTTGAAAATCTTAGAAAAATTTGGCAAAAAAAATCTTATTAAATACATAATGAGGAAAAGAAATAATTTTAAGAAATACGGGCTGACAAAAAGGAAGGAAAGAAAGAAAGAATAAGAGGCAGAAAAATATATGTTAGAAAATAACACTTCCTTAAAAAGGCGTGTCCTTGTGCTCGCTCAAATGTACACAACGTTAAAGACACGCATTAGCAGCCGCTAAGTAGGCAATGAAATTAATACTTAAGAGAAGAACAAAATAAACTTAAAGATTTATTAATTTTATATAGAAAAAAAGGAAGAATTTCCTTTTGGCGAAACATTTTTAAATAAATATTTAATTATTTAGTTGTAGTGTTTTTAATTACAATTCAATGAATAACAAAATGAAATTTCGTCATGACCTTTGATCGAAATTTAAAATTCTATTGATATGTTTTTCTCTAAAATTTGGGATTTTTCAAGAGGCTGCTACACCGATTTCAACATAACTTGGAACTAGAAAACTTGGAATAAAATTGCCTTCAAGCCGTCCTAACTTCATTTTTGAAGTGAAGACTTCTATACACAGAAAAAAATTGATAAGAATTATGTTCAATAAAATAATGTTGTTAAAAAACAGACCAATTTCAATAACATTAATTTAATATAATATCAATACCGCTCATTTTGAAATTTCGCAGTAATAAGTATTTGATAAAAAATTATTGAAAAATTGCAAATATTTGATAAAAATAGCCATTAAATCAAATACTTATGTAGTTAATTCGAAGTATACACTGGCATGCTTTCCAGGTGTAAGTACTCATTCATTCGATTAACCGTTTATCGGTTAACCGGTTAAAGCAGAAGCCCGTTTAAATGAATACCGTACTAAGTATTTTAAAACAAGTTTTATTTCATTAAAAAATAGCTTGGATATGGCTCGGCTGTAGAGATAAATAAATAACAATGTAATTACATGTAATTCATTTTTTTGATACTGCAAAAAACCTAGGCGTAAAATTTAATAAACAATTGGATTGGTCAGACCATAATAAAACATATTGCGGTAAGACATTTGCGATGTTAAGAAATCTATGGATGTCGCTATGCTATACTCCACCTCACATTGTAATGTTATTAGCCAAAACTTTATTATTGCCAAGCCTTATGTATGGCTGCGAAATTTTTTCTAGTTGCGATAGTACGAGTGAACGAAGACTTAACGTAGCATAAACAATATTGCCCGATTAGCTGATCGGTTAATTTAAAATTGGCTAAAATTGGCCAGATACATCTTTGGGAATAAAAGAAACTGCACCCTTTCAAGATATGCAACACAAATATATAATATTACGTGTGATAATTTACTAAAATGTCGAGTTCTTCTTTTGCTGCATAAAATTATATACACCAAACAGCCTGATTATATTTACCAAAGCCTCTCTTTCTCAAGATCAAGCACGGAGAAAAGAATAAAGATTATCAAACACAATAAGGCCACTTCTTAGCAACATTTCTTTATAAATGCTATACGTCTTTGGGGCCAACTACCCTCTCAAATGCAAGTGATAAGTAATGCAAGCCAATTCAAATCCGCTATATCTGTGTTTTATAATAATCAGTTTTTATAATATTTGTACAAAACAACTCGAAATAATACTGTTTAGGTAAAAAAAACTACTCAGTTGCTCATAAACACGCTGTCATAACTAAAAATATTGACGGTATTTTTCAACTTAAAAAAGACTGTAATGCAAAAGAAATGTTCGTGCTCATTAGAGACTTGTTTTGTGAATTGATTTGTGTAATAAAAATATATTGAAAAATTTTTAGCTATGAATGTTTATGATTCAGGCTCAAATTCAGTCTTTAGTTAACTAATGATGGTGGCTTAACCAATGATATTAATTAAACCACCGGCGTTAGTTAACTACAGACTGTGAATGTGTACCTTAGTGTTTAGTATGGTCAAATTTTGGTAAGAAACATTTTTAATTTCGTGATGATTTTTTGTGAGTATATTTTAGCGTTTATTATAAGAAATTAATAAATTTATACGAAATTAACCCGTACACACACTTTAAATTTTGCCTTATATTTGGTGTTCAAGTTGAGTTCTGAGCTTTGGTGTCTTTGACGATACAAATATATGATAAAATTTCATGGCAAAAAGTTTTCTAAAATATTTCATCCTGCTATGTTGCTATTTAATGCAAGCTTTTTTGTTCCTTTTTCAACAGAAGTAAAGTATTTTATATACAAGTGCTAATTGAAATGTAAGAGTTACAAGATTTCCTATGCCGATTCACAATTCGCGAAAGGAGTTGCAACTTCAACTCCGCCTAAAATGTGTCCCATGTGTAAATTTTTAAAACGTCGAAACACGTATGTTTTTGTTGGTCCCCCTAACAGGATCAGTCCTTGTGATTTTGAATTTGTTGTTTATAACATAATCAGTGACGTTTGGGAGTTTTTTCTATAAACCTTAATACAATTTTTTACATCTAGGATAGGGACGATTGTGTCGTACATTGGCTTTACTACATACTGTTATAGTGCTATGCCCTGTTCAGACATGTGGCTTATTGCGCAATTTAGGATATTTACGCAATTAAGGCCTTAATTGAGCTCAATACACCATACAAGGCTTCAATTAATAAATTGAGCAATTAGTACTTAATTGTTTCATAAATTGAGTAAAGTTCGAAATGCAACCCTTTGTGACAAGTATGTTTACTGCGAAGTATGTTCAGTGAGAAGCAAAAATTTTATACAGTGGCAAGCCCATGGTGTAATAAGTATACAGATGGCAGTATAACGTCAGATGATTATTTTTTGCTCTGGTAATTTTGTGCATAAGCTACGTAAAACACGTGTATTTTTTTACCATTATCTAGTTTTTGTTTTATTGTTGTATTCGTTGCCCTTATGTGGCCACCTGTATACTTATTACACCATTGGCAATTCCAATGCTAATTGAGTAAGCTTAATTTACTATGTGTGAACACTAAATATAATTGCTCAATTAAAATTAGATTGTCGCAATTAAAAATCCATCTCTGAACAGGGTATTAGTCCAACGCGACCTCAACTTTAACATGATTCACAAACTCAAAGTTACTATCACTAAATTAGCATTAAATTAACCCATTGTTCTGCGTTGGTTTTGCCCCATGTGATATTTCTCTTTTTTTTGTACTGAAGTTACGTAGGTGTGTATTTGTTTTGTTAATTTTTCATCCAGGAAGATATTAAATACCCATGATCACTTATGAAGGAGTGTTGCGGTTTCCAAAAGCAACATTATGTTCTACCGTCTAGGGCGTTAATTTTTCGTTGATACTTGCCTAATTCTTTGGAAGTCTCACTAACGTTAGTCTAATAACAATCACCTTGCATCAAAATGTTTGATTTACCCACTTTACTTGTAATGAATGACTCTTATGTCAATTGGGCTATTCCTTGGCCTGGTATATATATTTGTAAAACTGACAGCTCTCTTTCGTGTAAAGTGCTAGAATTTGAACCGGTCCCTAAAAAACCAGTCGCATGTGTCAAATCCCTTGCCCTTAGGGAGGATAGAGCCTTAGAGTAGAAATAAGTTTAATTTGTTGCAACTAAATTTTTTCAAAACATATAGAGCATTGCCTACAAGAATTTAACTATGTACATAAGTTGATTTGTATGTGCATCTTAGCGTGTGTGTGTATGTGCTCTCCTATATTTTTTCGCATCCATTAATTTGTTATGTATGTACATATTGAAAAATTTAGGTGTTGCGCTAAAAACGCTATTCTTATATCAATAGTCGCATAGTTAGAGGCGTGGTTAGAACCGAGCCATACAATAAGCAATAGCAGCAACGAAAAAATTAATAAAATTTTTAACATTACCAACACCATCAGTACCACTTTAATCACTAACAATACAACCACCATTACCAACCCCACTACCACCATCACGACTATTTCTAATAAAAGTACTTACACACAAACAACTTAATGCCAGTATTCATTCTTTAACCAGCAGAAGAAAAAGAAAAAAAATACTTTTAGAGCAACGTTGATTTTTGGTTGGCCAATATGGCTGAGTTGTTTGACTCAGTCGTCATCAGCAACGTTGTATACTTTCTTAAAACATGTGCAGATTTCAAAAGTTTCTTATTCTTAACTAAAGTTTTTTTATTCACGATTTTAGCGAAATTGCTCAAAAACACCCAGCTTTGTTATTGAATTTCATCATCAACATCATCATCATCGTCGTCGCCCTCGTCAACGTCATCATTATCAAAGAAAATATTATCATCATGAAAGCCTCCTTCGTCATCATTAACCAACATCTAAGTTAACATTCTTAAATTTCTTAAGCAACTGCTGCTACTGCTACAGCCGTGCTGATGCCAACGCTGAGGATACTGTTGCCGCTAAATTGTAGCAAGTAGAAACGTTGACTTAAGTATAGACACATACACATATGCTGGCATGATTATAATTATATATGCATACATATATACACGTAAGAATGTAAGTACCATAATCACGTTTCGGTATATACCAGAAGTACCTACCCAGCGGGAAAACTCAGAAGACCTTCTTACTTCAGGCTTTATTAAAGGCCTGTTTAGACGATTTTTTAAATTTAACTATCATTCGTATATATTCTTATAAGAGATAAGATACATATTCCACGTTCGCTTCTATGAGAAGGGAAAAAAGAAAGAGTAGCATTTTTCTTTTTTGGCAATGCAAAGGAAACCCGTTTTGTTAATCAAAAATGTACTTTATAAATAACAAACATTCTCATATTCTTTTTTCCCAAGTAATTTGTATATAAAGCTGAAATTTACGTACAGGACACATCATACATGCTGCTAATATGCCGTTCATGTGGGAGCTGATTAACGTATACTTATTCCGGCGTAACTATTCATGTGCAATTCCTTCTTAATAAATATATTTCGTATACAAAATCACCTTAATCAAAAATAAAGAACCCGCTATAAAAATACCGAGATTAAAAAAATGAGCCGCCACTTGCTTTTTGACAGACATCCTTAGAAACCCTAAAAAATTACTTTTTTAGAACGTCTTTTGTCAGGCCATCCAGAACTAGCAAACGGAAGACCTTCCCCGCAATGACAACGTGTGTATAAAAGATATGAGTATGGAATGGAGCGATAGAAGAAGTACAGAGGCCTTCTAGGAGGCATCCGTATCCTTCTATTTCCCGCTGGGTATTTATATATTTTGTGTATACAAATAAATGTATGCACATTCAGACAAACATGCATATAGTAATTCATTCATACATTGCGTGTGTGTTAATTCCTTATGTACATCTGTGTTGACTGACTGCCTCATTATGTTAAACAGCTCTGCTTGACGCCAACATCGTGTGTTCGTAAAAACGAAGACATCGGCCCCATTAAGCTTTCTCCAATAAAACTGCTCAAGGAGTAGGCAGAAATACATAATACAAAAAAACACACACGGACGTACATACAGGAAGAGATACAGCTAGACCTAAACAGAGAAGCTTGTGAGGCTACAACGTGAACGATAATGATGTAAGAGTGTGTGCAAAATTATCCAAACTTAATAGTGCAATAATTACCATTTTCCAAAAATGCTTCGACTTATTCAAATAATTTTTTTAAGACATTTTTAAATAAATCCGACCAAAACTGTAAGAAATATTTCGGGCGGGTAAATTGTCATACCAATTTTCGAAAAAAAATTTTTGGATTAAACTGAAAGCAAACCCCTACAAACAAACAAATTTTGAAACGTAATTTTTTTGAAAATCGGTTCATAAATAGAGAAGTTATACGATAATCAAAAAACAAAATAAAAAATTATGAGACCAAACTACAAACAAACCTTTTCAAACAAAAAAAATTTTTTAAATTGGCCCATAAATGGAGAAGGTATGCGATGATCAATATTTCTGGCTGGCAAATTGCCCGTTTGATTTTCGCATAAAAAATTATGGGCCTAAACTGCCTTTCCAAACAAAAAATAGTTTTGAAAAACGAGTTATAAATGAAGGAGTTGTGCACCAACAAACCTTTTCAAACAAAAAAACTGATTTTGAAAATCGGTTCATAAGTGAAGGAGTTATGCGATAGTCAATATTTCTTGCGGACGAATCGCTCGTCCAATTTTCCAAATAAAATTATGGGTACCAAACTGCAAGCAACCCCTTTCAAACAAATACAAATCTTGATAAATTTGTCTACATCTGACAGCCTCCTACAATTCTCTATGGCCTAGAAAATAGCAAAAGGCTATTAAAATTAGTCAATTGCTATCGACAACGAGCACGTAGGTGTCTTATTTTTGATATTGTCTTGCCGTGACGTCGACAAATAGTTACAAAATTAATTTTTAGTTATATTCGAAATTTCGAACTTGCAGTACATAGGAGAAATTCTTATTCTAAAAAAAATTTATTTCCTAAACGGCAATGAAAAATACTAATGTTTAATTTATGTTCAAAAATATACTTCATATGTATTGAGTTTCTAAAATAAATTTTTTAAGTGGTATGTTGCCCTGAAAAGTTCCCCTTCTAAAAGCTTATGCTAGATCTGCACCTGTAAGGAAGTTATGAGCCCGAAAAATTGCTCAAAAAAAGACGTAACGAAGCCAAAGTGAATGTTGCAAAGTTCCAGAACTTTTCTTCGAAAAAAGTGTCTCTCAATAAGGCTTTCTCGATTTAATTCCTTATAATACTTGATAGGCATTCGAAATAAAAATGTTTGCTGGGTGGTGTCTGTCAACATTGGTGAATTTCTATTTATGTACATATGTGCTTCATACTACTTAGTGGTGGTTTCTATTTTTTTTATTATTTTTAAGGGAAAAACTGCGCTCTTAAGATATTTTCCTTATACACGAACACAAATGCACAGACTTTAACTTATACTAACACACTATTGTGGCACACATGAATGTACGAATATGCAGCAAACACCCTTATTTATTTCCATCATGGCGTCATTAAGTTTTTTTCATTGATTTTTTTTCATTCCAGCTAAAAGTCCCTTAAAGATTTCTTAGACGTTTTTTACTAAAGCTTTGAGTAAAGAAAAGGAAAAAAACACAGAACTTTGAAAAATGCGCGAGTGATCTATAAAATAAAATTAAAATAAATTAAATAAATGGAAATAAGAGAAGGTAAGTGGAAAACTAATATTTACTAAATAAAGAAAAAGTTGCGCTAAAAATTTTAAAAGTATGTACAGTAGGGAGCAAAAGCTAAAAAGTACACACAAAACTTTTTACATATAAACATATAAACATGCATACCATTCAATCAGTTATAGTGGAATAACTTAATGAAAACCGACAGTTATTCAAGCATCTTTTGGCAAAACTTAGCAACGTTTGCAACACTCACCCTCTATTGCCCCTAGTGGAAAAGAAGAGTCACACAAGAAAAATTTCCAGGACCCTATGAAGCTTATATGTAGTTCGATACTAGATTATGGATTCTTTTGGAGTTTCAAGTCAATGGGCTATGTCACAGAGTTCGATTCCGTCCGGAACGGAATGCAATCCATCCCAGGATGTCAAGCCCTAGCTGTAGCACACCCCAACATACTAGCGCCACCAACAGTCTGGTCACACCTGACAAACTTGCGTATTTTAGTTTTATTTTTTAGACACCAGCTGCTACAAAAAATGGGTAGGTTGAATTCCGACTCCGAACGGAATTGAACTCTGTGACATGGCCAAATGTCTGGAATTAGTTTGTATAAACGAGAAATGAATTATTCCGGAGCAGCTCGTTAAGTTGGGGGCCATTACATCTGAAATGGATATGGCAAAACGAATTTATTGTATATTTTGCGAAAAAAAAATGTTCGATGAAAATTGTGTATAGGCTTTGCAAGCACTATATATCTCCTGTCTAAATAAATTTTTTGGAGTTTACTGTTTAAGAATCGATTTTATATTAGGAGTAAAAACGTGATTTCAAAATTTGAATATGTAATCAAAATTCTTGGATACTTCCTAATGCCCTGGAACTGAAATTTTCTAAGCAATTGCATACAAACAAAGGAAAAATTAAGAAAGGGAAAACTTTCCGCCTGCAACCCTTCGAAAAGGGGTGCTTATTTTAGATGTAATCAAAATTCAAGAATACTTCCTGAAGTCCTAGAAGACTAAAATTTGGTATGTAGGCTAACATATGCAAAAAATTACGGAACAAATTAAGAAAAGGGAAACTTTCCCCCTCAAGCTCTTCGTAAAGGGGGTGCATGTAATAAAAACTCTAGGGTACTGAAACCCTAAAAGACTAAAATTTGGTATGAAGGCCGGTAATTGCATACAAGCCACGGAAAAATTAAGAAAGGGGAATTTTTCTCCCTTCAATCCTACATAAAAGGGAGTGCAAAGGAGCTGCATATTTTACACGTAATTAAAAGTCTAGGGTACTTCCTGAAGCACTACAAGACTGAAATTTGGTATGTACTCCAGCAATTGTATACAAACCACGGAAAAATTAGGAAACTTTCCCCCTCCAACCTTTCCAAAAAGGGATGCATATTTTTACAGACTGTACATAAGGAAAAGTTACTTCCAGAAGTCCAAAAATGTTAAAATTTGGTATATAGGCTACATTGATGAGTTCCAAAGCAAAAAAAAATATTAATTCACTAGTCAACAAATTTTTACGAGCTTGCGCCATTTCCGCCAATTATGTGTTTTATAAGATATTATTATTTTCAATGCAGTTTCAATTATTGTTTTTAATATATATTTCGCAAAATTTTCTCATATCCGAGATATAAAATATTTTTAGATGCTTTTGGCCTTTAACAGTTTAAACGATTCAATCAATTTAGACTTTGCTATTTTTTCACTGGCAAGAAAATTTTGGGCCTTAGCTGAGAAAATAAATAAAATAATTACCAAAGACGACATCGACAATATTAATGCTAACTGCACCATAGTTTTAGTATAGTGGCGACAATAGAGAGATTAATTTGCTGTGATATTTTTATTTATTTTTACATTTTTAAATTATTAAGTTTGTGTTTTTTGTTTGTCCACTTTACACAAAAACACTGTGATATTGGAACTATGTAGAAAGAAAAGATTAAATGCAAGTGCAATTACTAAGAAAATGTATAATTATTATTATTGTGTAATACAAAAACTTTTATTTTGCTTTTATGATAATATGGTTCCCAGATTGTAATAAACAAACATCCCTGAGGAAGTTATAAAAACACCAACAAAACGTAGGATGAACAATTAAATAAGTAATCTTTTATTTATATATTTTTATATTTTAAATGACCTTGAAAGCTTGAATTTTTGGAATAAAACAAAATAAAATCGAAATCATGGAATCATAAAAAGGTCAAAGATAAAATTTAATTTAAACATTTGAACGAAACGCTAAGCGTTGACCAATTTTATATGTGTTTTCTTTTATAATTTACTTTTTTCCCATACAATTTATTTAGAGCTTGTTTGCAATTACCAATCCAATTTTTTCCGCTATTTTCGTGATAAAATAGATTTTTTAAAAGTTATTGATTTTTTTTACAATATAAGCGATCGTTAAAGAATATTAGACCTTGCTGTCTTTCAAAATTTGACAAGTGTTTGCGAATTTGCGCAATTTTTGCAATTTCTGCCAATTTTTTGTCATTCCTTACAGGTTTAGCGATTTTTAATTAATACTATAGGTTTCTTGTAATATTGCAATTTCTTGCTATTTTCGCGATAAGTGATATTTTGCTATTTTGTTACCTTTTCACAGTTTAAGCCATGATATGTCAATTTTAGACTTGGATATCTTTATGATTTTAGCAGAATTTTACGAATTTTCGCTATTTACACGATTTTTTCTGTGCTTTTGGTATTTTTTACGCTTTCAACGATTTTTAGTATACAAATATGTATGTAAATTAATTTTTTGTTAGAATGTATATGAATCGTTTGTTTATGAAAAGCCTTTTGTTATTTTTTTAGTAAAGACCTTTTATTACGAAAATCAGTACGTCATATGATAATACGTCATTTGGAAACCTATGGGCATCTATTAAAAACGTTTATTAATTAATTAAAAAATAATAATATGTATAATTTTGTGACGTACGATATAATGCATAATGCACATCTGCGAAAATATAAGGCTTGGAAAGAAACTGATAACACAATTAGAAAAAGCATGCGAGCTTTATTCTGAATATATAATAATCCCAAAATCGGAAATTTTGTCATACGAAATCCGTATTTTGAGGTAGCGATATATACATAAATATGCATACATATCCATAGTTTTATATATTTTTTATCCGAAGTTATTTTAATTAGTTTGGCTTAAGTTGTTTTTTTAATTTAATCTTTCGATTAAATTATTTTTTATTTAAGAAAAAAATTCTAAAGCATGTAAGTATTGAACAATCAAAGAAAAATTTGGCTGTACGGAAGGTTGAACTGACATCAGATGTTTCGAGACCACCACAGTCTTCTCATCAGAGCCCTTTTACCTACGTTGCCAGCGACGGCAGCACTTTAATGAAATTATTTATGTGTATCTAGAATACGGACGATTGTGTCGCCCGTTGGCCATACTAATAACAATTAAAGGGTATTCTATCTGTTAATATAGTTATAACTATGTAACTTTGACAATTAGCTGTATCGTGAAAACCGTAAGAGGCAACCTCTTGAAGTTAAAGAACATCATAAAGGCAACAGTAGCGATTGGAAAAAACAAGTTAAAAATTAAAGGGTATTTTATCAGGTTATGTAATCTTGAAATTTATTTATAATTTCTGAACCATAATAATTAGAGATTTTAAACAAACAAAATTGATAATTAATGGGTAAATTATTAAGGGGTATTCCATTAAGTAATAGAAGGAACAAGCCGAAAAGTAAATCGCCAAAACGAAAAAATTTGCCAAGGCAAAAAAAAAGTCGCCAAAAACAAAAGAAAAACGCTAAAACTAAAAAATCCCAATATTATAAGAATACCAAAACGAACAGATCGCTAAAATGAAAAAAGCGCCAATTCTAAAAAAATCGCTAAACTAAAATATCTTTAAAAACCGAAAAAAATCACCAAAACGAAAAAAAATCACAAAAAAAAAAACAAAAAAATTCGTCCGATAAATCCCTTAAACAAAAAAATTAAAAAGATCCCCAAAAATAGCGAGATTCTAATTTTGAGGTAGGTTGCATTGAGACCAAATTGCACTTTTAAACAAAAGCATGGTGATCGCGTGATCGGGGTGGGGTGTCCCTTATCTGTATGGAGCACTTATAAAAAAATAAAGCTTGGAAAAAGAACTGAAATCCGCACAAAAACATAAATGTGGAAATAAGGCCAAGCTTCTATCGAAACATTTTGGCCATAAAAAGTACTGAGATCAAAATAAGGACCAAGTTCTTGATAGGAATGTAACCTGTTTGTTAGCTATATACACTTTTTTTGCCTTTCTAATAGGATATTCACTCGAATAATGTTTGCTCGATTAATCGAATAATTAAAGTCAAATAACGTTCGATCAAACAAAAAATTTCTATTTCGAGTAAAAATTTATTCGAGTAATTTTGGTCGATTAAACGAATAACTCGATTAAAATATTTTATGTAAATTTTCTTTTTCTTAATGAGTTTTTGTAGATTTCTTAATAAAAAGTAGAAATTTTTTTTATTTATATGAAATTTGCCATTGAATTCGAACGTTATTTGATACTAATAGTCCGCATGATCAAAAAGTTAAGTAAATAATGTAGTAACAATAATAGGGAGAAAGAAACCAACTTCAAATATCTTTTAAAAAAATTCGGAAATATAAACGCCAAACAAAAATTATTTGAAATAAAGAAGATATTTCGAGGGCAACTAGTTAATTAGATGTTTCGTATTAAAATATAGAATGTAATGTTCGGAATTATAAAAGCCTTAAGGTACGGTCACATTTGGCAAATATTTGCCGAAAAAAAACATAACCTACAGACAAGTTAAAATTGTGTTTCCATTAATTACAATATTTTTTTAAATATTCGTTCGCATTTATTAAAATAATATAAAAATAGCTTTTTGCAGCATAATTAACCTTATTTTGTGATATGAAAAAACAAGTTTAATCAAACTAACTTTGAGCAAAAGTAGTGGTTACGTTTTTTAGGCAAATAAAATGGGGCGAAAATATCGAACAGATGAGCAGACTGGATTTTCCCAAATAATATCACCTGTCTCTTCGCTTACAAGTTTAATTGGTACTAAAGATGTTATAAATAGATTTGTATCAGAAATTAGATAAGATTCCTCTGGATGCGCTTGTTTATATTCTGATTGACCTGACGAGCCATCAAAACCCCATTTACAGTAGAGAATTAGGTTTATTAAGCTTTTATTATCCACAGCATCAATCATTCAAATCCTGGTTGAAGTGTGATCTAACAGATCTTGTAAGGACTTAACTCTAGCATAAGTATTTGTTACTTCTAGTAAAGCTGGTGGAAGGCAGCAACTTTTTTTTTTGCTTCCTGAATTTTATAGTATGGAGGAAGAACAGTATATTTTTTCCATCATAAGATTTCTTAAGTATATGTATTGTGCTTTTGTCAGGTCAAGATCAATAAATACACTTAACGCCTCTAATTCATCGAAAGATTCACCCTTTTCGGAATCTTCCAGGTTTTCAAGAATCTCCTTCTTTTCAAGCTTAGAAGAAGATCTTAGCAGTTCAATAATTTTTGCCTCTTCTAATTCTCCCATCGATCGCAAGTCTTGGATATAAGCGCCATAAATATGTTGGAACCCATTATATTTACATAGAGAAGTATTTTTACGATTCTTTGATGATTTTGATGATGTTTCATAAGAGTTACAGGGTCTTCCTCGATTCGCCATACATATTGAAGGTTTCACTATTGCTGGCAAAGTTCTGCAAAAGTCTCCATTTAACCACTCAGCTTTTTTTTATATTTTTAAAGATCTGTTTGATTTATTCCACCAATTATTAAAACTTGGTATATTTTCTTCAGAAAGTTGATGATTTTTTTCAACATAAAAGTTAATACTTTGTGTATTTCTCCCACTTTCAATATATGTATCAATTATTTGACGCACTGAACACTTAAAACTATTCATTTTTAATTAATGTAATACTGATTTTTAATAATTTCTTCACAAAAAAAAACACAGTATAACCAAAAAACATATATTAATAACGGGATTTTTATTTTTTGCTAAATTTAAAATTTTTTTTTTAATCTAGCAAGAAAAATGACAATAATGCCAAGCTATTTAACAAAAATCATTTGTTCAATTATCTAAATAACTGAGTTTTTTAACATTATTGAATGTAACTTCTATTTAGGCAGGAATACGCAGCTAAAATTTTTATAGTATTTTACTAATATATTAAGCTTTACAAATTTTTACATATGAGCGCGGAGCTAAGCTGAGCTCCTAATTAAAAGCCTTACCGAAGTTTTTACATGCAGCCAAAACAACATTCAGAAGCTAAAATTTCAAACGTTTTCACTAAAACCTGATCCGCTGTTTGTAAAATCAGAATCTACATTAAATCACATTTCCAATTCTTAATTGTAATGTGAATTATGTTAAAAATATGCTCTGAAATACGTTTTATTTTTATAGTTATAAATCGTTGTCGTAAAAAGATGTGAATACAGTCTTTATTTCCGAGTATTGCTATTGACCAAACATCAAATATTTTCCTCAAATTATTAAGTTCGACATCTTAGCTTTTCGATAAAAAAAATTTTTGGTGTAATTCGAACCTTTTTAAAAATGAATTATGGGCTGGTCTTACTCTACGATTTTCCACTGTGCGGCGACTTCTGGACTAATAGACTGGCGTACTTACTTCTCAGCTACAGAGCAACTCGTTAATAAATAAGTAAATAATAAATATAAATAAAACGTGTTTTCTTATATTTCTTCTATATTATTATACGTTTGTCTATTACAAATTAAAATTTTTCTAACCAATTAAATTACTTAATAAAATGGTTTGTTAAATTATATCATAACGGCATATATAATTTAACAAACCATTTCATTAAGTAATTTAATTGGTTAGAAAAATTTTAATTTGTAATATCAACAATGATGATTGTTGAATTTTTCACAATTTTTTTTTATCAAAAATATTTACAAAAACTGTCGGATTTTTGCGCCATACATAACCAAAAATTTAATTAGCTCAGTTTGTTGAAAAAATTTTCTGTGTTTGTTGTATCAACATCCTAATTTGTTATATTCATTATATATATTTTTGGATTTAAATTAAATATTAATGACGTGATTTGTTAGTGGCTATTTGGTGATATTTTTTTCTGTGTAGTGTAGTTTACAAATTGAAAAACGTATTAATTTTATATGATTAAATTTTTGAATTTAGGTTTATGATTTTTTTAAGTGTATTAATATGAGTTTTTTAAAAATAATGTTGCGAAAATGGCAGTAAGTTTTTTTTCCTGATATGATGATATAACATTTATCATGACAAAAACTTATCTCGCATAGACTCGTTGCAATAACGTCTTTATAAAAATGTGCGAAACAGTGAAACAAGCCGTAATACGGCTGCGCCCTGTTATATTTCATTTTAAATATGCACATTCGAGGGCATTCGAATCTATGGAGGTAACTAAGCTTTAGATTTTCAAAAAAGCCAAGACAGTATATGGTGACACTTAGCCTTTTACTAATATGATGAAAATCAGGGAACAAGTTCGATAATTTTGCCCTCCTTCTTCTAAAAATTGGCGAACGTGATATTTTAAATAAGCTAAACTATAAGCAAACGTTTTTGTTGTAAAAGTATAAATGAGTTAATGTGTAACAAGTATGAAAATAATTAAGCATAAAAGTGTGTTTTTTCTACTATGAACCTACTTTCGACTTGTGGCAAGCTCAAAAGGGTTGTCCCATTTGCGATCTGACCGGAAACTTGTTGGGATATCCCATCTACATATTAGTGGCTTAACATAAGTTCTTCCCAAGTGGGAAACTATTGGACACTTGTTGGGTAAATCTAATACAGATTTTTAAATTATCCTACTTGAGTTTTTTAAATTTAAACTTGAACTCAATTTCAATATGCGTAACGGTATCCGAATCAGTATCGTCGATATTTCTTTATGAGTATCGGTATCGTATCGGCGAAAAGGCGTATGGTTACATCCCTAGTTTAGAGGGCTTTGATTTCGAATTTTGAAAAACAATTATACGGGCATTGAGAGTTTCTGCATAGTTACAAAGGACATGAGATGGTGTTGTAGGGTAAAGGATGTTGCAATTGCAAAATGGTGGAATGTTGGTATTGAACATACTGTTATGAGTAACTCTGGTATGCGCTACCCTAGCCGTAAACGTTCGTATTTAGTGCAATCCATCCTGCTAATGTTTGTCATGTCGTTCATGAAATGATGTATTGTTTTTCTGTTGCAATTAATATTTTTGTACCGACCGAAAGTTAAATTAAATGTGAAGTTCTGAATATTAGTTTAATAGTTCTTTACAATAAGCTTCAGTAAGTCTTTTGGATTTAGGTTCTACGTCATAATAAGGGGATATTTCGAGACACCCCTTCCCGCACAGTCAGCGTATTCATTTCCATTTATTCCGCTGTGTCCTTGGATCCAGAAAGTTGCTATGTTTGGGTAATTTTTGATCAACAAAATGCTTATTTGGGAGTCATAGTGTCGATTCGATTGAAGAAAGAGCATCCGAATATATCAGGAACTTAGCTCTTTTGCCTTGGACATACAAAACTGTATCATTGATAGCTATAATTTCTGCCGAATAGACTGAAATATGTGCCGGTAAATTGGAAATTCTAATAATACTATTTTCTTTTGCATTATTGATTTTTGATCTGTTAGTGTATATTTGTTCATCACTTTTATGTAAAACATCACGCCAACATACGAAATGGCTTGAGAAAAACATTATAATAAGCTTACTGACAGAAGCCTTAAGCTTGAAAAAGTATTGAAAATAAATTGAAAAAAAGTGATCTTAACAATTGTAGAAAAATCGAAACGGAACCCTCTTGAAAATATTATAAGTGCATGCTTACTATAAGCTTATTCTTGCAATTGTAGAATAAGCTTATGAAAATATTATTCGATTTCATTTATTTATTACATACATATTTATGTTTTTTATGTTGTAATTTACAAAATTACACGTGCAGCCCATTCACAATTTAATACTACCCAACAAACCAAAACGATTTAGAAATAACATGTAACAAGCTTACCAACCAGGGACTGAAACCATAAAAAAATGGGTTCAGGTTCGGGTTCGGGTTAATCAAAATAAAAAGTTCAGGTTCGGGTTCGGTTCAGGGTTCGGTTTCGGGTTTAAAATCAAAATTTTAAACACGCGCAATTATTTTGTTTAATAATAAAATATATAAATAAATTTTACATTTACGTTTATTCGTTTAAACAATCGGGTATGCTCTGTATGTCGTGTGGAATTAAAATATCCGGAAATATCAAAGCATTGTTGTTATAAATATTAATTTGCAACAATAATGCTTTAATAATTCTGCTCATTTTGATTCCACATGAAATACAGAACATAGTTAAATATATTCTTTTTATATTTAATTAAATTTAACTTATTTAGCGTTCAAAAAAAAACTTTTTTCAAATTTGTTGCGTACGTACCGCATTGACATAAGAAAATATATTTCAAATTAGAAATTATTAGAAATACTCAGAAAAATCCCAAAATATAGTCAGCTGTCGGGGTGCTGCCACCTGGTATGAATTTGCCTTGGTGGTTATGTTATTTTGATTTTGTTTTTAATTTTTTTCATGCAAGAAATTTAATGTTTTTATTATTCTTCTATTCATATTTCTCTATTTTTTATATTTTTGAACCCGAATCTTGCCGAATTTTTGGGTTCAACGGGTTCGTGTTCAAAGTCTTTATAAACAGCGAACCTGAGCCCGTTTGGGTTTAGGTTCGGGTTCGGTTTCAGTCCCTGTTACTAACATAAGCCTTAAGCTTAGAAAAATTTTGTGTAGTAATTTTTTTCATCAGAATTTTATTAATTTTTTATTTCATAAAATATTATATTTATTAATTATTATAATATTGTTTGTTTACCCACATACTTCTTGCGGGACTCTTGTCTATTTTTGGCGAAATGAAAAAAAATTTTGTGCTTTTCTCAAATTCATCCTCTCCCACTCCAATACAAATTGCAGCATTTGTAAAAATTAAAAAGTAAATTAATATTTTAATGAATACAATGTATGAAATACTTTACTTCTTATGGCTCTAGCTGCAGTCAGGGTCAGCACAGCATAAATGCTCTGCCAGCTCATCTGTCATTAATTTGCGCCAACAGATTTTGGTAAAATTACTTTTAAGAATTCCTTTTTTTTAATATTACACTGTTTACCTTTAAAACACTTCACTCTTCGAAGAGAACACTAAAACTGAAAGTTTTAAAAAGTAACGGGCCATTATTCTCAAGAACACTTACAAAACTATAGCGAGCATAAGGCATTTGCAATCATGTTTGTTAGATTGTTATATAAAATAAGTGTATAGCAAGTTTTATTGTAAAAAGTATTGTGACGTGAAGTAGGAAATCTCTTATGATAACCGTATTCTACAATTCAGTTACATTTTGCTTATGGAATGGTCTGTTAGGTAGATGTAAATGCCGCTGTAGAATGTATTGAAAAATATAAGTTTTTTTCAATAATTATATTGTTCTCTTGAATATATGTATGTATGTATGTATGACTTTAGAAACATTTGGGTATAATAAACAGTTTCTCAAGCATTGGTAAAAACTGCTTGTGAAATCACATTTTATAAACATTATTATAAGCGAAGTTAAGAAAAGCTTAAGGCCCACTATTTATATAAGCTTATTCTGAATGTTGACGCCACTGCCTATTTGTTATTGTGAATCATGTAATTATTTGTAGCTGTGCATTTATTTGTAGTCTCTTTTATGTGTTTTTATTCATTTTTAAAAGTGCTAAGAAAATTTTAGACATATTCCACGCGGGAACGAATACTATTTTTTAGAGCTAGCAGCCATATTTTTTTATTATATTAAAGATTAATTGTTAACCGAACTTTGTCTTGTAAAGAAGCTAGCTAGGCTTCTAAACCAAAAGAGTGTGTATTTTAATATATTAAATTTGTGTGCATTTTCTTTTAAAACACATTTTACGTAAGCCCTACAAGATATCATATGTCGAGTCAGCATAACTATGTGCAAAAAAAAGGGAGGGGTGGGTGGAGGGAATTAAACCCCCTTAAAACAGATACAAGAAAGATATTACCTTTGAAAACGGCGATATATGTATGTACTTTCTTGTTGGCCTCTAACAGAGTCAGTTGTTAGAAAAAAAATGATTTTGTTGTACATTAATAATCATTTTTTCTGTGTAGCCCCAACATTTTTTCTGAACATCCTGCCCTCTATCTCCATTCCTTCAGGGGCTCCCATACAAAACTGATATTACAGACAAGAAGTCCCCTCTAGGAGGTAAAATGTATGAACGATTAATTGTTAAATTTTACACGAAGAAGTTACACAAAATGTAACGAAGTATTGGATTAGTTAATAAACATTTTCTATAAAATCTGACTAGTGCTAGAAATTTAATAAAATAATAACACTATGATACACAAGCTTAGAAAAAAATGATTCAGAGTTTCTCATATACCAATTCTGTTTTTTTTTTTGGAACGCGTTCAGAAAGAAAATACGTTCAGTTTTTCTATGTCACTTCGTAAAGTGATTTTATAACGGTAAATGTAGTAAAAAACGGTTTTCTTAGAGTTTGAGTTTTAAACAGCTATAACTTATTTGTTTCACACAGATTTCTACAAATAATATTTGAAAGACATGACTCTTATCTTTTAAATAACGCTTGATTTTTTAAAATCAGTTAGTAAATGGTTAAGTTATGGTGGTTTAAGGGTTTAAGTGTAAAATAACCGAATTTTTCAACAAAATTTTATTTTTCCCGTCTCTAAGTTGCTTTTGAGATACTAAAACACTATATTTACTTAATGTTGTGAACACAAACACTAAAATATCTTTCCAAAATGAGTAATTATATTAAAATCAGCTAAAAACAAAAGAAATCAGTTATGGTATGGTTTGTGTTTTGTTTCTTGGTATACGTGGCTGCCTACTGCATGCAAGCAATCAAGTAGAATCAATAAGATTCCGTTTTGACAGTTTTGTTTCTTATTTAGAAATTTTCTACTTTGTTTACTTTCAAATATGAAAAAGTTTGCAGAAATCCGTTTTGAAACAAAGAAGTTATGGCTGTTTAAAATTCAAACTCTTTGTTCACTATATTTACCGTTATAAATAAAATCACTTTACAAAGTGACCTAGAAAAACTAAACATATTTTCGAATCTAAATTGATTATTAGGCTAAGGTTCGTAACGTTA
This sequence comes from Panzeria rudis, assembly GCA_956483635.1. Lineage (NCBI taxonomy): Eukaryota > Metazoa > Arthropoda > Insecta > Diptera > Tachinidae > Panzeria > Panzeria rudis. Next base: position 4,684,724 of record OY101452.1, read on the forward strand.
TATTCAGAAAGAATTGGACATGATTAATATTCCAAGGAACAAGGGAAAAATTAACATCAACTTAATTTTTCGACATACACAGCAGAACAGAGTAGCGCCACTTTCGGAATCCGCTGCACTTCCATCGTCAGTGCTCACATGTATTTGCTTATCACCACTTGTCAGGTGGCTCTGTTGAATGTGATTTTAATTCTTATATATACAACTTTTTCGTGAAAATTGACTACGAGAATTAAATCATTCTCAAGCTGATATTAAAGTGCACTTTCCAGCGGTGCCATCGGTTTATTTTTCTTCATTCCCATTTTTCTGATTTTTGTTCTACTCAAGACAAACTTTTTTGGTTTGATTTTATACTTAAGTATATATGAACATGAGATATTTTCGTTCCGTATGGGCTCCAACGAAACAGGAGGAATGTTCGAAAAAAATGTTGGTAGGGAAAAATTAAGAGGAGTCAGTTCTACATTTTACTCCTCTGGCAGATATGGGGTTTTTTTTGTAAATCTGTTCCTTTTGCCCAGTTGCGCTCGTCCTACCTTCCCCATTTTTTTGCTTATTCATTATTTTCCGAACCCCATAAAACTGTGGGCTTAGCGCAGTCTAATCTTGTTACTACACACAAAAAAAAATAATTTCAATGAAAACATTCGTTGTATCAAGCAAAATATTAATTAGATTTGCACCTGCTAATATTAATTAAATCTTTGTACCAAATTTAATTAAAATAATTTTTGATTAAATATTTAATAAAAATTAATTAAAAATTTAATTAAATATTTTCAAGATTTCGACTAGCCCAAGTTAAATTTGGTTTATAACACTAAGCCACAAGAAAAATACCAAGCAGTACCCCTATATTTTTTAATGTGTTATAATCCCCTAACTCTAAAAACAGCTGAAATTTACAATTCTATGAATACGGATTTTTTTCTTCTAAAATTTGGGATTTTTCCAGAGGCTGCTACACCAATTTTGCCATAACTTGGTAAGTGATTGTCCAATTTTATTACCACTAAGAAACTTGTAATAAAATTCCCTTTAAGCCGTTGTAACTTTAATTTTTTATATACCTAATGGTTTCAGAAGTATTCAGGCCGCAACGATTAATAACTCAGGAAAACGAAATGAACATTTTGGATTGGTGCAGCGAAAACTATAATTGATAAAACATATATGGGACATACCATTTTCAAAACTACCTTAAATTTTTTTGTTTACATTTTGTTACATTTGATTAATATTTCAAAATATTTTTTACCAAGCACATACATAATACTGCAATTAGGGTTTCGTTCCCAGGAAGCGTCGGTAAAAAATTCGCGGGAAATAGAGCAATTTTTTACTTCCCGATTCCCGGGAATTTTCGTCGGTAATCCCGGCTATTTCACTCTCAAATAATGCTTTAAAATTTGTTTGACGTTCTTCCTTTTAAATTTATGTTTCTAAATTATGTAACTACTATAACAGCACCTGTCACAAGGCAAGTCACGTGAATGGCAGCCAACAGATAGCAATCTGTTTAAGTTCTGGAATTTAATATGAGGCACGTCACTTCCACATGTCTTTGTGATGGGATGTATGTATATCCAAGCTTAACGTACTTGTCCTGTTGTGGTTTCTTTAATACTATTTTTGATGTGAAAAAAATCTGCTTGTACAGTTAGGATATTTTGCTAAAATTTTTTTCCTAGTTAAGTGATTTTTTCATGTCACAGAACAAGTACGTTGAAAGCAGTTGGTACAACATTTCCCGCTGTGTAGTTATATTATGCTGTTCGATAAATTTTGCTTTACTGATATTATATTTCTTTTACTTTGTTTCAATAAAAAAATATAATAAAATTTAAAAAATAGCATTGTTTAATATATGTTGGGAATTCCCGGGTTCCCGGGAACGAAGCTAAATTTTTCCTGATTCCAGGGAATCAAAAAATTTCGGGAATTCGGAAACCTTAACTACAATAAACAGATTTTTATGAAAAATTTCGAACATATTTAAAATGTCCTGAAAAAAGAATAAAACAAGACAAAATTAAGCACTAACTAGACTAAAGTCTAATGATAAAAGTACCTGAGTTATTATACTCAAATGAAAGATATTTTTGTACAGATTAATAATTTGTTAAAATACATTCGAATGAAAGGTATTTACTCCAAAAATGAGTAAATCATACATAAAATTCGGGATATTTGAAAAATTACAAATGAGTGAATTTTTTTTGCTGTATTTGGACTCAGAATACCAATGATCATTAAAAAATAAGAATAATATAATTACTTAAACAAAAGGAAATTTACCCATTTGTATATCTAGGATGTGGAAAATAAATTTAAATTTCAAGCTAATCTCGAAAATTTTAAAAACTTTGTTCCCTATAACGCCTTGTACATAGTGTGTAAACTTTTTTTGGAATTTTTGTGATACACAATTTTATAAAGGTTAAAACCAAAACAGCTAAATTTAAACATCCTCGCAATATCAGAAAGATATCCCGAAGCAATCAATGGAATTATAATACTCAAAACAAACATATTTTTATAACAGAGTGATAAGAGTTCAACAACACGTAAAAAATGAATATCAAATTTAGGGCAGCAAAAAGTCTGGTTTTTAATCAAAATTTAAAACTTTTTATATAATAAAAATTTATAAAAAATCGGAAATGGCAAAATGTTACCATTTTTATTAAATGGGCTTATTTAGCTTACCGTGTTTGTGAAGTTATGGCGTGGCGCATTCCACTTTTCTAATCACAGCATTGAATTGTTATCAAAAGTAAAAATGCCTCCTACCCAATTTCTGATCAATTGGTCAACAGGAAGGGGGTAAATTTTCCATTACTACATTGACCCGACGACACAAGCTCCACAAACACGGTATGCAAAATAAAACCATTTAATAAAATAAGTAAAAAATTTCAACTTAAATGATTTTATTATTATGAAACATAATAATAAAGCAGATAACGCACTAAACCGCCAAAAAAATAAATACGTAGTACCAGGTAGCAACCACCACACCGTTATCTATAGTCAAGAACGCTGCACGATTTTATTTTAGCTTAATCAATGCCCTCTATTTGTGACGAGAAGGTCTGGTGGCAGGTACTTGGTACTGAGGGATGCCAGTCCGGGACTGGTTTTTGAAAATCCCGGGATTCGGGATTTAGAAATAGAATCCCGAAATCCCAAACAGGGGTCCCGGGATTTTTGGGATTTCCTAACCCCGAAAAATATAATTAAGAAATCAATGTTTTTTAATTAGAAACTGGAAATTTTTTATTCAAAAACATTTTTTTTTTACTTTTTATTATATCAATTCACTTGATTTTGATATTTCTGAAATAACTCTTGCTGCATCTGGCATATACTATCGCTTAAACATATGTATCACATTCTATACTTATTGATAAGAGTGATAGCTTATGCTATATTTTAGGAAATTCTTTCATCGTATTTGCATTACATTGACAGTCAATTTAAAAATTACTTTTAACTTTGAAGTATAGAGTATGAAACTCAAAGTATTTTACGTCCCAATATCCCAGTGGATAGCTCTACTATTGTATGGAGAACGAATGTTGAATTGCTGACAAGGCCTGAAGCCATCTAAAATGGTTTCTACGTTTATATAATTAGCGAAACTTTTCGTTGACGTTTAAATTATTGTAGCGCAATTCGCAATTGATAAACGGTGCAAATTTTGTCTACGGTCCGAAATTTTGTCATTGTTTTGTGCTCCTCAAATTTAATAATTTTTGCTCAGTTTACACTCAAGTTGAAATAGTAAGTTATATTTTAATGCTTTGTTTGAACTTTTTCGACTTAACATTCTTTAACATGGCATTTCATATAATAATATTATTTAAAAGGGACATTAAAAAACTTATCATTTGTGAAAAAACGGGAATCAGAAATCCAAAACACCCCGGGGTTCAAAATTAAAAAATTCCGGCATTTGTGATTTGCTAAATCCCAAAAATCCCGGGATTTCCCGCTTGGCATAGCTACTCGTACTCCGTAATTATTTTTTGGCTTTAGTGCATTCATTAAAAAGTTTCGTTGTTGATAACAAAAATCATGGTATTCAATTAATTTTTTTTTATTTCCTGTGATAACGAATTTCGCTATAAACTAAAATAGTAAAAAAAATATAAATTTTTTAATTAATAATCAAAATATTTAAAAGAACAAAACAAATTTAAGTAAGTTTTTTATTAAAACTTAGGGGAATTTTAATAAAAAAATTTATTTCAAATTTATTTAAAAAGATATTTATAAATTTAAACAAAATGATGACATGATTGGGATACTAAAGCGTGCTCTCTACAGCTGAGCCACATCCCAGTTATTTTTTAATGATATAAAACTTGTTTTGAAGTACTTACCTCATAGTATGAATGAAAAGCAGAGTAATAACCGGCATGGGAAAGAAATACATACAGCGAATTATGTTTATTAAATATTTGTAAGTTTTTAATAACTTTTTTATCAAACACTTTATTGCGTGATAAAGTTAATGACAAATGTTATTGAAATTCATATTTTTTTCAACAACACAATTCTTGTCTATTCCTTTCTGTGTAACAGCTATTTCTGGTGCAGGCAACCAAAAAATATATACATGTATCGGCGCTTTGAAAGTTTACATCTGCGATTCACTTTAGGGGGAGTTAAATTTCTGCCCGCCCCCTCTTGGGCATCGTTATATTGAGTCGGCATAGACATCTCGTAGGCCTTACGTTTAACTTATAATATATGCTGAGCATTTTTATGTAAAACATCATGGTTAACATTTTGGTAGAACATTCTAACTCACTAGCTCTTCGGGGTATGGGCAGTTTTGGCCACTAAATTAATAAGGGGCAAAAAAGTTCTCTTCAGTGGCATTATAGCGGTCTGAATAGTTCAAAAAAATTTTTACCCGTGGTGTTTTACATAAAAGTGTTCAAAACGGCTTGTACCTTAAACGAAAGCCCTACAAGATATTCTATGCCGAGCTGTGTGCAAAAGGGATTAATTTAACTTCTCCTAAAATGAGGATGCTGTTGGCTGAGTAGTTGGTGCGTTTGACTACAAACCCTGAGGTCATGAGTTCAAGACTAGTTTCAGGGAAGCCAACAACATCATGCATTTTTGTCATGTGCATTGGTGTGTTATTGTGTTGGTTGTTGTTGGACTGTAAAAGTGCTGAAGACATAGCACTGATCCCTTGGCAATACCGGCAGCAATTAATAGAAACATATCCTAATGCACTTCACAGCACTCTCCTTCGTCGGTATTATAGCTGAACCGTAGGTGAAGTAAGAGAACTAATAAAAAAGCTATACAGCTTAAACAACTTAATGCCTTTACATGACACCAGAAGAGCATGCAACACTGCTCTACAAAAAACGCGCAATAGCAGGGTTGGAAATGAATTAAGCTTTCTAGCTCTCTCCCACTTCACCACTTGTTCTCTCTACACTATCCCTTTCCCAAAGAAGGTAACACATACTGGTAGGCATTAATTGCCTGATTGTGTTACTTCTCTGAAAAATATTAATCCTAGATGTAAGCTTTCATATCACCGATACACGTATGTATTTTCTTGGTGGTCTCTATCAGAATCAATCGCTTAAACGAACCTTTTTATTTAGAAAAATATATTGATTTTGTTGTACAGTGTAAATATTCGCAATTTTTGCAAAAATAATTACTTTATTTTTATTATATGTTGGCTTTATGATCAGTTAATAAAAATGGGAAGTTTTAGCCATATCTGATTTTTATAAATTAAATTTTTTTTTAATTTTTCATAAAATAAATATATTTTTCATCATGGCAATCGAGTATGTAAAAAAATATGTTTGAGCCGCTTAAAGGTACATTTTTTTTATTTAAAGCTTTGTAGTAAGTATATTTTGTAATTAAATTGAACTACCAGTTCTACAGTTATAATGAAATCGGTAAATGAAATCAGTAATCGGCAAGTAGCCGCTTAAAAAGTTCCAAGTTTTAGAAAAAACTTAAAAAAACGTATCAATAGAATTTAAAATTTCGACTGTTTTTGTAGTTAGGGGACCATAACACATCAATAAAATATGATAAAAGTTTATTACCAACATTTAAGAAGAAGCAGTAACATTAAAAAACGGCTTGCTTCAAGTCGCTGTATGTAAATATGTAGCTGAAATTTGAAATAGTTTCAAAAATCATTTTGAAGCGCTTTAACTGAAGCTGGTTGAGTTAAGAAATATCAGAAATTAACAAAAACAAAAGTTTACAAAATCAAAAAAAAAATCCTGACCGTTTGGAACATGTTCACAGATAATTTTCATAGAAATTAAAACCGGAGTGATGGCTTTCTCTCTTATTTTGATTTTGGGAAACAGGCTGGCCGGCTAGAACGCAAAATCACTATTTCACTGAAATAGGATCGAGCACAACAAACATACTCCAGGTTTTTTGTTTTAATATTTTACAGACATTTCAAATTCTTTTGACGTTAGTAAAAAAATTCACCATATCCTGCCAATTAACTTTTTTATCCTTTACAATTATAGCATTTTTATTTCCAGTTTTTACGATGCTATAATTAGCGTATTAGTGAAGACATTCACCTGGATGCCAGTAGTTTCACGATATGACCGAAAGAGGTTGATATTCTTATTGGATTAATTTGAATAAGAATGACAAGAATTAACTATTTCAATATAGAATTTATTTTAGTTGGATTTTTGTGCCATGGGCTTTTGAAAACCATCTTGAGATTTGGTTTTAGTTAACAATTTTTCATACGCTATGCAGATGAACATTTTGTGAGATATCAATCAAAAGTCTATCAGCTTTAATAAAACTATTTTTTTATGCATACACACAATGGCTTGTGGTATAGATGACACACATTTCAGGTTTCATTTTGATATGTAAAACACTGAACAAACATTCAATTATAAAAAGCTGTGTTATGAGGGGTTAACAAAGATTTTAAATACTATTTACTTTGCAAAAAAATATTGCAAAATTTTAAGGGTCTTGTTTTGTTAAACGCAACATTTTAAATGTTTTTCTGACTTGAAATTCTTTTATACAAAGTTTATCAAATTGATTTTAATATGCTCAATAAAAAGACGGTGCTAGTTTAAAAATTTTTGGTTTTGAGGCTCTCAAGTGTTTACTTCAATGAAACTTATTTATTTTATGTTGATTCCTTAAAGCCTCATACTCCAAATCGATGGGTATTTTTAAAACTCTATCCTAAAAAAATTCAGATCAATCAGTTTAGATTAAAGATACGGTCAGGTCACACTTGGCAAATATTTGCCGATACAAAGGTGACCAACAAACAAGCTAAAATTGTATTTCCTTTAATTCCAATATTTTTTAAAATATGGGTTTGCATTTTTTAAAAATAATATAAAAATAGTTTTTTGCGGTATATTTTGCGATATAAGAACCAAATTAAATCACACTAACCCTGAGCAAAAGTACTGGTTATTTATTTTGGGCAAATATTTGCCGAGTGCACGCGCACAGAAGTTTGAGAAAATGCTCTTTTCTGTCTTTTTGTATCTCGTAACTTAATAAATATACTAAATATTTACAAACAAAAATTTCTTCTACAACGTTCTTATCTGTGAAGTTTTCAACAGCTTTAGCCCTACCGACTTTTGTCTAAATCGTATACTTAACAAAATAAACAGCAATATTGAAAAACAGTCAATAAATGTTAAAATTAGGGATGTAACGATACGCCGTTTTGCCGATCCGATACCGATACCGATATTTAAAAATAAATATCGCCGATACCGATTCCGATACCGATACGAATATTGAAATTGAGTTTAAGTTTAGATTAACAAAACTCAAGCGCAATTTTTTTATTATACAAAATTACATTATAAGAGAGAATATTTAAAATTGATAAAACATTGTAAGTAATTTTTAAGGAGCTACATTTTCTTTGCTTCCAAAAAATCTATATTAAAAATATGCAGATAATTAGTAGAAAAGCAAGAAAAATTTTTAATTCCTTTATAATTTTAAAAAATACTCGCCATGCTTTTTAAAAAATCGAGTTTTTTAAAGGACATTTATCAACTAATATTTTTCTAAATAACTTAATAGCTTAATTATTAAAAGACTTCTAAGTTTATATTTATTCACTTAAATTTACATGAAAATACAGTTATGAGTTTAAATTCGCATAAAAAATTGTGAAAATGGGTAATTTTTTATACTTTTTCCTTGAGGAAAAATCATTATAGAATACCGAAAAAGAAATTTGTCCTAGCATCGCTTCCACCGAATTGGTAATCGAAAAACAGAACTTCTTGCAATGGCAAGGATATGTAAAACTAATTAGAAATTATCCAAATTTGCAATACTTCCAGATCGCGAATTCTACATTTTCATGACTTCTTTGGAGTATCTTTTTTTTTTGCTGGAATAAGATTTATAAAACAACGACTTGAACTTGAATTCATGGTAAAATTAACAAAAATAAATAATTTTTTACAAAATAACAGCATAAAATATTATTAATTTTTAAAATTGATATTAATAAGATTTAAAAAATAACGAAGTGAATTTAATTCATATTAAAATCGAACAAAAATAAATTATTTGTTAAAAAAAACTCTGAAAATTTTTTTAAAAGTATCGTCGTATCGACAGTAAAATATCGCCGATACCGATGTATCGGAAAATCTGAAGTATCGCCGATATATCGGTATCGGTATCGGTATTCGTTACATCCCTAGTTAAAATCTCATATAATTGTTCGACTGGTCTAAGCGGAAAATAATTCTGAAGAGATTAGCGGAAGCTATAGAAACTTCGGTTCAATCCTGCGTGGAGTGAAAAATTTTCTTTGTCTATATGCTTCACTTTTATCTCTAAATAAAAATATAATTTCATTGAAAAATTAAATTAAAACCGAACTCAAGCCAAAATAATTAAATATCTTTGGATATAACCCATAAAGTTCGACTAAACTCATAACTTAATCTCCAATAATATTAAAAATTTCGGCAAACTTTTTCGTTCCCTAGATATGATAGTTGTTTCTTTAGTTATTTGATCCACTAAACGCGAAGCTGCACTAAATTTTTTTAATCATCTCTAGCTTTCAATATACCGTCATATCAAAAATTAAGGCACTTGCATGACGTACATTAGCATAACTGCAGAAAGGTTTACTCTATTCAGTAAAAGTGAAAAACCAAATTCGACAAGAACATAAAATATAGTAAAATCAACCAATGGAATTGTAGTTTAGTTGATAGTATGTAAAACTACTAACCGGAAGGTCGCAGGTTCAATGTCTGTCAAGGCTTAAGCAGTTAGTGTGTTTGTTAAAATAAAAAACTTTTATTGTTTGTAATATTTTGGTCTTGAGCTTAAGTTCTCAGAAATTTTCTCATGTTTAGGAACCGGGCGCCTTTACCATCCCATTTCTGTAATAAATATATCAAAAAAAAATATATTCATATTATTTTAGTTTTAGTACTTTGTTCGTAGGTAAATGCATATTTTTAGGTGCATTTGTTAAGCGCTCAAAATCAATTTTTAGTTGCATGAAAGCCCGAGCCCTGATGATCAGTTAATAAAAATGATAAGTTTTGGCCATTTTCGATTTTTTATATATCTTTAAAAAATAAAAAATTTCAATTTTGTATAAAAATACTATTTTTCATCATTGCGGTCTGAAAAACAATGTTTCAACCGCTTAAAGGTAACTTTATTCCAAGTTGTTCTTTAGTATTTTTGTAATTAAATTGAACTACCCCTTGAAAAATTAAAAAAAACATATCCTGAGAATTTAAAATTCCGCGAAATTAGTACGGGAATTCCGGGAAATTGTTTAACCTTAATATACAGCACACTCTTATAAAATTCTGTAGTAATCTTGGCATTTTTAATAAAATCTAGAATTTATTCACAAAAGCTTAAACAATTTCTATTTTTTTGTATGAAAAACAGTTTTATAACCGCAGTTTGGTGATAAAATCGACGCATTAGATGAAAGATAAATTTTTGCGGAGATTTTATATGATACAGAAAGCCATATTAATGAAGCTCTCACATGCAACATTGGGTGCAATCCAAAAATAGTTTACATTTTTCTAAACAACCTGTAAAAATTAAGGAGTACTTATTAAAAAAACTGCTTAACATCGATTTTCATATTCAACTACATACTCATATATTTTAGTTAAGTTCTTCTGCATTTTAATACAAGCTGAAATCATGTCTGTCGTCGTTTTTAGGGTTTCGTATACCAAAAGTGTAAGGGACCCCTAATGTTTTCGCCACGCTGTCCGTCTGTCTGACTGTTTCTCGGGAACCGTAAGAGCTACGGACCTGAAATTTTCACAGAATATGTAAAACTTTGGCCGCTACAGCAAATATATGGCAGTTAAAAATTAAAGGGTGTTCTAAAGCGAGCAACGAAACATGTTGAAATACTAATGTAATATACAGACACTTAAAATTTTCAAAGTTTGTGTTAATAGGTGTAGTCTGTAGAACAGACTACACCTATAACAAATAAAGGGTGTTCTATCAGTTAATGTAATTTTACTATGTAATATAGACAATATGATGCATCTGGGAAACCGTTTCAAAAACGCTAAAGCTAAAAACCTCCAAAATTAAAAAATCGCCACAATGAAAAAAACGCTTAAAAGAAAAAAAGCACCAAAATTAAAAAAACTGCTAAAACGCAAAATATCACCAAAACTAAAAAAGATCGCCAAAAACTAAAAAAACGCCAAAAGCCGAAAAATTCGTCAAAACGAAAAAAACCACTAGAACATAAAAAAATCGCTAAAACTAAAAATATAATCAAAAAACGATAAATCGCCAAAAATTGAAATAAACCACAAAAACGAAAAAAGCGCCAAAACCCGAAAAAAGCGCCAAAACTAAAAAAAAATCGGTAAAAACCAAAAATATACCTAAAACGAAAACAAGTGTCAAAACAAAAAAAAATTGCTAAAATTAAAAAAATCACAAAAACCGAAAAAAAATCCTTAAAACCGAAAAAAGCGCCAAAACTGAAAAATGCGCTTAAAGGAAAAAGGCACCTAAAAAGGCTAAAACTAAAAATTTTGTCAAAAAGTGAAAAAAACGTTAAAAACCCAAAACAAAAAAGATGCCAAAACTAAAAAAAATGGCGAAAAACAAAAACAAAATGCAAAGAAACGAAAAATCGCCAGAAAAAACGACAAATTTACGAAAATTAAAAAGCGTCAAAAACAACGAAAAATACTTAAAAAATAAAAAAACTAAAATTAAACAAAAAAGCACTACGAAAAAAACTTCCAAAATGAAAAAAAGGGGCAAAAACAAAAAGGGATATACATATGAGTATTCATACGGAACCCTTCGTGTGCGAGCCAAAATCGCACTTTACTTAATTTATTTGTATTTTCTTTCTTTTTAATCGATTTCTTTCTTTGTAATCGAAAAATAAGTGTATCACCACAAATTGAACTTTTTCAATAATGAAATGAAAAAGGCCGGTTGTTGTGTTCTGCTGTATACGTTGAAACCTAAATTGATGTAGATTTTTCGCTTGTTCTTGTGTGCTTGTATTTTACTCACTCTATCACAGTCTAACAGGTTTTTTATGTTCTAATGAATGAATATACAAATTCCAGCCAAGTTTTTCTCTATACACAAATTACTCTAATTATTCTAATTGCCGCATAAACATTAAATTCTAAGGCTAACGCAATTATTTGTGAGAAAAGTAGGAATAACTTGACGCAAGGCAAGTTCACTCGTCACTTGTTGCTTTGTACAGCTAATTCGCATGGGTAAACCCTTTCCCAGAAATCGTTCTTCACATAACACCCAATACAAGCAGAACTGCTAAAAAAAATTACAAAAAAAGACTGACAAAATTCAAACCACATTTGTCAAGTTAATTTCATTAACAACGAGACCATAACCAAATGAACTCGCTGGTGTTTATAAAAACAGACACAATTTTTTCTTTAGCTTTTGGCAAAGAAAAAAATATATGTACAGAAAAAAGAAGATTTGCGAAAATGGAGCTTGATTTATGAACGTCCAGGGTTTCATATATTTTTTTCTTCTTTCAATAGAAAAGACTAAATAAAGGGCAACATTTCAAGCCACAACGACCACATTTGACATTTATAACTGTTGCTATGTTTGTTTGGACAACCAAATAAAAACACAAAAAAATCTGAACAAAAATGCTAGAAAAAAATTTTTCCTGAAAAAATTCGGTGAAAAATTGTGGAAATAAGATAAAAGAAACAACAGATAAATGAAGGAAAAAAATCAATGGGGAAGAATGCCATAAGGAAAACATTAAATTATTGAAAATCATTTGGACTAAATTTTGAATTAAACTCAATATACTGCACAGAACATAACAACATGCTGTTAAAGGGACAAAAACGACCCGTAAAACAAAGAGTTCGAGAGTTAAAAAATGCTCCTCGTAGTGTTTTACATTAAACAGCTGACACAAAATTTATACTTACAATGTAAAACTTACGAAAAATTCCCTAGGACGATTTACTGTAACAATGTGCAAGGGTGAGGACTTTAACTCTCCCCAAAAAATAGAGGCCAGACGTAGACTTTCAAAACGCCAATAAAACTTTATTTTTTGATCCAATCTACCAAATTCAGTCGTTGGAACCTTAATATTTTTCCACAGTGCTATTAACTCCAGCAACTATAGAGAAAAGAAAAAGTCATCCAAATGTAAGTTTTTTTTTCCTTTAAAGTCGGAAGTTATTATATCGGCTTAAGTTCATTATTTGAATTAATGTAGGTTAGGTAGGGTTAGAAGGGCAGTCACGACTCAAGGAGCGACTCACTTGAGTCCGTTAATTCGGTCCCTGCGTGATACAGTAGAGCAGAAAAGGCGTAATTAATCGTTAATTATGATTGTCATGTCGTAGTGTCAAACTAGACGGATCAATATTTTAGCTTCAATATACTATGTGCTTGTGTGCGTTTGTTAGGAAAATCAAAAGCATTTTGATATTCTTCAATATTTCCCCTCCGTATATGTGTACATATTTTTTTGTAAACAAACGCACACAATCACATATATTGAAGCTGAATATTGACCTGTGTGGCATTCGCTTTACAGTTTCGTTCCATCTTTACCGAGCCTGAGCAGATCACGTCTCCTGCTGAAGTCGTAGTGAGCCACGTACACCTGGCCACGCGGCAGGTGCGTTTACGTTCCCACCTGTGTTGTGCCAGCCTGTATGATTCAAGCTGTAGCAGTAGTTTACAGTTTGATAGAGGGAGATGCCAACAAAGTAGCAGATCATTGAGTTGCTCAGTGTCACGCCCTGTTTGTCGATTCCGTCTGCAATAACGTTTCGCGGGCAATCTGAGTGTCCCGGAACCCAACCTAGTGTTACTCTCGAATATCTCGCTATTTCATTTGGAGATACCCGGCATTCGACAACCGCCAAGAAAGTAGTACTGTCAGTAAATATATAGATTAGTGATGTTACGAATATTCGTATTCGAATCGCCGAATATTCGCCTCTTTCATGATATTCGTATTCGCCAAATTCAAGCGAATATTTCACGAATATTTTGTGAATACGTTCTAAAAAATAATACATAAAAAATACTGAAAATGAAACAAAAAATATAAAATTTTACTAAAAAAAACGCAAAACAATAATCTTCTTTTAGTAAAGAAAAAGAAACAAAATATATTTCACAACGACATGGTATTTAAAAAGTAAAGTCCTGTTAAATTAATTTATTAATCATGTTAAAGTAATACTCAAAGCTCAGTAGAGGAATGTTGAACTTCAAAAAAGCTTTGAAGTCTTTTCTCCATCAAGCGTATTCCGGGGTGTGTAAATAAGCTCTGCACCACTAAACAATCGCTTGCTCGGAACACTCGCCTCTGGTGTCACTAAATATTGCCTGGGTATAGGTAAAAGAAGCTCGTATTTCCCTTATTTACTTTCCACCAAAAATTTAAAAAAGTGGCATTCAGGTGCTAAGTTAATAATTTCAAATTCCGTCATCGGAATATCATAATAATGTTAGATACCTATAGCCTCTTCAGACCCTGGGTACACATATGTGTACCTTAAGTTTTTTCAAGTTTTAAACCCTGGCGGCATCTTGTGATGACTGACAATAGTTTTTTAATTACTTTGGACTAATGGGCTTCAAAAATAGCAATAGATGGCATTTCTGTAAACTTGTAGAAATAGAAAGGTGCTAAGTTAATAATTTCAAATTCCGTTATCGGAATATCATAATAATGTTAAATACCTATAGCTTCTTCAGACCCTGGGTACACATATGTGTACCTTAAGTTCTTACAAGTTTTAAACACTGGCGGCATCTTGTGATGACTAACAATAGTTTTTTACTAACTTTTGACTAATGGGCTTCAAAAATAGCAATAGATGGCATTTCTGTAAAGTTGTAGAAATTATTTTTGCATTTGAATTTAACAGTTTGAAAAAGTTTCTTGTAGGCCTTGGTGAAAATTGTAAAAAGTTGTTAAAAAATTTAGTTCATCAGTTTCGTTTATACTGTTTTCAGTTTTCTATAGTGATTTAGTTGGGTAAACGTGTAAAAAGGTAAGTTGTTTATTTTTTGTGTTTTTTAGCAATGCAATGTTACTTTGTTTTCTTGGTATGTACACATATGTGTACCTCAGGATTAAAACCATGTTTTATCTGAACATTGACTATCTCTCAGCTTGGATATGGATGAACAATAGATTGCGGATATGCTCGATGATAACGATTTGGATTTCTCGGGAGACGATGATGATGACGAGTACTTGCCTCCAGATGTCATCCGAGCTCTTCAATCATCTGAGGAATGGGTGGGAGAGGAAGAAGATAGGTAAAATGAGGGAAATACTGAAGATGAAGTTGGAAGCTCACCACGCGTTTTCTGACTTACCAAAGAAATGGCTGAATCTGAAACAGATATAAAGGATGATATTCTAACTACACAAGGTAGCTCTCACATGAACATCCTATATTAATTTTTTGAATATTTGGGGCTAGACTTTAGGGAATTAGTGGCAGAACAAAGCAATATATATTCGGCTCAAAAGTGGGAGATAAAATCAACTAACACCAATACAATTGAGATGATACATTTTGCTGGTGTGCAGCTGATGATGGGTATCCCAAAATACCCTCAAGGGAAGCTTTATTGGAATCGAGATCTTTGTTTGCCATTTGTTAGAGAAGCATCAGCCGGGACAAGTTTTTTGAGGTCATAAATTATCTCCACTTTTCAGAAAGCAACCTCCCCTGGTTTTCAATTGCTGGGTGATGTACACGCGTTGTTGCGTACACGAAAAGGTCAAACGGAAGGACGAGCTAGGCTTGCTCGAATACAGGCTGAACCTGACCAAAACTATGATGAAATATAATGGAGGCATGGTCGAACCAAATTTCATGCATTGAGGCTCTATATCTCGGCCGGCAGTCGAGATTGTCTAAGCGAGCCTCCTTCAAAGAAGCACCGTTCGGTTTTGCCACAGCCAGAAGTAAGGCTTGACATTTTTGGTCACCTACCGCTCTTTGTAGACAGCAACTCTGCGTCAAAATGTCTCCACCCAACTTTCTCTTCACGCTGCCGTACTATATGTGTAAAATGCAATGTATATTTTTTTATATTTCAAAAAATAACTGCTTTGAAAACTACCATACTATTAGGAATATCGTTCCTCAATAATCAGCAATTTAAACCTGAAGTACACATATGTGCACCTCCTTTTTCTACCACTTCAAATAAAAAAATTCCAAAAATTTTATAAGCAAATATTTTAATTACACTTTCTAAGATAAAAAATAATAAAAAAAACGTTTAACTCAATCGGTTCATGTCCAGGTCTGAAGAGGATACAATGCTATCCAGACAGTTTTTCTCAATTTATTGTTATTGACGCAAGGGGTAGATTTTTTTTCAATTAATTTTGAAATATTAAGTGGTACTAACTATTTAGATTGAATATTCGTATTCGTATTCGCGAATATTAAAAATTGATATTCGTAACATCACTAATATAGATATCTTCCGATATCCTATAGTACCTAAGCCATCATTCCGCCCTAGTGATAGCGGAGACTTCTGGTCGCAAGACGTTACAGTCATCCTGAAGCCTGAATGGAACTCTAACGTTGAAGTTTTCCTTTTGGGGCCATACCTGAAAACTTTGATCGTCCCATTAGGGTTAAGGGATGAAAAACACTGTTCTCTGCTGCGATCAAGTGAGAGAAATAGCCCGCCAAAGTAAGGCTTTGGTGTGCAATAATCAATATTGTTGTGGATTCCTTGATGCTGACGCTGAATCCTGAAGTGCTCATAATCAGTTCGTGACCATGGACATGCAGCGCTCAATCTGATCGCCGAGAATAAAGCTCGCTGCTTGGCCAGATCCTCCATCGGAAGTCAGGAGCCGAATTACCGCATACGTGATCGTGTAAAATTTTTCGAAAATTTTCTTTTTGGGATTACGGCATAAGATAATCGAATACACGCTGCTTAAATTCCACTCGCTAGCACTAGAATGATCGAAAACAATATTTTCTTTTATTTACATGTTTTGCAAAAAAGCATGGAACATTACCTTATTAAAGTCGTCAAATCGACTTGGTTGTTGAACCAACTTAAAGAAACACAAAATTTTTCTTTAATATATTACAAATTCTTAGTCAATTCAACAGCCGGTGTAAAACAAACTTGGTACATTTTTTAAAAATTTCAATACGTTAATTATCGAATGCGGTAATCCATCCATTCGATACGTGACGAAATTTTATTCGATACGAAAGCCTAACTCGGTAATTAATTAATGTAAATTCAAATTATTTTTAAGAGTGGAACATTAAAGTATCAAAACAGAATAGCAGAACGTATTAGTACTACTAATTTCGACAGCTGCTACACTGTCATCATCAGCATTCTTTTGTCACTTTTACCACGTTTGGTCGTGGATATTAGTATGAAGGAAACATCAACTATTTAAACTAATTTTTCACGAAATAGAATATGATAAATCTAAGTTAGTTTTTAACAATATTGTAAGCATGAAGTTTCACCTTCTTTTTAATTTTTAGCTTCACGCTATTCAAAATAAGAAGTTACTAATTTCACCCCCTTTTTTCGAAAATCGAGTTTTTATTAGATCTCGAAGTTTTGAGGTCATGGTAATCTATTCTGACAAATTTTTCCGATGATGTATGTATGTGTGTTTGAGTTTATGTATGTGTGAGTGTCTGTAAACCTCTTATAACTTAAGAATGGCTTGACCGATCGAAACCAAATTCACGCCATTTTAAAATCGGTGCAGTATTAGAGGGATCGTAAAAAATAGAATTTGGATTTCTTCAGGTCTCATACGCTAAACCGATGGGTATTTACAAAAAAACTATCGTAAAAAATTTAGGCCAATCATCTAAGATAAGGGTGTTGTTGGCTGCGATGATTGGCGCGTTGACTACAAACCTTTAGGTCTTGAGTTCAAAACTAGTTTCAGGCAAGCCAACAACATCATGATTTTTCTGATATGAATTGGTGTGTCATCATGCTGATTGTTTTTAGACCGTTAAAGTGATAAAGGCATAGCACTAATTATTATTTGCGAAGTTTCCAACAGCTTTTGCCTTACCGACTTTTATCTAAATCTCAAATTAACGGCCCTTTTCACAATGTATGATTAAAAGTTAACATGGACTTTAACGACAAGTTCGGCATACAAAACTTGCCGTTAAAGTCAACGGTAACGTTCGCAATATCGAAAACAGTGAGTAACTATTAAAATCTAAAAAAAACGAAATTTTAAAAATTTCGGTAAATTTTTCCGTTCCCTAGATCTGATGGTTGTTCCTTTAGTTATTTGGGCCGCTGAACGCGAATCTGCACTCAATTTTGATATCAGCTCTAGTTTTCGAGATATGCCAAAAATTAAGGCACTTGCACGACATATAATTAGCAGGGCTCGGACTCTCATGCAAATGCATGTTTTTTTTGTGGATGATAGATAAAGAGGTACATAATGACTAAATATTTATGCGAATAATCACATTTTAAGTAGTTTGGCTTCGATTTGTAGTTGCATATTTTTGTGGTAAGTTCATATTTTTGCATATTTTGGCTATAAATGCATATTTTTGGAGGTATACAAATTTTTAATGCATATTTCTCAATTTTTGAAAAAAATATTAATAGGCCGATTATGTATGGCAACCGAGCCTCAGTTGGGTTGTCAGTTGCTCAAAATGATACTACTGATGGACCCTGGCAACTGAGAGCTGTCAATTTCAGTTGCTGGTTAGTGCCTTTCTGGCAGCCATTAACTTTCAGTTGCCGACTGGCAACGCAACTAAAGTTCGGTTGCACTAAGTAATAGACCCAATTATGTTTGTTTTTTCTCTAATAATAATAAAAAATTAAAAAAATGTTATCATATCATTTTAGTTACGGCACTTTGTTCGTTGGTAAATGCATATATTCCATTTTTAGGTGCATTTTTAAAGCGCTTAAAAACAATTTTTAGTTGCATGAATGTCCGAGCTCTGATAATTAGCATTATTGGAGAAGGGTTTAATGTATTAAGTAATAAAGAAAAATCAAAATTCGGCAACAAAATTATCTTTAAGTCGAACAAACATTATTTATTACTTGCAGAGATATCGTAAAAGTTTTAACCCGAAAATTAAAAATTGTATAAAAAATTAAAATATAGTTTTTAGAAATTCATAAAAAAATAAAAATACACCAACGATCCCATTTTTTTGTCAAGTATCATGTAGCTTAATACATTCCTAAGAAAATGAGCCTTTTCTTGTTGAAATTGGTGCACAGCTTTTGGTTTTATTCACAATTTATAAAGATAGCTATTTAAATTTTTTATGAAGTTTTTAATTTTTTTGCTAAAACTTTTAGAATATCTCTGCAAGTAATTGACAGATTTAGTATTAATATTAATATATTATTTTTATTGAATAGACCGATCCCTTCTAATGTTATACCCATATACATATGTATGTCGTGCACGTGCCTTGAATTTTGGCATAAATAGGCACTTCTCGAAGACTAGAGCTGATAAGAAAATGGAGTGCAGATTCACGTTTAGCAGCCTAAATTACTAAAGAAACAGCTTTGAGTTTTATGGTAGGAATAAGTTTTCCGAAAATTGTAAATTAGTGTAATTACATATTTTGAAATTGTAAAAATTCTTATGGGCTGTTTCGATATTGCTGTTTATTTTGTTAAATATGCGATTTAGATAAAAGCCGATAAGGCAACTTTAGAGATAACAAATTTTTTAAGAACATTTTTTGTAAATACTACATAAAATACAGAAAAGCATAGTTGTTTATAAATATGTACCCATCGGTTGGGTGTATGAGACTTGAAGAAAATTTAATTTTTTACGACCACTCTAGTGCAGTATATTTTGAGAATTTTCGAAAATAGAGCTTTCGAAAAAAATATAATCCAAAATCTAACCAGCTCTTAAGCACAAAAAACAACATCGACTGCTTAAGCAGAATGTGTGTTTGTGTGCTTATGAATTACAAATATAATAAGAAATTTTCGATCGCTGCGGGTTTGAGCTTAGCGGGAAGTTCCAGAGATGGCCTGCAAGATCAAACGTGTTCCATATTTTTTTTTAGATCTACGACGTCTGCTGATTCAAAATATAAATATGAAGACTTATAGTAAAATTTTATTTCAGAAAAATTTTGAATATAAAATGGTCTTATAAAATCTGTTTTGTGGAATATTTTAGTAATAATTTTGAATGAGTGCAAAATTAACCCTTAAACACCTTTCAAGTTTTGACTTATTTCCTGGATTTCGTGTTGAATTTTGAACTTAAGCCGCAGAAATAATTTTATGACAATTATTTTTGTAGAACATTTGAACCCTATATTGCTCTTTAAGATGCCAATTTGAAGAAAGGACAACTCTGCCATGTTATTCGTTGTTTTTCTTTATTTCTGATAAACAAAAATCCACACAAGCACATAACATCTTAATTTTTTTTTTAATTGTTGAACTATGGGCTTCTTCCCTTGCAGGTGCTTATTTTAACTTGACCCTGGAGATTGGTTAAATGGTTGGCTCTTCGGTTTGTTGCATGTTTTTTATGAGCGTGCAAAAGAGTGTTTAAGTGTTTGTGAGTGGAACAATTTTTTTGTAAAACGCTTTTTTCATATGAAAAAGCAACAGGCTTTTAAAATCACAATTACTCCAGGCTAAGCGGAACAGCAAATATGCCTGTAAAAGAAACAAAAATAAAAAACACGCTATAAAAAGATTTAAAACAACACTAAATGACCATTAAAACAGCTTAAAAAAATTGAAAATATTTGTTGGCCAACATGTAAAACCATATGGCAGGACTGAGTGTCGAAGGGTTTACTTTATTTATTTTTTTTCTTATTCGTTGTTTTTCTTTATTTCTGATAAACAAAAAGCCACACAAGCACAGAGACTTGTGTGCAACAATTCAATTCTGCATTGTAAAAAAATTAATTAAAATGAATATGCAGGAAATTTATTTCAAATTACTTTAATTTTATTATTGTTGCCGGCAAATGCTTTAATTTTATTTTATATTTTCTCATCCCAAACGTAAGAAAATGCAATAGAAATGTACAATAAATCTAAACTACAACTCGGTGTATAGGATCCCTACCAGCATACCTGTAGTCGACTACAAAAATAATAAATTTATAGTTAACTTTTTTAGACTAACTGAAAGCTAACTACAATGTAATCCAGAACTGACCCCGACTCAATTCTTAAGTTGAGTGCATAATGGGATTTGGTGAGAGCTAGCAATTTTACACTCTCAGCTACTTTGAAACTCATTTCGAGTCAATTGGTTACGTTCTGTATTTCATGTGGTATTAAATCATATTTTCAATTTTGTTTTCTTTGTGACCTTCAAGTTCAATTTGGAAATTTACTGTCCTTGCAGACTAGTAGTAAAGTTTTATGAGAAATATTTTACTATGAAATATCATCCCGCTGTTTAGGGGAAATTTTAGCCACTTTCTTAAGAAAGGGACAAAAAATACGCTGAACACATCTTATACATTAAGCGTATGGCGTAAAAATTTCCTATGGCAAGTCAGTATAACTGTGTATGTGCAAAAGGTGCTGAAATTTAACGCCCCCTACAATAAATCCCAGATGTAAACTTAAAACGCCGATAGACGCATATATTTTTTTGGTGTCCTTTACCAGAATCAGTCGGTAGAACCTTTTAATTAAATAAAATTGCTATACAGTGTAAATAAATAATCGCAATTTTTGCAAAAATTAGCTAACTTCACTTTATTATGAATAAATTCGTTATTTATCGATCGACTTTCGTGGACTATACCATAATTCATTTGTGGTATACGGAGCTAGCCGCCTGATCCAGAAATAAAAAATTTTAAATTTTGCACAAAAATTGTTTAACAAATGAAAAGATTATATGTAATATTAAAATATGGGACCAAACTGCAAGAGAACCCTACCAAACAAAAAACTAATTTTGAAAATCATTTCATAAATTGAGGAGTTATGCGATAATCAATATTTTGCGGGAACAAATTTTCCTATCGATTTTCGAAAAAAAAAATTATGGGACCAAGCTGCAAGCTTGGTTGAGGAGTTATGCGGTAATTAATATTTGGGGGGAATAAATTTCCCCACAGATTTTCGAAAAAATATTATAGAAAAAAACTGCAGGCAAACCCTTAAAAATTTTTTTTAAAGGTTCGTAACGTTTAATTCAGAAAGAATTGGCCATGATTAATATTCCAAGGAACAAGCAAAAAACTAACATCAACTTAATTTTTCAACGTACACAGCAGAACAGAGTAGCGCCACTTTCGGAAGCCGCTACATTTCCATCGTCAGTGCTCACGTATATTTTGCTTATCACCACTTCTCAGGTGGCTCTGTTGAATGATTTATATGAATTTATTGATTTTTAATTTTATTTTAATGTTACACTGTACAGCTCAAAAAATATAGAAAAAAACAAGGTTCTAATGACTGATTCTGGTAGAGAGGACCAACATAAATATACATGTTTCGGTGTTTTTAGCACTCAATTAATAATTTTAAAAAATTAATAAATTTAAAATTTCACCTAATAAATTAAATAATTAAATCAATTTAACTTTAAATTAATAAAATTTATTTGTATTATTCGTATAACTGCGACTGCTGGCACAAATTTTGTCATTACTTTTTAATATTACTCTTTCTAAATTTCTTTAATATATATACATATATAATATTAACTAGATATACCCGGCGTGCTTCGCTACCCCATTGTTGTGCAGATATACAAACATTAATTAACTCATATAAAAATAATCATAGAATTGGTAATTTTTTTGCGATCTTTTTAGTTTTGACGAATTTTTGCGTTTTAATGATTTTTTTTCATTTTGGCGATTTTTCGTTTTGACTTTTTTAATTCTGGAATTTTTTAGTTTTTTAAAAATTCAAGAGTTTGCCTCTTACGGTTTCTAAGATACAGCAAACTGTTTAAACTACATAGTCAAAATTACATTAACTTTCAGAACACCCTTAAATTTTTTTTGTGTTAAATATTCTACAGACTACACCAATTAACACTAACTTTGAAAATTTCGAGAGTCTATATAAAAGTGTCTGTATATTACATTAGTATTTCGACATGTTTCGTTGCTCGCTTTAGAACATCCTTTAATCTTTAGCCCGTAGTTCTTGCGGCTCTCGAGAAAACAGCCTGTGCAGACAGAAAGACAGACGGACTGCCGGACAGCGTATCGAAAACAATAATATTAATTTACATTATTGGTCTACCGAGCCCTAAAAAGGACCTTTTTAAAAAGTAACCATTTTCAAAAGAGTACCATTTTCAAAAAGTACCCTTTCCAAAAAACATTTTTCAAAAAGTACCATTTCTTAAAACTACATTTTCAAAAAAGTAGGGTTTCGAAAAAGTATCTTTACTATAAATTATAAACGGTTAACAAAAAGTACCAAAATTATACTTTTACCCTTTTTCGGCCGCTGAATGTACAAATTGAAAAAAAGTACAAAACACCTATCCACTCATTTTTCTATCTCATTATGACGCGTTTGAAATTTTATGTCTACCTTACTTGGATTCGGAGATATAAGAACACCGAGTTTACCCGTTTTTACCCCTTTTAATCCCCTTAGAATTAAAATTTTCAAAAATCCTTTCTTAGTGAAAATATACAAACATATTCATTCACTATGTTATCAATTTGCATAAAAAATACTTGTATGGAGAAAAGTACCAAAAAGAGCAACCAATTTTATCCTTTATATACTCGAATTACAAAAAAGTACCAAAACATGTTTGAGGGCTTCGTAAGGATAAAAGAATACATGTTAAATTTAATTTCTATAACTCATAACTTTTTAATTGTTTAATTTCTATCTTCATTACTTTAGGAGACAAACGGTTAACAAAAAAAGTACCGAAATTATATTTTTTACCCTTTTTCGGCCCCTAAATGTAAAAATTTCAAAAAAGTACCTAACACCCGTCCGCTTATTCTTTTATCTTATGCTATTTTTGGAATTTTATATCTACCTTAGTTAGATCCGGAGATATAAGGTTACATAATTTACCCGTTTTTACTCCCTTAGCGTTTGAATTTCCCAAAACCTTGTCTTAGTGGATCTATACATCCTGAGGGGAGCCCACACACGAAATTTCAACTTTCTAGCTTTAGTGGTTTGGGCTGGGCGATGATGAATCAGTCAGTCAGTCACTCAATATCGTTATTATGTTATTGATATAGATTATTGCGAATAAATAAAATATTAATTATAATTCATTAATTTCAGAGGAAATTAAAGTCCTCCCATCCCACCCTTTTACTCATTTGTATAGTAAGTAGGCTCACGATAGCTTGCAATCCTTACGTTTCATCAGGAGCAGATCTAGCTTAAGTTTTTGCGAGGGGAACCTTTCATGTATGTTTCATCATTTAGACAATTTTCTTTAAGGAACTCAATAGAAATGACGTTTATTTTACTAAGCATTTGCACATGAAAGTAAATGCAAGAAATTCGCAATTAGAGATGGACGCGTGTCGTGTTTTTTTCGTGAAATGAACAGGCACGTCACGCACGTGACAGAAAATGTGATTTCGTTCATGTTCATGTCGTGTTGAGCAAACTTGACACGCAAAAACACGAAACGATTTTCAGATTAAAAAATTTATGAATGCAGAAGCTTGCCGCACAAGAAAATCTTGATAAGTTACTGTTTCTCAACAAAAATATGCAAATAAAAATACAAATAGAACATGAAACGTTAAAATAGAAGAAAAATATGTCTTTGAATCAAAGACCAGAAAACGTTTTTTATCTAGTTTGCTCTAAAATAATTATCATTGAAGTTCAAAAAATATATTAAACTGTACAGAAAACAAAAAGTATTTAAAAAGATATTTAAAATAAATATCGCTCAATTTCAAAATAATAAAGTTCTGAAAATAAAAAGTTTCTTTTGAGAAAAAAGCTTAACAAAAGGTTTTTTTTTATTTTGTTTCGATCGTTCAATTCACAAGAAAACATCAACAAATTTACATTGCCGTGATGCGGACTTATTACAATATCAAAACTAAACAACAAGAACGGTTAGTAGACATTACATTAGTAATCTCTTCAATACATTTTATAAATTTTCTCGGATTTGCGAGTTTTTCGCATTCTTTCAGATTTTTTTATATTTATAACAGTTTTGACGATATCTAGTAAATTGTAGGGCTTACTGCCGTTCTTGCAACTCCTCGCGAATTTTTGCAATGTTCGCGATAAAAGCGGCTTTTTACAAGTTTTCAGATTTTTTACAGTTTTCACGATTTTTAAACAATATCAGACTTTGCTATTATGATGCCGTTGTCAAGTTTTCTAAAATTTTCATCATTTTCGCGATTTTTGCCGTAGTTTTGTCATTCCTTACAGACTTAGCGATTTTTAACCGATATTATGGCACGTTTAAAATTTAGCAATTTTTCGCGAGCTTTCGCTATTTTCGCGATAGATGTGATTTTTTTCAAAGCTTTAGGGACTTTCAATCAATATTACCTTTGCGATCTTTAACATTTTAGCAAGTTTTTGCGAGTTTTCGTAATTTTCGCTATTATTCTCAAGTTATTCGCGTTCCTTTCACTTTTAGCGAGTTATGTCAGTTTGTGGACCTGATTCCAATTTGCAATTATTTGAGAACTTATGCCATTTTCGCTATAGGAATGATTTTTTCAAGGTTTTGTCCTTTTTAGGTGTTAATTGACCTCAATGCTTGATATAGATTTTTGCCGTTTTTAGCAAGTATTCATAGTTTTTGCGCCATGTACAATTATGTGAGTAGTTTTCGCCGAAATTTAAATTCTAACGTAATGAAATTTCAAATTAAAAAAATTTTTTTTTGTACAAAAAGAAACGTTTTCTTTTCATGTACAAAATTATATTGTACTTAAAAAAGAAAATAAAAAAAAGATATTTAACAATTAAGTTATGAGTTTAGATATTTATTTATAATTTTTCTTTTTGATAAGAAAAAAAATTTATTTTGTACGCAAGAATATTTTATTTTTTCAATGAAAACTTTTTATTTTAAGTTTTCGGTTCTTAATTTCTGATGCCTGCTTTGAATATAAAAAATTTTGTTTTTTTGTTTTTGGATTTGATTTCGTGCGTGTTCGTGCTTTGAAAATTTTGGACGTGCGTGTTTTGTACGTGTCGGACATCCGGGATTCGTGTTCGTGTCGTGTTGGAAAATGTCGACGTGCGCCCATCTCTAGTCGCAATACGCTCACACTTTTTACACTCTAACTGATTTTACTTTCCACTCAGATTTCAAAGGTTTCTTAAGAAAGCAATCTTGTAAGATGTGTTGCCCACTACAAAGATTTATAACAATTTGCAAGGTTGTGAGAAAATAAAATGAGTAAATGTAACTTGTTTTGTACATGTATGAAAAGAGCTATACTATTTTTCGGTATATACACACAAATAAGACAATTGATGTGCTTTATTTATAACAATAATGTCATTAAAAAATTAGCAATAATAATTATTTTCGACTATCGCCCTATAAATTTGTTTATGCCATACTCTTGGTAACTCTAGTTCTAATTCCATAAGTATAGACGTATTTGCAATTTTTCGCTTTGGCGACATTTTTAAAATGAACTTTCACTTTCCTGCATAAACGAACAAGAAATTTTTCAAGAAAGTTGTCTATTTCATTACAATTTTTATTTAGAATACGTATAAAAAATTTCATTAAAGTACTTTCATGTGTAAATGTAGCGTTATTCGTTTTGGGAGGGGGAATATCGCCTTTTGCCATCCCCAGGATCCAAGCCTGGTTTTAGGTATAAGGAGTGTTTACCATTTTTTATGTAAAGCTATACGAAGAAATTTTTTTGTGGACAATTTTAACCCTCTAAATCTTTTCCTTATGGGTTCTATTGTCCCCCTTTTAAGAAAATGGCAAAAAACTTCCTCTAAAGAAAAATGTCTTACAAAAATATTTGTGATAAAATTCTACTACAGGTTTTCAAAAGCATTAAAGCTCAAAATTCAACTTTAACGCCAGAGATAAATGAAAGTTTAAAATATATTTAAGCGCTAAATTCGTACTTTATCATTTTTCGAAGTCGATTAAATATAATGCCATGAATTGAAAGTACGACAATCTTAAAAAATGTCCCTTAGGCTAAGATGTAATAAAACACACTATTTAAAGAAATAATAAAAGCTTTCTTGTTGGTTAATATTAAGCTGATTTGAAAGCTAACATTGTCTCTGGTAGGTACTCGTAAAAACTTTTCTTTCTATTTGATCGTATTATCGTATTACATCGGTTGAAAATTGCAAAGCAAGTCTACCAATTAGAGGTGGAAAACTATCGACTGTCGATATTTTTACTCTGCAATCGATTATTATTTAAAAACAATCGATATTTTTTTCCAGCTATCGATAGTAAATGATTCACTCCTATTGTTGTGCTAGACATTTTTTCAGCGATCGTCAGTTAGCTAAATCTGATTTAAAAATCACTTAACTCACATATTTTTCTTATATTGATATGTTACAAGGATTTTAGTTTTGTTATTTACTGAACTAAGAAATAAAGTTCTGTTTTGTTAAAAACCTGTTTTGTCTAACATACAGGTTTTTAATAAAACATATTTAGTGCTTTCCCTGAGAACAATACAACTTTGATAGTTTCACGATAGTATCGTCGATATATCGATAGTTTCTCTAACTTTTGATAGTTAAGAATCGATATATCGATATATTTTTCCAAAATATCGAAAAATTTCGATAGCGACACTATCGATAGTTTTCCATCTCTACTACCAATCAACTCCTGAAACAAGAATAAAAAATATTCAATCAAACTAAACTTATGATGTCTTGTGACTGTGGGTTGGAGATTGATGAAAAGAATACATTGCAAATTAAATTATTTTTACACAAATTTAACAATGTTGGCAGAAACTAATAAAAAATTGCTACTTTTTGCTTACTACCAGGGCTTATTTTAATACAACTACACATGTATGTATGTAATATCCCAGTAAAAAAGATTCAATAAGATACTGAACTTCTGAATAGCAAGTGGTGCAAGTTTATATCATTATTAATGATCTTTACATATGTATAAGATAATATTATTCCAAGCTTTTAAGTGTTTTTCTAATTAAATTGGACTACCCCTTCCTAAGCTATGATGAAACCTGTAGAGCTGCCTCGTCAAAAATCCAAAATTTTAGAAAAATAAAAAATAACAACTAAATGTATCCATAGAATTTTAAATTTCGAATGTTTTTGTAGTTAGGGGACTGACTATAACACATCAAAAAAATATAGTGGTACTCCTTAGCATTTTTCTTGTTGCATAGTGTAATCAACCAAAAAAGCCAATGCACGAAGAAAGCAAATATCTACATAAAATTACTTTAAGAATAGCTGAGAGAGTAACTACCCAGTGGTAAATGAAACGAAATACCTAAGCGAACAATCTAAGTACTTAGAATGTAATGTACGTGTAATGTAATACGTCATTTGCTAATAATGGTTCGATTAGTTTTCATTGTGTATGTGAGAATTTCGTTGTATTTAATGGAATTTATCCCTTATATGTACAAAGTAAAAAATTGTGGCCTACTTTTTGGCTACATTTAAAAAACAAACCCGCTTACAGTTCCTGAAAACGCACAGCAGCGACAGGTACTGACATCGTAGATTACATTTTAAGCGAGAGCTCACCGATTAAACAGCCTATGACACGCTTATGTTAAATCTAAGTGGGCAAATAAGCCAAAGCGTCACCGCTAGCAGCTACTAAGTATTGCTTACATCAGCGATTACGTAATGGGTATTTTTACCACTGGGTAAGTTTGACAGAGTGAGAGAGAGAGGGAGACAGTTTATAGCCACAAGAATAACATATGTTTCATTAATTATCGGGATGTTGTTAATATACCCTAGTTTATGGCTATAGAATAAATGAATAAGTCATTTCTTAAATAGGCTTGTAATTCTTTTATTTTTCACTGGGATATAAACCAGACGTTCGTTATTTTTAAAAAATACTCCGCTGCCTCTGTGAAAATAAGAACTTTTAAAATCACGTACTAGTTGTGCAAACAACTCAAGCAAAAAGAAAGACAAATTCCCCTTTTTGCTCAGAATTGTAAAGCAAAAAAATAAAAAATAAATAAAAAATATTTACCAAAAATATGAGTTGTATGACATTGTATGTATGTGTGTGCTTAGATATATCTAGATATGTACCGTGAAGGAATCCAGGGACCAAGTGTCTCCAAGTCACCATTTTTGTGTAAAAGTTTGGTGGCGTTGTCAACGAATCGTCTACACTTTTTATTTTGCTTTTAACCAGCCAATGGTGGCCTACTGGTCTGTGAGACCGGTTGTGTTAAAAAATTCGTATAACTTTATTTTCTGTTATTGTTTTTTGTTGCGATAATCAAGGATTAAAATAATCAAGGATTAATTTTGGATACCAATTTTTGTTCATTTTATAAAAGTTCGAATTGTCGAAACACTAATTAACGTTATTTTGCTTAATGAATATGTAATTTTTTTTTTCTTAATTTTAAAAAATGTATTGCTAAAAAGTTGTTATTTTTAATGCTCTAAATAAAAACATTTGTGAATTTTAATATTTAAATAAAAGAGCTTAAATTGATTAAATATCTTTGTTTTATTGTCAAAGTGCATAAATAAAAATAAAAAAACATGAACTTTTAGTAACACGTTTCGCAAAATCTTCAGTTGTAAACCCCCGGTGCATGAGACCGGCGTCACCATTAATCAAAGTGAAATTTGCGTCACCATTGGGAAGAGAAGTTTTTGACAGCTACAAAACGATTTTTTATTGTTTCATTTTGTTGTGTTGAAAATAAATCTGGCTGGACGCAAAACTAGAAATTTTCATAAAAAATCTAATTTAATTGCCTTACCTAGTAAAATGTTTCATATGTGTTGACAGAATCATTAAAAGGCACTGTGAATCTCTGGTGCCAATGTCTCAATGTGGTCCCATAACAACCACTTTGTCTATAGTAAGTCAATAGTTCCGACGTCACCAGTGGAATCTCAATGACAAGCACATGCTAAATGTCTATAGCACAGAGCATCATTGACTTTGTCCCCAGTACTACTGAATGATAGGGAAGCAGTACAGTTTTACTATTGACATTTCCTTCAGGGTATATTAAGACACATACATACGTATAACTTCAATCATATAAAAAAAAAGTTTATCCTTGTTTTTGTTATATACGTAAGTGAGAGGGAGTTTTTTCCTTAAATTAGCATAAACAATAAACAAAGTGTGTATGTATTTATATTCATTAATTCCTACATTCATTTATCCTTTAACGTACCTATTCTTAAGAAAACATTTTTTTTATAGCTGGAATCTCTATTCGTATACATATCTTATATAATATCAACTTTTTTCTTTTTCATGTTATAAAATAAAAATGGCTGGAAATAAATTTGAAAACAACGCCAACGCTAGTAAAGAAGGCAGCATAAAGCAAACACCCTTTTCTTTTTCTTTAATACACGTCTGCCATTTCATTATACTTGTATAAAAAAGCAGTCAACAAAAGAAATTCAGTGGCAATAACTGAACTGCAGACAAAAGGAACGACGTTGAGACGAACGGAAGGACGGACACTATTCTTTACACTCATGAAGTTTGGCATCCATTTGAACAAATTTAAGTAATCTACCCAACAAGCACGATAGGACAAACGCTTGAAAGTTTATGGTTTTATTAGTTGTTGCAGTTAAGAAATTCAATTTATAAGTAAATATTTTGTCCGGAAACGGTCCCACAAAAAATTTTGTAAATAAAAAAAAAATAAATTAAAGTTATACATTTCAATCGAAAGATATTTAATTATACAGGCTTAAGTTCGTTCAATTTAATTTTGAGAAAGGAATCAGGTAAAAATTAAAAAACATAGACAAATTCTTGTCTGTATAAGGGTCGAACTGAATACCATGATGTTTTCGAAATCAACCGCGATCTCATCATTAGAGCTCTTGTTATACCTTTCCACCTTTACTTGAAGGGATACTTAATAATTTTTGACTGTGTTTGATATTAGTATTCGTTATTAGGCTTTCAAAATGCTGTAATAATGCGCAGTGCCAACTTTCAATGATGAAAGGACCAGTCCTTGTATATTTTGCACAAAAGTGTATGAAGTCATTCCACTGTGCGTACGGGGCAGGGCGATTGTTTGGTGGCGGAGAACTCGGCATGTTGTAGAGACTACCAAACTGTGCAAGGTCCAGATGTTGGCAAATCTTCCTCCTACCGGTGTAATGAGGATATATCCAGCCTTGACCATTCAGGCCTTAAGTAGTCCATCCTCTGCAGCAGTGGCTGCTTGCAGGATGGGTCTTGGGAACGATGTTAATTTTGTCAGCAACGACCGTTCATCGATCCTGAATATCTTGTAGAGAACTATAAGGTATACCTAATGAACTGAGATTCGGCAAAAGATTATGTCACCTTTCTGATTAAAGCGCTCAGGACTACATGTGGGATGTTGATCCTCTTGTGGATTTAAGGAATTTACGGTAGCTTATGGATAGATCCAAGCCCGATGACGGGGTTGCTGGTGGAATTTTTGTACCCAATGTTAATATACACCGATAACACAATAGTAAGGGGAATTGGAATTTTGACCGAAAAGTCATATCTAATATATTTTCTATCATTCTAGTTAATTAACTTTTTTAATTACTTTACAGCCTGTTTTTCGAAAATGAATTATTTTCTTCATTCGTAAAAAAAACGAACGAAAGTAGTTTTACGTTTTTGTAGCATAAAATATTTACGTGAGTGAGAATATATAAGAGAGAACAAAAGAGCTTTTAATTTTTTCATATATATTTCGTTATTATAAAATGAATTCTTTCGTAATAAACAATTGAAAACATATAAAAAAGTCGATAAGCAATAGGCACTCGTTTGTTTATAAATTGCAACAGTAAAGTAACAAACAGCCAGCAAAAACTTTGCAAAAAATTAAAATTTGCTTCAACAAACTGAAAATTTTAATAAGAAATCAAAATTTTTGCAAAAATAAACGATATTCAGAAAGAAATCCAATTTGCAAGAAAAAATCTATTAATTTATGCTCATGTGTGTAAAAAACACAGCTAAAAATCTCCTAGACTTTAAAGAAAATCTTAGTCGCACTGGGAAAATAAGGTGGCATGCAATTACGTCCAAAGTAATTATGTCCAAGTTGAAAAGGAAATAATGTCCATGAACATTATTTTCACATGGAAAGGGATCTAACGTCCATGGACATTATTTCCTTTTCAGAGTGTAAATAATGCCCATCAAAATTGAGAAATAACGTCCATGAACTTTATTTTTACTTTGAAACAGTATCCATTGCTTTCTCCTCTGGGCATATAAAATAGCGGCTTCGCTAAGTAAACATTTTCTGCTTGAGGACTTTCTCCTCGAGTATGTCAAATAGTGGTTTCGCTGAGGAAAGGTTTTCTGCTATGAGTAGAAATTGGATACCCAGCTTGCTCTTTAGCTTCTAATAATGAAAATCCTTATGCCAGGCAGAGAAGAGACTTGTTCAGACTGGCCGTAGGCCAGCTATGCAGAAAATCTTTACAAAGCGAAGTCACCATTAGATCTACCCAGAGGCGATAATGTATAAGCACATCCAGCAAGGCAGAAACTCTTTACTTATCGAAGCTACAGTGTGATATACTTACATACATATGAACATAGATAGATACATACATACGTAGAAGAGAAACCCATTAAGCCCGGGCGAAGGCAAGATATGCAAGCAATCTTTACAAAACTGCCTGTGATGATTCATTGTAACAGCATGTACATTGTAACAGCATGTACATATGTATGTATGCATGTTTCGACCTTTTTTAATTACAAATTTTAAATATTTAAAATAAAAATTGGCTTTTTTAAATTAATTTTTATTTTTATAAACAAACGCCCATTTTTAGTAGAGCTACACCATCGATTACCATACGCTTATATGAGAAAAAAAGGAAAATATATGAAAACAAATATATTGGCAATACTATTCTCTCACGAAATAAAAAAGCTTTTTTTACTTCAAAATTGAATATACGAAAGCTTTTAAATGTTTTATAAGAATCAAATTTAAAACACTATCGTAATATAACAGAACATGAGTGTGAGAAGGTTTATGTTTTCTAAAAACAGGCTGTTAATTTTATAATTTATACTTTACTATCCAGGAAAATATCGAAAATGGGCGAAAATCCTATTTACTTTTTGCCAACTAACAAATGAGTCGCCATCTCGTGACTACTCTCAACTATTATGGGAAACGAAGGTTCGGAACTTCACTATGTTTCTTATCATGCTCAACTTTTTTCAGTTTTTTTTAATTTCTGTTATTACTCTACGTCTCCACCTAACTTGAAATGCTGTTGTAACTTGAAGTTATGACTGCGTTGTTAAAACAATTGCACTAACAACTATGTTATAACCTGAAAAAGCATTAACTTGAGCGGTCTACACTTAACATTAACTTGAAGTTAATGTTAAATTAAGTTAGGTGTAGACTGCAAATTACCACCATGAAATATCATATTTTTACTTATTTTATTTTGAAGTTTTTTAATATTTTACTTTGTGGCCTCTCTAAGCTCTATGATCTAGCATTTTGATGGTGTACTGCATTCTATTAGCCAAGCGCTTTCATTTAATAGCCATATTGAGGGGGAAGGCAATATATATGTACTATATATAATTCCCCATTTTGTACTGGCCGCCGTTTTTGAATTGGAATTTTTTCATTGCGTGCTGTGTTCTACTATTCAAACAAATAACTACTTCGCCATTTTATGCCAGCAGCCATCTTTGATTTACAATAATACTGAATACACATAATCGTATCGTCATCAGATCAATCCGTCATCAAATGTAAAGGTGTCTACCAAATTTCAGATCAATCGGTCAACAGGAAGGGGGTAAAACTAAATATTACTATTTATGGGCGTGGCGCAGCCCTTTTTTGTCAACATTAAATTGTATTGTCACTGAAAGTAAAGGTGTTTGCCAAATTTCACAGCAAATCGGTCACGAGGAAGAGCGTAAAAGTAAATATTACTTCTTTTGGGCGTGGCGCAGCCCACTTTTATAATTACATCGTAAGTAAAAGTGTTTGCCTAATATTAGATCAATCGACTAAAACTACATATTACTTTTTATGGGTGTGGCGCATTTCACTTTGCTAATCACAACATTGAATTGTCATCAAAAGTAAAGGCTACTAAATGTCTGATGAATCGGTCAACAGGAAGGGCGTGAAAGTTCAATTATCAGATTTGAACCAAACTCCACAAACACGGTAAGCCAAAGAAACATGCTGAAATCCCGATAAATCCCGATTTGAACTTTTAAAATCCCGAATTCCAGGATTTACAAAACCAGTCCCGTTTGGCATTCGTAGTAGCCACTGTGTTCGCAACCTTGCTGTGGAAGTTAAAGTCTCCATGCGAACATAATCACCCCTATCGGGAATAAAAGTACACGTGATATGTGTTCCCTTTCCCTAAACTTTTGATCGCCAATTTCGTTTTGTTGTTGGTTTGTGTACTATTTTGTTTACTTCTTTCACCATTATTTATTCTTGGGAAAATGGTATCGGAAAGAGTAAAAGTTCATACAGGTTGAGCGTTTGAGCGGTAAAAGGCAGCTAGGGAAAACAAGTTATATCTCTTTGCTGTGCAAAATATTCAAAAGCTAACAAGTCTGGTAATGACCGATGCAACTGAGCTAAGCTACTTAGGCCAATTTGACATGGCAATACTAGAGCCTTGAATTTCAGAAAGAAATGGCGCTAAAACTAAAACGTTACTGATTAAACTTTCCGTCGAAAAGATGAAAAACATAAATAACACTTCCTTGACAGTCGGATAACAGACGCATAATATTTTCTTTCATGTAAAAAAACAAAATAGATAATAGTTTTATTGTTAATTGTTAGACTCAACCCAAAAATACATATTCTTTTATTTCTTGTTATAGCTAATATTCACTTATTTATTTAATTAGCCCTTCGAGCCCTACTTGATCAAATTACGTTAACTTCGTTTGTTCTATTGTAAAAAAAAAATTAAGTAACGAAATATTTACAACAATTTATCGACCAAATTTCCCTGTACTGCAAACCTAATGGCAAAATCTCTTGATTGGAGAGGGAACAGGGAGGCTTTAACTAATTTACATCTGTTGGAAACTTCTTAAAAGTGTATGTAAATAAGCAAGTGTGTATGTGTTTATAACACACACACAGTTATTCATATAAATTTTTATTAAGATTGTGTAGATTTTTTCATAAAACCTTAAGAAATATATATTTTTTATAATTTTCAAAGCAAAAAAAGCTAAAAAAAGTTTGGAGGGTTGAAAATATATAAAGTTTTTAGAGCTAACCATAAAACACGTTTTTCAACAAAGATTTCAAAGAGAGTGTTTGTTTGTTAACTTTATGCTTAAATACACATATAGTACATACAGTTTGTAAGTATATACTATATGTGTACATATGTATATACATACATATATATATGTATATACAGTGGAGGGCAAAATAATACTTAGTTTAATACGTCAGTTATCAAAAAATATTTTTAAGAAAGATATAAATATATATTTTTCTGAAAGGTAGCTTCATAAAACATATTAATAGATTGATTGTGGAGGACAACATGCAACAAGCTATCATGTTTACTAGAAATGAGATGGTATTGTGTCAGTAAAGATCTTGTTCCTTATTTTGATCTCAGTACTTTTACGGCCGAAATTTTTAAATAGTAGCTTGGCCTTATATTCATATTCATGTTTTTGTACGGATTATTGTTACTCCGGACACCAGACCCTACTAAGTAGAAGATTATTTTTTGTGCAAACATCAATTTTAACGGATATTTTCTACAAACGTAAGCTGGGAATCAAAAAATAAAAAAACTGTATCGAGCTTCAAAAATACTGAAAATCCGATTTTGGAATTTTTCAAACTATTTTTGGGAAACAAATGTTAAATTGTTTGTTTGGTATTTACTACATTAATTTACATTGTACAGCAAAATAGAAACATTTAGCAAAATTTAAAGGTTCTAACCGGCTGATCCTGGTTTAAGAGACAAACAAAAAAAGAATAATATATGTATATGTATCGGCGTCTTAAAAGTGTACACATGGGATTCATTTGTAGGACAGGTTCGTTGTCATT
The DNA here is from genome assembly GCA_956483635.1 of Panzeria rudis. NCBI lineage: Eukaryota > Metazoa > Arthropoda > Insecta > Diptera > Tachinidae > Panzeria > Panzeria rudis. The sequence continues at coordinate 4,720,576 of OY101452.1, forward strand.
AAAATTATTACTAAATTTGCTTTAATATTTTTGTTAAAAAATATTATATCTACAGTTTTCTTGTATACGCCGACTTACAGTGACATTTTATGCAAAAAATATTTTTAAAACAGACTAGCTTCATAAGGTCCCTCTTTGTGGGATATATTATTTCTAATTGTATAGGGCATTTCGGACCGCTATGCCGCTGTTGAAGAGGAACTTTTTGTTTCTTTTTTTCAAAAAAGGAACAATATAATATGTAAAATGTGGGGATTACACAGTGGCTCATAATTGTTTTTTGTTGGCCAAAATTATGTAACTTTTTCAACAGTTGAGATATTTTAATATTTTTTTAACGGACAGATAACTTCTTGCACTTTTAGCAGCTTTTGTTTTCATTAAAATCAGTTCAACAGTTGAAAAACTCGAGCTTAAATTTGAAATTAAATTTTTTTTTGTACATTTTAGATAAAAATGTGGGTATTATAAAATTTTGAACCACTTTATTTATAAAAAAGGCCATATGTGGATAAACTTACCTATTTCATAATACTTAGGATCAGGTTCAGACAGGATATTGGGAGTGGGGATTACCCCTTTTCCCCGCACCTATTCCGTCTGCTTTTACCCAACTTTGTATCTTGTATTCAAGTTATTATTAAAAGCATTTTTTATGTTTATTTATTGTGTAAAAAAGTGTGTGTTTTGAAAACTTTTATTCTTTTAGATTGCTGCCGCCATTACCAAACACACACTCACACACATATATACAAACACGCACACAAGCGCAAACTTGCTACTCACCCTCAGAAGTACCACAAACGCATAAAAAGAAACTCATATTTATTTCCTTTTTCTCCTAAAGTGCAAATGAATAAAAAAAGAAAATCTATGTGATAAAAAATAGTTTTAAAAAAGTTTGCATTTTAATTTACGACAATTTGGAGGTAGACTTTTTTGTATTCTGCCGTTTTGTTTATTTCACAACTTCGTATCGAATTCGTTTACATAAGGCCGACTCACATTATATGAAAATGAAAAATAAGTAATTTTGCTACCATCCCCCTCAAATTATAGTTTGAATGGTTTTATAGTGTTTCGAAAAAATAGCTTGGACTAGACCTGAACAAGCTTTTTCAACATGAATTTTCAATTCTACACAAGTTTTACTTTCCTGCAAAAAAGCATGTCAATCATAAACTCAACTCAAACTAGTTTAATTTCTGGTCATTTATTACACTACGCAACGAAAAATGCCATGCAGTATTACTATATATATTTTTCTGATGTGTTATGGTCGTCCCATAACTACAAAAACAGTCGAAATTTAAACTTTTTAAAATTTTTTTTCTAACATTTGGAATTCTTGAAGAGGCTGTTCTGTTCCACTGATTTTACCATAACTTGGGAATGGGTTACCCAATTTCATTATAAAAACCTCTAAAAAAATTGAAAGAATATTACCTTTACGTTTTAATATTAAGACCGCAATGATAAAAAAAATTTTTTAAGCAGAATTGGAAAATTTTTCTTGAAAATGTATAAAAAAATCGAAAATTGCTAAACTTACCATTTTTATTAACTAATTGTATACTACAAATAAAATGAGCTTTATTTTATGAAAATCGATGAATGTATATTGATGTTATTAACAATGCAGTAAAAAGAACTGATTTTTGAAAAAAAAAACAGGTTTTCAGAAGGCTGCTCCACCGTTTTTATCATAACTTGGGAAAGGGTTGTCCAATTTTGTTACAGAAACCACAGAAAAACTTGAAACAGAATTACCTTTTAGCCGATTTAATATTGTTGTTTTTTTATAAAGAGAAGTAACAGAATCAGACAATTAATGCCTACCAGTTAATTAATTAATGTGCTTCCTTCTATGGGAAAGGGATAGTGTAGAGAGAACAGGTGGAGACGTGGGAGAGGGATAGAAAGCTAATTAATTTACAACTCTGCTATTGCGCGTTTTTTGTAGAGTAGTGTTGAAGCCGCTCTGGTGTCAAGTAGAGGCATTAATTTGTTTAAATTTACTAACAAATTTATTAGTACTTTTACTTCGTCGACGGTTCTGCACAATACCGACGAAGGAGGGTGCTGTGAAATGCATTAGGATATGTTAGTATTAATCGTAGCCGATACTGTCAAAGTGATCAGTGCTACGCTTTCATCAGCTTAACAGTCCAACAACAACCAACACAATAACACACCAATGCACATGAGAAAAATTCATGATGCTGTTGGCTTGTCTGAAACTAGTCTTGAGCTCAAGACCTCAGGGTTTGTAGTCAAACGCGCTAAATACTCAGCCAACAGCACCCTCATATACTATCATATTATATACTACCTGGTTTTGGAGACCGCAATAATTGAAAATATATAATTTTTAGGCAAAATTTGAAAATTTGTATTTTTTTAAATTTATAAAAAATAGAAAATGGCAAAAACTTACAATTTCTATTACTTAATCATAAAGCCAGATATACTATAAATAAAATAAACTTTATTGTATGAAAATCGATGTATAAATATTGATTTTATTCGTACTAAAGTGAAGTCACATAATTTTTGCAAAAATTGCTATACAACCAAATTAATCCCAGATCTAAACTTTTAAAGCACCTATACACATATATATTTTTTTAGTGGCCTCTACCAGAATCAGAAGTTGTACCCTTATTATTTAAAAGAAAATGATTTTGTGTACAGCGAAAATTTTGTTACGTTCAAAAGTTATAAATGGTTTACCTACTTACATAAACGTGCACATCCATACATATTACAGTCATACGGACATTAAAATAAAAGCAGAATAACTTTCTAGAGCCTCAAAATTTCGAGATGTGATGAAAACTTCATTTTCGGGAAATTAACAATTCATAGTGGTTGCTAAATGCAGGTTTACTGAGCTATCGTTCATAATAAGAGGCGATGCAAAATAATGAATTAAATAAATGCCCCTGATTACTTTGTATGCAATTAAAAAACTACTTCGGATCATAATATTGATTGCCTTTATTTTCGTGAGAGAAAAGGAGAAAGAGAGAGAAAGAAGAGATAGAGCGATGGAAATGGAGAGGCAAATTAATTGTATATTCATGTATTTGGGTTTCGGAATCGACAAATATACATACATATACACATACATATATACGCACATATGTATATTCCTTCCATTTACATATCTATTTAAATATGTATGCACACTCTAAAACACTTTTGTTGAAAATTGGGTCGATAATAGTCGGCAACATTTTACAGATTATTATCGACCTAAAATTATACACACATTATTTTTCAACAAAATGTTTTCACTAAAAAAAGCGATTGGCTGCGTGCAGGTTTGAACCGCGACCTCCTGACTGATAGTCTGACGTCTCTACCATTCAGCCATAGCCGTATTATACTTTATGTTACATTTTTTCCACTTGAATTAAATATGTTTAATTTGAAAGGTTTTTTCTTTACTAAAATAACTACAAAATATATGTAATTTTAGACAAGAGGAAATTTTCAACACAATTTTAGACAATATATGATCGTAAATTTGAAGTAATGTTTTAGAGTGTAAGAGTAAACACAAACATTTTCGACTCGGTCTGGATTTTCATCGACTCCGATTTTAAGGAAATTCGACATATACATTCTGCTGTTGCGTGCACGTAACTTATAAAGCTATTTTTTAGAAAAGTTGGTCATATTGAAGTTTGAATAACTTTGGAACGCGTCATCGACTATAAATAAATTTGTTGTTATTCGAAGGGGCTCAGTCTCCTCTTAACGAGTGCTGATTAAAAAGGACATAGCTTTTTGCTACAATTGTCTCTAAAATACTAAAGTATCCTTTATCCTTAAATATCCTGAAAAAAATTATTTTCTTTACATTTTTACAGAATGTAGCCAACTGATATGTCTTTATTGTGTATAATTTTCTAAAGGTGATGAAAACAGACTGAAAATAATAATTTATATGAAAATTATATAAGCAATAATAATAAAAGCAGCCGTTGCCGTACACAGAAAAAATTCTCATAGGTTTTTATTTTAACACACATGTGTTTGAATTTGTTTTTATTTTTTTTTCTTTCTTTGGTTTTTAAATATTTCAATACAAAATTTTGATAGAAAAAAATAGATTGTTTTCTTATTAAATATTTACGAACTTTAGTGTTTAATTTTAACAATTTTGTGATAGGTCCCATTTCCGTAAATTAAATATTTGAAATTATGAATTTAGTAATAGAATACGAATTATAGTTTTTTTCTGTGTAGTATTTCCTAAAATTTCAATTTGCATTCTTTACACAATGGCAATAGATTAGTTTGATTAATGTGACCAGAAGGTTTTTGCAAAAAGCGGGACAACAATAATGCAAAACCGGGATTTTGAAGAAAATATCTTGAAAGAGCGGGATTTTAAAAACATATCTTTTTGAAAGCGGGATGTTGTAAATACACTCCATTTCTATGATTATATATGATATCTTATAAATATGTATACGCACTAGTATATTCGTTTCATAGGGCTTCTGCTTTAATCTGTTAATCGAGGTTTTGGCTTATAAATTATTATATTATTATGTTATTATAAATTATTTATTATTATTATTATTATAAATTATTTATTATTTTTAACAAACATAACAATTCTTGAACTAAATCAAGCCAAAAAAATCACATATGTATATGTATTCATAAAAAAATTTACAAGTTTGTGAGATATAATGATCAGTTATTGCAATAGTTTAAGGAGATATTCTATAATAATTTTTCAGAAAAATAATTTGGTTTAAATAGAGTTCTTTTTGAATTTTTTCAAATTCTTAACACTTAATTGTTTCGATTAATTAAGTTAACAAATTTCATCTATTGCTATCGATAGTTTCTTCTATTGTCAGGTCATCATCTGACTCATACTGGCAGAGCTCGCGACAAACATTCCGCAAAAAAGTTTATTTCCAAATTCCTTAGTTTTCGTTTTTGTACTGTATTTTAAAACACTGCTGCTAGAAGGAAATATTCCTGAGTGGAGGTATAAAATAACTGAATTTGCTTTTCATGAAGTCTAATCCTTAGAATTTTATTTAAATTCTTGGCAACAGTATTATGGGCTTTTATTAAATTATTAAACAAAAACTTAATTACCTCAGGTTCAACTAGAGTATCAGCGATTTTACTAAACTGTTTTATAGCCACGTCCAAAGATTTTAAAGTTTTACTTCAGTTAAGATCACTGAACAATCTTCTTTGTTTTTATGAAAAATAATGTCCAAACACATACCTTTTGTATATGCGACGAAACAAATAATTATACACACAAAAAATAAGTTATAATACTACTAAATATGAAGAAATTTCTTACGGCGGTTAATCGGATAATCGATTGAAATTAGCTGGTTGAACCGCTAATCGAAATTAGCCAATTTTAAATTGACCGACCAGTTAATCGTGTAGTAATTAACCGATTAACGGTTAACCGTAAGAATACCCTAACACCCACATACACAGTTCCATATATACTTAGGAAATTCATTAACATGCCTTAAAATTTAAAATAATGCATTTTTAGATCTTTTTAAATTCATCACTTTTATTTTCTACATTAAGATGGAATACATAAATTTATAAATTGTTTTAACTCTCAGAAGTTATCTTTCATCCAAAATTATTTATATTAAGTTTGTAGTGAAAACATTCGGCTTTTTTCACTTATTGCCTTGTAACTTTGCTTTTTGGTCCTTCGTAATGTAGAAATTTTTAAATAATGGATGTTGAAGACACGCTTAAAATGAACTTTTTCCTTGGAATATTAATCATGCCCAATTCTTTCTGAATATAACGTTACGAACCTTAGCCTAATAATCAATTTGGATTCACAAAGCAAATACGTTCGAAATAATCATATTAATAAACAATTAGGTACTGGCTTGAGCTTTTCACATGTTTACATGTTCATATATACTTAAGTATAAAATCAAATCAAAAAAGTTTGTCTGGAGTAGAACAAAAATCAGAAAAATGGGAATGAAGAAAAATAAACCGATGGTAACGCTGGGAAAGTGCATTTTAATATCAGCTTGAGAGTGATTAAATTCTCGTATTCAATTTTCACGAAAATGTTGTATATATAAGAATAAAATCACATTCAACAGAGCCACCTCACAAGTGGTGATACGCAAATACACGTGAGCACTGACGATGGAAGTGTAGCGGCTTCCGAAAGTGGCGCTACTCTGTTCTGCTGTGTACGTTGAAAAATAAGTTGATGTTAATTTTTCCCTCGTTCCTTGGAATATTAATCATGCCCAATTCTTTTTGAATATAACGTTACGAACCTTAGCCTAATAATCAATTTGGATTCACAAAGCAAATACGTTCGAAATAATCATATTAATGAACTTTTTTCAATTTTAAAGGTCCTTAACGGAAGTAGTTTTAATCCGTTCAATAAAATCATTATACTGCTTGAAAAGGGAGAAAGATATCTACGCAATAACGTAACATCTTTTTTATTCACTTGAAACATTTTCAATATTTTTCAATAACAAAAAAAAAACAGGAAATGCACGTTTTAGCGATCATATCGAAAACATTATTCAGAAAAAAGAAATGAATGAATGAATTCATAATCGCCTTCAGTGAGTTCAAATAATCTTTAAAAAATTTATTTTCAAGGTTCATTGGTTTTTGAAAACTATTTCAATCACTTTTTAGGTTTGTAAAAGATTATTTAGTGTTGTATTGCTTGCTTTTTTCGGCAAAGCTTGCTTATGTTTCGCATGTTTTATATGTTTTCCTTCATCAAATAATGAATTTTAAAACTAGGAAAAGCGGAATAGTAATTTTAGACTGGAATGACCTCTTAAAAGCGGGATAATCCCACCAAAAGCGGGATGTCTGGTCAGGTCAAGTTTGATATATATTAAAAAAAGACAAGAGAAAATAAATACCAATTTTCAGGATATCTAAGGATAAAAAATTTTTTTTCATTTGTAATGTCCATATCTTGGGCTTGCAAAAAGTGAGCCTGAACCTTTCAAATGATACTTAAACTGCTAAAATCTGATGATGCGCTAAAAAGTTATGCTATTTCCAATATGTTCATATTTAGTTTTTACAAAAAAAATCCTAATGTATATATATGTTTGTTGTTATTATTATTGCTTATAAAATTTTTATAGAAATGATCAAGCTATCATAAAGAATCAACTGTTTCTTTTGAATCTGTTTTCATCCCATCTTGAGAATTGTATTTAATAATGATATATCAGTTGAATACATTCTGTAAAAAGACAAAGAAAATTAAAATACAATTTTTAGGATATTTAAGGACAAATGATACTATGGCATTTTAGGGGCACTTGTTGCAGGTTTATCCTTTTGAGTCAGTGTTCGTTAAGAGAAGACTGATACCTTTCGAATGGCATCAACCTTATTTTTATTGGATAACGTGTTCTAAAGTTATTCAATCTTCAATAATACGAACTTTTCTCAAAAATGCCCAAGATGCCAAAGTTTAGAGGCCTATAAAATAGAAACAATAAGAGTTATTCTAATGATTTGCCATGTTACGCCGTCGATTGTATGTCGATTTTCATTAAAATCAGACAGTAAAAAAAAATCAAAACCTCTCTTTTGTGTCGAAAATTTTCGAAAATTCATACTTAAGTATTATTATTCATAATATAATAATATTTATTAATTTTATTGTTATGCACAAACGCATATATCCTTATAGCAAATAATGAAATTAAATAAAGATATACTTAGAAATAATAAAAGGTTGTTCCATAAAAATCAAATACAAATTTTTGTTTTTATAGTAATTTGTTAATTGAGTCAAATATTTGTGAAATATGTACTTTCATCTTTATTACAATTTTAATATTCTCAGAAGATTTTATTTGGTTAGCTATCAGGTATTTTGTAAATGTAGCAGCACGCATTTTCAAACTTCATTCCTTCTAGAATTTGTATAATTGATCATAGCAATACAGGCTTAACTATATTTTGAATTTTGTTTTTTATTTAAGCTATTGCGCTAAAAAGTGTCTCAATGTGGGCGTTAGAAAAAGGTAAAATCAGCAATTACACTACAAATTTTTTTACAAATGGATAACCAATTATTACACTTGAAGAAATAGAAATGAACATTTTTCCACAACAGAATTATGCCAAAAGAGCATTTAGTATATTTTCTAAGAAATGTAATGCTTTAAGCCTAAGAGAAACGCTAAATGTAGCAGTCATAATGCTTAAATGGCAACGCTGATATGTACACAATTATATACTTGTGCTTTCTGTCAATTTTCAGTTCTCTAATATTCATACACAAGTAGACAATCCTTATGCTGACTTTAGACGACATATATTTTACATCTGACTTGTCAAATTACCCACTGCAAAAGTTGTACATGCCGTGTGAAACATATGAAACATTGTCAGATCACATTTACAGAGGCAAAGTCATATGAAAATTTTTCAATTAGAGCGTGTTCTATTTTCATCTGACAAGGCATATGACATCAGCTGTATTGAATTAACAAAAGTGTGGTTTGGCTGAAAAAACGTTAAAAAACATAGTGTGCTTTATTATTTATGAAAATTGTGCAAAAACTCACCTGTTGTGAACACTTAGAGGCTATGTCGGATGTAATTGCACATGTCGTGTGAAAGCAAATATTATAAACCATCTGTAAATTGACAAACATACGAAGTTACATATGTCTCACATACCTGACAAGCCATATGTAAAAAACATGACGTCTAAAGTCAGCATTAGCTAAGATGCTTTGAGAATTTGACGAAAAAAAAGAAAACAGAATTTCTAAGGATTTGTAGTAACGCCAACCACCAACGTATCCAGTAAAATTGTGGCAAAACAAAAAATTCAAATAAAATCGTTAAAAAATGAGAAAAATCTTAAATTAAAAAAGCAACTCATACAGTCTTACGTTTAAGTGAATAAACACACATCAATACATGTAGTATATTAATGTACGTTCAAAGATGTGTTTGTGAAGAGATATAAAAAGGAAATAGTCTTAAGTTTTACATAAAAAGCCAAACCCCTCCCCACAAGATTTTTTCCTTTTTTCTTGTTGAATGTAAAAGGGTGGGTTGCAGCGATTCCATTCGCAGTTTTTTTAACAGAAATAATATTGAAATGAAAAAAATATGTGAACAATTGTAGCACTACTGAAGAAACATTGGCTCAGTAAGAGTAACTTTTGAGGGCCCATCATTACCTTTCTTGTGTTTCTTAAACATATCTAATAACTCAAGTCCAACTAAAAAAGAATAGTTCAGGTAGAAATAAGTCTTCGAAAACACGAAAGTTCAAAATTAATTTTGAGCGCCAGAAATAAGGAACAACTCAAAATGTGTTTAAGGATTAATTTCCTACTTATTACGCTGTACAACAAAATCAATAATTGTTCAAAACAGCAAAATTCTAAATTCTGCTGGAGGAGACCGCCAAAATTACACATGTATCGATGTGCTGAAAGTTAACGTCTGGCCTTTATTTTAAGATGAGTTGAGGCCTCCCCATATCCTTAGCACATTGTAACAGTTTGGTACAAGGTGTAATTAAAACATCTTGTATATTCTTTATGCAAAATTAAAAAAATTTCATAAAAAATCGAAAACGGCAAAAACTTAAAAATGTTATTCCCTGATTGTAAAGCCACGATTACTAGAAATAAAATAAATTTTCGTTTATGGAAATCGATGGATAAATATTGATTTTATTGACAATAAAGTAAAATTACCTTATTTTTGCGAAAAATCGAGTTTTGAATGGGCTGCTCAACCGATTTTATTAGAACTTGAGAATAGGTTGTCTAGTTTATTTGCAACGATTATTTTAAAACTTGAAACAAAATGACCTTTAAGCTATTTGAAATTTATTATTTATATAATCAATAGTTTCGGAGTTATTCAAACCACAATTATGAAAAATATATATTTTTTAGGCAAATTTTCAAAATTTTTATTTTTTAAATTATAAAATGTATAAAAAAGAAAGTAGCAAGATCTTGCCGTAAAACCATTTAAGTGACCAAAATTAAAAATCAATTATTGTATATTATGTCGAATCCCATGTGCCTACAAATTTTTAGGCTTCTGCTACCATACGTTATCATCAAAAAGAAAACATCGTAGCCAATATAACCTGCACTATTTCATAAACTGTTTTTCATCTCCTGTAAAATTTTAAAAATTGTATTTACATGGTTTTACGTTTTATATGACGATATGAATAATTCTATTTAGCCGGGTGTGACCATTTACACACATTTTTTCTTCAAATCAAGAATACATTAAACTTAAAGCCGTTGAATAACAGGTAGACACTGAAAGAATGCGATTTCTACTCAGAATGGTCGCCAGAAAGCTGCGACGGGTGTGACCGACCTTACAATCCTTAGTTTTAAAGAATTTTGACTTTCACGATAAATTCTGTAAAGTTTTGACTATAACGTACACATAAATTTTAACGTAGCTAATTGACAAAAATGTTTTAAATTGTATTATGTAACTACTTTTTGACAAAAAATTATTTTTCAAAAACAAAAAAAAACAATTTTTAAAATAAGACGGGTGTGACCTGATACGAAAATTTTAAAAATTCAAAGATATAAAACTTTTTATTGATTGAATAAAAATAATATAAGTATACTCATAAGAAAATAATAACGCATTCTAAAGTAGATCCATACCAAATTTCATAAAAATCCGGTCAGTGTTTTTTGCGTGATGACAGACAGACAAAAATTTCGAAAGTCGGTGCTTTGTATTCTACAGTAATTTCCGCCAACATAAAAATTTAATAAAAATATTTCATCTACAGTTTTACTATATGTATAGATAAAGTGAAGTCATTTGATTTTTGCAAAGATTTCGAATATTTATACTGTACAACGAAATTTATATTTTTTAAACAAAGTTCTAACGGGATTCTAATAAAGGCCCCCTACAAAAACTCTATGTATGTATATCGGTGTTTTGAAAGTTAACATTTGGGATTCATTTTAAGGGATGTAAAATTTCCCCCCTTTTGCACATAGTTATACTGACTCGGCATAGTATATCTTGCAGGCCTCACATTTAAGGTATAAGATGTTTTCAGCACTTTTATGTAAAACAACATCTTTCTAGAACATTTTAATCCTCTAGCTCTGTGCTTTATGGGTCTTTTGAACCCTTACTTAAATAAGGGATAAAAAACTTCCCTTTAGCGGTGATATGGCGGATTGAATTGTTCTACAAAAATCTTTCTTTTAGTATTCTACATAAAAGTGTTGAACTTATCTTATACTTAAAAAAAATATAGTGATAGTCTGGTATTTTTCTTGTTGGTTAGTGTTAGCAGCTCTGATTTATCATATAGTCTTGAAGGTAGAATAGCCTATAGAAATGATCTGTTCAGAATCTTATTGAACTCCTTGCAAGCTTTTTTTCCACTGCGAGATTTACAGGCTCTTCTGGATGTTACAATACCAGCCAAAAACAGTAGGGCATACAAAGAATGTCTTTATTTAAGAAAAAAATTTTAATGATATTTTTCTTTCAATCATTTTGTAAACTTTTTTTTTTGTTTTCTTCTTCAACATTTCGTCTACCATCTCCTTCATATTATTTTTACAGCCCTATGGGATACTCGTGGCTTAGAACTTTTCTCCTTTTTACACAGTTTTCTTGTTTTTCTCCAACATTTTTCTTTAAATATTATTTTTTTTCGTAAAAACAAAACACTATATAAGGATAAACGTTTAAGTAAGAGCGTGTATCCTTAAAGTGTGCTGTATTACACTATATGTACATGTATAAGTGTGTGTAAAAAAATCTACACACTTATACAAATAAACCCACAAAAAAAAGAAGGTTTTATTTATTTGGATGTGTGTGTGTGTGCTGTAAGTTGAAAGTGAAGGCGTTGGTTAAGTACAGCATTTTTTCTCAAAGCCCTTCCTTTTTGCCATTAAAATTCTTTCTTAGTGGGAAAAAAGGAAGAAAAAAATATCAAGAGGCACGTGCATTTGTATGTGTGCATATGTGTGTGTGTGCTGTAGAATCAACCATTGTTGTGTTGAATGCTGCTGTCATAGATGTGGTTGGTTTTTTGTTTATAAGCTTTGCCGTTTCTGTTGCTGCTGCTACTTTATTTCCTTCCTTTACTTTTTTTCTACCTTGTACAATTTTTATACACGAGCATTTTTTCGCGTACATTTTTTTCTATTTTATTTCATGTTAAAGTTTTTTTCTAAACATCTTAAAAAATAGAGCGTTTGCGCATAACAAACTAAATTGAATTTGATGTGTGTTTTTCTCCTTTTTGCCATTATTTTCATACCTTTTTTATGATTGTGGTGGTGGTATTATATTTAAAGTTTTTGTCGCTTTTTTAGGTTTTTATATTACTATTTGTAATTTATTTTAATTTTTATAATTAACCAGTCCAGGGTATTAATGAGAAAACAAAAATTTTTAATTTTCATTCAAAGATCTCTGTTGCAATTTTAAGGAAATTTGTAAGATGTTGAAAGTTTTTAAAATAGTATCTTTTTTAAAATAATAATTTATCTTTAAAAACATGCCAAATAAATATGGCAAGACTTTCATAGACTAAAATTTAGTAAACTAGACTTAGTGGTTTGGTGGGTCCCGCAGAATACTCTGGCTGTTTCTGTAGAAAATCAAAAAGGCTTTATATATTTGTTTGTAATTTCTAACTACAAATTGAAGTCTTTTAGTTTATGAAAGTTTCGCCATTTTTATGAAAGCTACGAAACTATGAACAAAGAAAAAAATGCATGATAAAATCGTCGCAAACATGGTTAATTATACATTTTTTGGTAGTAAGTTTGCTTATACCTATTTGATGTTAATTCAACGTGGTTATACAATAACCTTCCAAGAACATTTCCTCTTGAATTAACTATATTTCATTTTGATTTAATATTTTACTGCTGTTAGAGCAAACTTAATTTGATACTGATATAATACGAAGAGTAATGATGAATCAAAACTATTTCAATTTGAAAACAACGTGAATTTTATACGGAAATAACTCGAAGAATCGTGTTGAATCAAAGATCTTTCTAGTCAAAATAACATAAAATTAATGTACTCATTTTTATTAATTATTTTACTAAGTGATGTGTATTAGCATAGATAGGCATAAGAAAAATGTGTGTTGTAGTTGGCTTCCCCAGCCAAGATTTGAACTCGAGCTCTCATCACTTGCACACAATAGCCTCAAATATCGCAGCAAAAACTTTGCTTACTGGTAGGCAAGAAAGTATATGAGGATAACTACTTATTTTTGTTTGAGAAGTCCAGAAAATAAGGGGTACCTCTTACAAATGTATTTACATTGTCACAACAATTAACTAGTTACTATTTGGCTTACGAACCTGTGCTCGTTCAGATTTGAAGACAAGAACTTTATCCACTCAGCTATTGTTGACTTGTAAGTTTAAGCGCCGAAAATTTGCTTTCATATACAAACACATGTTGAGTTAAAAAGTGATTGTCTACATATTTTATTAATACACATCAACAAATTGTAAATACTTTTAGATAATGAGAAAAATGCGTACTAAATTTATTAAGAAGAAAAAGAAGAGGTAGTAGATCTAATTTGAAGCACAGTAATAAGATAAATAAGTACCTCTCATTACTTTGTAACCCATTAATAAAGTACTACACATTACAAAAATCACAAAAGTTTTTGCTGGGATACTTAAGATATACACTTACATAACATCATACCCAGCAAAAATTAATTTGGTACAAGGAAGCAGGTTGATTAATTAGAAGTGCTTCGGAGATGCGGAAAAGCACACAGTGCATCCCCTTTGCCTTACCAGGATGCAATAACGTAAGCGAGCGAAGAAACTTACCACACACACGATGAATTTGGTTGGCTACTTATGTTTTTTCATGTGTTTTAAACACGAAGTTTTTTATTCAACTCAAACTTTTTTATAGTGCATCATCTCTCGCTTACGTGGGTACAAATATGGATGCGAGTGTGATTTTTGCTTCGTAATTTAATTTTTTTATTCTTCCATTGAATTGTGTATGAAAATAAATGTGCCTCGATAGCTTAGTGGTTACTGTTCTAGTATACAATGCGGAGATTGTGGGATCAATTCCTGATTCAATACGCAAATAAAAAGTATTTAATAAAAGTAAATTGTAGTGTATAATAACTTCCAATTGTATTTGTACCATTTAATACAAAAATAAATATAAAAACAACATAAAATAATGGCGAATAAAAAATTAATCCAAGTGTGGTAAAATTGTGATATAAAGAGCAAAACGTACCGAGAGTACCGAAATCTCTCCCTTACAAATCTGCTTTCGGTAGACGGATATTTTTGTTGGGTAAGCAACACAAATTTAATTTTAATTTACTCTCATTGGATTGATGATTTGCCGTAAAATTTATTTGAAATTAAAGTTATAGTCATTTTGATTTAAAATTAAATGTAACGTTCATTTTGCATTGATTAACTAAAGTAGATCTAACTTTGCTTTAACGTGATAAAAATTGATTTTACTATAAAACAGGATTTCTTGGATTTAATATTAAACAATGTTGTTTTAGCAGGGAAACATATTAAATGAACGAGATTTAAGCTTAAATTAATAATTTTCCGTTTATAATTGATATGAAACAATGGTAAATGTAAATAAAGTTTGTACTATTGCAGAAATTTAATATTCCATCAATAGTACTACATATTGATTTCACACTTCTGTTATTACTGTGTATAAAGGTACGTTCACATCTATCAAATATTTGACGAAATAAGCGTAACCACTATTTTTGGACAAACGATTCTTTAACATTTCGTGTGTATGCCCGACAAATGAAACGGTAAAAGACAATACTGATTGTGTATATAATATTTTACCAAATAGACACATGCTCAATTTAAAAATATTTCCCTAAAATTAAACAAATTAAGCCAGAAATTATTGGTTACGCTGCACTTAGCTTCAAAAATGTTAAATTTGTTTCATTAAAAATTAAGACATCGTAATGTAAAATTTTGAAATGAAAGACCACTTATCTATAAAATAATTAGCATGTACCAAAATTATTTTGACCACATTTTCTGCCTTCACTTTGGAGATCGCAGAAAACATTGTTCCTTCTTCCTTAATGGGGATTGACTTTAAATTAGCAGCCTTCTAACCCTTGGGAAATTCACCAGCGTGATACAAAGTGCTGAAGAGGGTTGCCAAAGGCCTTGATGGCGTCGAATGGCACTAGTTCAAGCCAAGTGCACTCACTCGAAAGTTATTTTTGACATAGGTATAGATATTCTGGTAAGTGAGAATTACTTGCAAATAATTCGGACAGAAAGTTAGTTTTATCAACCGTGTCAGTCAATATTTGGTCAGCTTTTAAAAGAGGCGGAATTGAAGAACTAGCATTATCCTTTACCGTTTTAACGAATTACCAAAAGCTCTTGCTACCGCGGGGAGCAGCGAAAACGTTGACACGAAAACGCTGCTGTTACAAAGCTTTTTTACGCATTAGTACTCTAGCACACAAGTATGTCGGCCTTTTGCGTAGCGAATCAGCATCTGAATTTTGATTACTAAGACATATACGGAATGTCTCTTCTCGGGATCTTACAGCATTGTTGCACGTCTGACTGGAGCACGACTTTGTTCTGCGTTTAGTCATGACTCGCTTGGATACAATGCAAGCTTTCATTCCCAGCAAAATGATATTTACAACCACTTTCGCCATGTCATTTGCATTATTGGCTAGAAAACATATGTTCAATTCACAAGCTCGTATTAACGTCGTATGTGTTGTGTAATCGTCTAATTATACAATATTGTATTTTTGTTGTTAGTAATTTTCATACAAAAGTGCATTATAATTATACGATTGAATTTTATATGTTCTTCAAATAGTTGTATTGTGGCCAGGTCTGGGAATATTTTATTTGTTCGACTAATTTGTAAAAATCTTTTATATATGTGATAAGTAACACCAGAAAATACGTTCTTCTTAATGATAAATATATAATTGATTCATTTCAATTTAACTTTCAAATTATTTTAATCAAAATTGCTTGTCGCGAAAAAAGTGATTCTATTTGGCGTCAAATTGAAGCTCCCATGCCTGGTTTCATTTCATGGTATCAAATCAAGGTGAATTAATACCAGGTAATCTCGAGAGATCAGGTGACTACGAACTGTTTACCATATATGAACTGCCAACTGTGTTAATGTATCGGCTTTTTTGATAGTCCAAATATTAATTCGCCATGCAGAAAAGCTGATATATTAACACTGTTGATAGTTCAAATATAGAAACATTTTCTTAGTAACCTGATCTCTCGAGGCCACCTGGTATTAATTCGCCTTGCCTTGGTATTAATTAAATTGACATTTAAGATACGACAAAATAACGATATAACAAATTTGTCTGTTCACAAGCACATAAACAAGTGTCGTCTTCTTTTAAACGATAAGACATACGACTGAGCTTGTGAATTGAACAATAGTTTCCAGTGGAACTGCCGGAAAAGTTCGCTGAGCTTCTCTAACGAGCCTTTTCCTAAATATATTTGAACGTCTCGTAGCTATTTGTGAGGCCTTGAGAACACAAAGTAGGCGGAAACGGTGCAATGATCCGAGTTACCGATAGGTGTCGAGGTGTGAAGTGAGCAAAAGATCTTGAGTATTGTTTTGGTATCCTTTAACACACGAATTGCGCAAGGTGGTTGTGCGTGGCTAATAACTCAACATATTATCCTTATAGAATTGTATGGGTCGAATGACGAAGCCAAGACGAGTTATGAATTTTGAAATCACCAGCAACAACAATTTTGCTGTTCGAGGATATTTGCTGCTCTCAAAGATATTTGAAATTGAATCTGAAAAAGTATCGAAATTGAATATGGTTTTATTCCTTACCGCGTTTGGACTTCTGTAAAGAAACCCGAAGTGCAATTGTGTATCCAGGGCTCAAATCGTCACATCCGTGATCGTATCGGCAACCGTACTAAAATGAATTACGTAACACGTCAATCGTATAAACTGTATGGGATTACAGACCGTTCACGTATGTCATAATCCGAAAATGGCGTTTTTACGTGACGAGTTGTACGTTCACGGATGTGACGATTTGAGCCCAGGTTTTGAATTTCACCCAGAGACAGCTGAATTCGGGATCACACGTACCAAAGGTTTCTGGCACTCGTAAACAACTTTATTACGTATGTATACTGCAAGGACCCGGTGAAGACTAAAAAGTGATAGAAGGTGATACGCGGGGAAATGCAAGTTCTGTGGATCAGCATTCTCAGATACCTTATATCCACAAGGCGAAAACATTCAGCAGATAGAGACAAATGTGAGAGAAGAAATTCGTTCTTAGCCCGCGTATGTTACAGAAATCTATTCGGAATCACCCTGTCATAACAGTGTGTGTAAGTCAAATCGGATGTTCTTTTTATAATACTGAAACTATTAATATCAGCTGTTTACTGCCATTTTGACTGCCCATTGACTAGTGATATCTATGTCTTCGCCAATGAACGGTGAAACAAGAGCAAACACATTGGCATCAGCATAATGAAATTAATAAAAATCATTAAAGAAGGGAACGTGAGAAACTAATAAAGAACTGGTCATTGCTGCTGAACACGTCTCACTGTGCCACAGCACTATGGGCGACTTTCAAAACTTTGCGGAAAAAAGTAAATTTTTCAACTTTAGATTTTTAAATTTTGTTTCATAGGGTTTAATTCCCAATATATTGGAAATAAGAAATCTGAAAATTATATGACAGTTGGCAACCCTGTTTATGTATACAAAGCTGCCAATATTAACCTTTTAATACGCTTTTATTAGCTTCAGCTCCCACCAAAAATATCCGTCATATCGAAAGCAGGTTTGTAAGGGAGAGATATCGGTACTCTCTCTTAACAACTTTCTTCGGTATTATATGATTTTTGTATGGGATGTCCCACTTTGTAGGTACCGAGGTATGAGCTTCTTTCTGCGCAGCCTAGATGAATTAATCTCATGTCCTTTTGTATGTATGTAATTAAAAAAAATTTTTCTCTCTATAGCACATTTTTAAAATTTACAATTGGATTTCTTTTTTTATTTGCCATTATTTCATGCTGTGTTTATATATATCTAAGTATTATATGGTACAAATACAATTAGAAATTATATTATTTATAATAAAGTTTTATGTGGAATTTTTTTGTAGGATATTTCAGCCCGCTATCTCGCCTTCGAAGGGCAGTTTTTTGTCCCTTTTTAAGAAAGGATCAAAAAGGACCCATACAGCGAAGCGTTAGAGGTTAAAATATGCTATGAAATTATTTCTCGTGGAGTTTTAAATAAAAGTGCTGAACACACCTAATACATTAACCTCTATAGTAATGGCCAAAAAGTGTTGTTCATGTTCAGAAATTTGCATAACTATTAAACTTATTGAAATACAATTATCATACTTCTAAAGTATAATGAGGACGCCCTATGCTAATTTTGATAAAGAATAAAACTAAATGAAAAAGGTCGAAGTTAGAAATATTTAATTTCAATTGTGCATTTCCGGTTTTCCGGCTTTTCCGGTTTTCCAGTTTTGGCGCCCTATGTTCCAATGGGAGTTAAAGGAACACATTTATATATTTCCGGTTTTGATCATGCAAAAATAAATTTTTTTAATTAAATTTTTTTTAAGATCAGACGATTTGACTGATTTTAACTTTTTTGTTTTATATTTTGCTAGTTCGAAACAACAATTAAAAAATTGTTTTTTTCAAAAACGGCAACACGTGCGCCACCTGCCCCTGTGGCTGAGTGGTAGCGATGCTAGCCTGTCAGTCCAGGGGTTCGATTCCGCAGATAAGCTAATCGCTTCGCGGGTTGTGTTTGTTATAAAAAACCCATAACTCGACATATAAACATAAAAAACATTTCATACATATTTATATCTACTAGAACTATAATATGCTAAATATCAAGGAATTTCGGCAAAAAAAATGTTTGGGTTGTCCGTTTTAAAAATAAAATAAATTTTTTTCATATGGCTCATTCTCATTTCAAATTTTTTTCGTGATTTTAAATAAATGTACGTAAGCTTTTCTTGTATAAGACTGTCCATTATGTGTTAAAAATGAAAACAAAAATACTATTTTTCTCCTCTTCATAAAAAATGGCGTGCCCGTAATGCACGGTGTAGATTTTCCACATTAAGAAACTATGATTTTTTTTTAAGAACGATATTAAATTTATAACGGTTTTAGAATATTTACAGTTGGTTCTCTTATTTCATACATGAAATTTTTAAAAAATATTAAAAACTATAAAATTTTTAACATTTTTAGTTTCCGCAATCATGTGTATAGAGCGTTAAGAGTTTTTAGTACACGCAAAGAAAAAACATCATTGAAAAATGGTCGTAACAGTCAATTTTTGTTCCTACCTTTTTTACAAGGCTGGTACAATAATTTTATTTTCAATGAAACGTTTAATTGTTGCTTTATATATTCGAATGTTTGATGCTATTATTTATATGGTTATTATATCTAAAATGTTTAGTATGATGGTTCCGACAATGTGTCATTTAATAATATGTTTCCAACAACTATGAATTCGCTCATAATACAAGTTTCTCTCGCGAGCGTCATTCAGTGTTTGGTTATTGAAGTTGACTGATGGTGTAATAATATTAACTCAATAAAAGTTTTAAAATAATTAAGAAAACATAATTTAACAGTGCATCAATGCAGTATTTCGGTAATATATATTGTATATGTATATGCCTTAAGGCCGTGTCAGATAAAACTTTGTCGCTTTGCGTGACGTTTCTAACTTTGA
Source organism: Panzeria rudis (assembly GCA_956483635.1). Taxonomy (NCBI): domain Eukaryota; kingdom Metazoa; phylum Arthropoda; class Insecta; order Diptera; family Tachinidae; genus Panzeria; species Panzeria rudis. The sequence continues at coordinate 4,740,442 of OY101452.1, forward strand.
TAGAATAGTGTAAAGCAAAAGGTGTATGACACAATGAAAACTTTGACAACACTCGCGCATTGATCGTTTACCAAAAAAGTAGTTGATAATTTTGCTATTTATATATATATTTTTTATAAAAATAAAAGTCAATTATGTTATTTTACGATTTATTATAAATAAATAAATGCCACATACATATTTACCTCTTGTTAAAACAGATTCAAACGCGCAATATGTTTCGTTTGGCAATATAATAAAAGAAAATTATTCCAGCTGATTGTCAAAGCAAGCAAAAAGATGAGAGTTGCCGAACTTTTCGCTTCACGCTGCGTTAAAAGTGCTTTATGTAGCATGTTTCGTATAAGTATGTACATTTCATCTTAGATGTCAAAGCGAATCTGTAACGCAACGCGAAGCAAAAGTTTTATCTGACATGGCCTTTAAAGTTAAAATAATTATAGTGTTGTGTTTAAGTTTGTTGTTGACAAATGGGAAAAAAGTTTATAAGAGTGTAGTGTTGTGTCAAAACATCGAAACACACATACAAACATTCATACATTTTGATTTTAATATAATTATTATATTTAAACCAAAACAAATAGTCTGTTTAACTTTAAATTTGTCTTTTAATTTAAAGTGTATGTATATATGTTGTATGTGTGTTTTCAATTTATTTTTTATTTATTAAATATTACAAATGCAATTACAAATTATATCATAACTTAATATCTACAAAAATGTTAATCTTAAATTGTATCCTTAACTAATAATTATAATATCTATGTATGTTATTATATATATATTTTTAATAAAAGTCTATGTATTATTACAGTAATAATGCATAAAAAATTAAAATTAGTTTTGTATTATTTACCTGTTAGGACCATTTAGTAATTATTGTCACAAAAATACCGCTATATGTTCAAGAAGAAAATTATTGTGAGTGGTAGTAATGAACGTACTAGTATGTTTCCAATACCTTTATATTTAATATAGTTGACGCAATTATAAACCAGAACATTAATGATAGTTTGCAATTGTGATTGTATCAACCATGTTTTTTCTTTGCGTGTACGCTTCATTACTCAGTTTAATTATTAACATTGCATTTTATTAATTTAACTTGTACTTCTAAATATTTAAAACTTTTGTAAACTTTGTCAAATAGTATTATATTGCAAAACGTCTCACCAATCAATTATTGCTTATGTCCAAACAAATATATATTTTTTAATATTATTGAAAATTTTTAGTGAATGTCTAAGGAGATTATGTTAATATACATCTGAATTGTATTGAACTCAAAAAATATGTGTTCTGAAAAAAAATATTGCATTCGTTATTTAATTAGTTTGGCTTAAGTTAATTTTCAATTTAATCTTTCGATCAAATTATTATTTTTTTATTTAAGAAAGAAATTCTAAAGCATGTAAATATTGAACATTCAAAGAAAAATTTGGATGTACGGAAGGTTGAACTGATAGCTGCTTCGAGACTACCACAGTCTATTCATCAAAGCCCTTTACCTACACTACCAACGACGGTAGCAACAATCCTACTAGTTTTAGTAAGCTCAGTTAACAGAATGTCGCCACCTCGCGGTGAGTCGCACCTATTAATGAACTTTTTCTAAATGTTCGGAAGTTCACAAACTGTCTTTTATTAGCATGTTCAACTATTTTAAGCCTTTTTCATTTCGGTCTCACGAGCGTGGAATATCATCGATATTTTCAATGCTGAGATTTTTTTTAATGTTTATTTTGCCCAAGTTTTTTGGAACAGTACACATTCATGTTTTAGCTAAGTGCCTTTAGAGTTTTAATAATTGAGTTATGAATTTTTAGTCGAACTGTATGGGTTTTATCCAAAGTTATTTAATTATTGTGGCTTAAGTTCATTTTCAATTTAATATTTCGATCAAATTATTTTTTATTTAAGAAAAAAATTCTAAAGCATGTTAATAATATCGAACATTCAAAGAAAAATTTGGATGTACGGAAACAGCTGTCAGTTCAACCTTCCGTGATCAGGTGATTTCACTTTATTATAAATAAAATCAATATCTATCCATCGATTTTCGTGAAATAAAGCTCATTTTATTTTAAATATATATGTCCTTATAATTAGTTAGTGATTTATTATAAATTAAAAAAACGAACATTTTCAAATTTTGCGTAAAAAATATTTTTTTCATCATTGCGGCCTGAAAAAATCCAAAACTCTTATGTTAAAAAAAATTATACTCATATAGCTTGAAGGTAGTTTTTTTTTTAAAGTTTTTTAACGGTTTTTTTCATGAAATTTGATAACCCTTTCTAAAATCAATGGAGCAGCGTCTTCAAAATGCGATATGCATGTACATAAATTTATATAACTTTTAAAAAATTAAAAAAAGTAATAATAATAATAAGCAAATGGGTCGAAGTTAGATAAATTATATTGAAATTGTCATTTGAGGTTTCCTAGTGCGACAAGCATGCACATTTATTTATGTATTTTTTAAACTATTGTATATCCCACTTCAACTCTCAAGTCCAGACGCTCAGGGTGCTGTTGGCAGAGTGGCTAGCGCGTTTGACTACAAATCCTGAGGTCTTGAGTTCAAGACTAGTTTCAGGCAAGCCTACAACGTCATTAATTATTCTGATGTGCTTTAATGTGTTATTGTGTTGGCTGTTGTTGGACTGTTAAAGTGATGAAAGCATAACACTGATCACCGGCAGCGATCAATACTGACATATCCTAATGCACTTCACAGCCCTCCTTCGCCGGTATTGTAGCAGAACCAAAAAAAACTAATAAATGGCTACACAGCTTAAACAAATTAATGCATCTACTTGACACCGGAGGGGCTACAACTCTGCTCCATAAAAAAGCGCAATAGCAGGGCTGTACATGAATTAAGCTTTCTATCTCTCTCCCACTTCACCACCTGTTCTCTATCTACACTATCCCTATCCCAAAGAAGGTAACACGTTAATTAATTAACTGATTGGCATTAATTGCCTGTTTGAAAAAAATAAAATTAACTAAAAAAAAATAAATAAAAAAAAACAAAAATAAAACTTAAAACGTTATGCAGGTATATTTTTCCCCCAGTACCATACATGGTAAATACTCTACTTCTACTTAACCGATGCTTACTTCTGACAAAACAACTGAATTATTACAAAAGAGTATTTTCTAAAGTAAACTTCAGACAATATACATACAAATAAACTCTAACGAACTTTACAATAGAATTTTATATGACACGAGATATTTTACAAACGCTTAATAGTCTTAAGTAAAATTTTAAGTGGACGAAGTCACAGGCACATCTAATAGATACAAATTATTGTAGTGTGCTAAGAACGAAACTGTACATTTTTCCACTACCGAATTTTTATGTACTATGTATTAATAAAACATTTTAGTTCAAAATTTAAACAATCAAACAAGCTTTTTTAGTCAGATACTTGCATTTGAAATAAAAAAGCAACCCTTTTTTACTTTTAGTGAAAAAAGTTCACAAATCCAAAAAATATAACAAATAAAAAACTGTTTGTAATAACAAAAACTAGTGATAATATCCTCAAAAAATCTTGAATTTTTGTCAAAGCAGATGTCCAGTTAAACAATGCTAAAATGATGGTCAAAAATATGCAAATGAAGCAAACTATTTTCAATTACTAAAACTCTTCTATAAACACACATACACACTTGCAAACACACACCACAACTGTATTACGTAGCCAAAAGGGGTGATACAAAACCCCTTAACCTGATTATTCTATTGTAAAACCAAGTTAAAATACGTATTTTTTTGCAGAAAAATAAAAAATAAATAATAATAATTTAAACGAAGGAAAATATGTTGTTACGAAAAAATGTGTTAAGCGAATTTTAACTTCATACAGGACTCTTGTGTACAAAATCCGGTTTTTAACGGAAAACAATACATTATGCCCATTAGCACGCACGGCAAACACGTTTACCTTCCCACTGTAATTATCAAAAGAACCAACGTCCAGCCGGACACTAAAACTTTTTAGCCTTTTTTTCTATGATATTTTGCTTTATTAAAAAAAAAAGTCGTAAAAACAAAAAACCAGTTGAATAAAACACTTATTTTTATTTTTTTCTGAAGGCACAAGAAAATAAACGAACAAACACTTTTACTACAACTGACCACTGACAAATTGAAACTTACAATAGAATACTGAATACAGGGTTTGGCCAAATTATATTTGTCGAAAGTGTTGTCTACCCAAATTGTTTATATACATAATAAAATATATTAGTATAGCTAACGAGGGAAGCAATGGCCCACAATTATAGATTTACCCTAATTTTGATAAGCTTCATAGATATATTGTATCTAAGGTTTTCCTTTTATGGCGACTAATAGTGGAATTTTAACCTCTAAATCCACTTTTGTGAGACATTTTAGTACCAATTGTGACTAAGCTCTTAATTAACCGTTAAGCACATTTAAAATGTTGGCTTAATTCTAACGTTCAAAGAAAACTATTGTCCCTTTTTCAACAAAGCGAAAACAATACACATAAAGCGAAGGTCTACAGGGTTCAAAATTTACAACGTAAACTTTCCTGGTAGTGTTTTATATAAAAGTGCTGAACTCTCCTTCTACCTAAAATGTAAAGATTGCAAAATTTTCTATGCCGATTCACTAAAACGAGTGTGCAATAGGGGGAACATTTATTTGGTACCTTCTACCTAAATCAGTCGTTAGAAGGTCGTTATTTTTGAGTTTGTGTTGTACGGCGCACTGTGGGACATTTCGCAAGAAGACGCCTGAAATTTTATAGCTGATAAAAAAAAGAGTTTTTGCACATAGATTCTCCTATCGAAGAGGTAATAAAAGTCTACTACATTTATGTGTTTCCGTTTACAGTTTAGGAGATATTCGACAAAAAACAAATAGCATTTAAACTTTTTGCCCACCTGTCTCAACGTTTTTGCTAATGGGGAAGTCAAATCTGTTCCGATTTGCAAAACCATATTTTTCGTTAATTGCTAAAAAATTACTAATATTCTCAAAATTTTGTTCAAAAATAGCTACACAGTGAAAAAAGTCTTTTTTCCCATTTTTTTGCAGAAAAAAGTGCGTTAATTATTTCGTAATTATACTATTTTTTCTTTGCAATAATATTTACCCCATATTTATACCTAAATCAGCTCACTGCGAATTTTTTTGCAAAATTTTCGTTATTGAATTAGCCAGAACATTTCAAAATAGACCTATTTTTATTGCAAATATCAGTTTTAAGGCGCGTTTTCTCAAATCGCAAAGATGTAATCAAAAAGGGTATTAACACATTTTGAGGTCTAATGTGCCCTTAAACATTTCCCAAAAAACTATCTGCGCCTGGCGAAAAATAGGAAAAATACAGCGAAAATACTGAAAATTAAATTTTTGGGATTTTCTGGAATTTCTTTGGGAATTTCGGGGTTCCCAGAGGCCTAAACTTATTATTTTTTCTCCCTTGGTATTTAGTACATAATTTTCTATGTAAGTGGTTGAATAAAGAAAATAGGATTTTCGCTCGTTGGTTGTTGCTGCCTTTGCTGGCGGTGTGGTCTAGGGAAAAATAGCTCTGATGAGAAGACTGTGGTGGTCTCGAAACATCTTATGTCAGAGCAACCTTCCGTACAGGCAAATTTTTCTTTGAAGGTTTCATATTTACATGCTTTAGAATTTCTTTCTGAAATAAAAATATTTTAATCAAAAGACTAAATTAAAAACTAACTTAAGCCAAACTAATTAAATAACTTTGTATAAGAACCATACAGTTCGACTAAAATTCATAACTTAACTGCAAAATTTCATTTGAAAATATCGGAAAAAATTTGACTTCCTCATTAGAAAAATCGTGGACGAAGGTGGGTAAAAAAGTTAAAATTTTAATTCTTTTATTCGAATATCTTCTAATCTACGATTAAAAACTCTTTTTTATTATATCATAAGCATCAGCTTGGTATAGGTTTACATTTTTTAGAAGTTCAAGATGACCCTCTTTGGTGTCTCTTTATAGATATAAAGTCTAAACTCCAAACTTAAGATCAACAACAGCTCTTTAAATGCCGCACAGTGTTGCGAAACCGGAATTTTTTGGAAATCATATTTCCTAAACTGTAATTTTAATTGTATCGCTGAGAAACTTCTACAGATTGGTCAGAATGAAATCCCAAACAGAAAGAGTGAAAAAAAATTACACCGAAAAAAATTTTTGGGTCAAATTTTCAACAAAAGTCAAAAATAAAAAAAAATTGTTCGAAAAATTTAAAAAAAAATTTATTTTAATTCTTCTTTTATTTCTGATAAATACCCAATGATTAGTTTTTAAAATAAATTATAGGGTGGTCCGAACAAGAATTATAAACGTCAAATTTTCATGATTTTTCGATATTTGTTGAAAAACTTTGAAAGGTGGATATAAAAGCTTTAATTTGATACCGGTTTGAAGTCAAAAGCTTCAGTTTTAAGAGAGTTATGCTCATTGTGGAGTGCTAGAATAGATGTAGAATAAAAAAAAACTTTGAAGATACTATTTTTTAGCACAGGCATATTTTATTGCATTCTACAGAAAAATTACAAATTATCTGTCAGCTACCAATAAGTTCATTGCTTCCTCTGATAATTCCAGGTGTTTCTTCTCCTTCAGTATTCTCCTACTTGTGATTGCGGGATCAGAATTGGCGAGCAGATAATGTAATATGTCTTCACAATTGTCTTTTCTTGATGTTTTCCTCGCATGGTAAAGCCTTGTGTTTCTGAAGTCCTTGTTTCCTGCTTCCAATGCTTCTTCTGATAGTTGGCCAATGGGGACCAAAAATGAACGAATTATTTCAGCTACATGAATAAGAACCTTGTGGACAATTGGTGGCATATAATGCCACGGATATTTCTTTACATAGAGACCAGCAGTTTCTTTTCCGTACTTCGAGAACTTATCGCAGTCTATCTTATATCCAGAAGTTATAGCTTGAAGAATACTAGAAAACCTTCTTATAAGTTCGGTATCTACTCCTGTGGCCAGAGCGGTTTTCTCAGGATCACTAAAGAATTTCCTTGCTGTGTTACCATCATTAGTTGTTCCACTTCCTTGTTTCACAACATCAACAGTTATTTGGAGCTGATCTTTCAGATTTTGTTGAACTTCCTTTTTTCTTTGATCTCTAATAACCTTCTCATCTTCACTGAGCTTAGTTCTCTTTGTTTCCCCTGCCTTGCGCACAGTGATTTGATAAGCAATGTTCAGTAGGGTTTCCATAAACCACAAGCTAAAAGAAAACACTATATAAAGACGGACACATGCGGACTAATTAGTGACAAAAAAGAAAACACTGAAGATGGCGATTAGCCGAAACCGGTCTGAAAATAATAAAAATTTGACGTGGGATGACGGAAAGTCACCCGAAAACCAATATGATTAAATTATTCAATAAGTGATTCCGAGAATTTCCGTTCTATTTCTATGGAATAAATACCGAGAGTGATATACTAAAATCGATATAACTCCCAGGAGGGCAGGTATGGGCAGCTGATTTTTTCACAGTTCGTTGAAAACAAATTATGTAACATTTCTGTAGTAGTTTGGAACTGGGACTCTCTGGGACTTTTTAGATATTGCTTACCTAACCCAAATTTTAAGGAAAAATGGACCTTTAGTCGGGTTTTCGCTCTAAAAAAGGTGCATATGAAAATGTCTCACACAACATTCCTTTTTTTTACAGAAGATACTTGTCCGAAGGCAGATTTTTTTTCCGAATCAAAATATCTGTCACCAAAATCAAATGAGATCATTTTGAATACAGCCCTGAAATCCCCTCTTTTCGTGAAAATTTTGTATATTTGACTTCTAAAATCAATTAAAAATCAACGGGCCAACATAAAAATAAGCTTTATGTGTTTTTTGTTTACTTGGAATGTCTGTGACAAAATTGCATCATTAAAAACACTGAAAAAAATAATCGGAAAAAAGTTACTTTTCCACTAGCCGCAACACAGTGTGCCGTTTGAAATTTTGTAAGAAGCGGAATGAAAGTTTAGAAACTGCAGATATATTTCCTTTTTTTTCCAAAATTCCCCCACTGTGAGGCGTTAAAATATCCAAAATTAAAAATTTTTCCAAGTTTTTTAAAAATTCACCATTTTAAGTTGCTCCAGTAAGGCAAACAAAAAAATCGAATACATATATATTTTTGCTTATATCTTAAAGAAAATTTTGCTCCTAACGTATTGGAAGTAATATAGTTACCATCCAACATATTTCATCTTTTACATCCAAAACTAAAACTTGCGCAAGATAACTTGTTATGTGCGAAAATAGTAAACTAACCAAAATCATTTTCTCTAAAATTGATATTGCGGAGCTTAATATCAAATAAATTATTTTAATTTAAAATTTCAAAAAAATAATATCTTTTTGTTGCAGGCCAACCACTTTAAACGCCAATTGCATATGGAAGTAAGTGCATAAACAAAATGTTTTGAATCTCTTAAAAAACACAAGATTGGACAAAATCTTTCTTTAGACGAAGTGTGAGTATTTTGTTTTCTAACGTATACAGGAGTCACCACATACAAGCGCTTGTGTGTTGTACTATCCTTTTATGATTTTCCTTTTCTTCATAAAGTAGTATTTCTTTCTTAAAAACTTGTTTTGGCAAGTCTTTAGATTCCCATAAAATCCTTATTGTATTGGAAATTTCTCACTGATATAAATGTAGAAATAGTCCCCTATTAACAGCCGTTTGTTTGGCTACTTTTCATTTATTTTATTATGCTTGACCACTGGTCAAGTTTTGATTTAACGCTTTAAGAAGAATCCTGTTGTTATTATTTACGTTATGTTACTTGGCTGCCTGTACGTTTGTTCAGTTGTCTGATTAGAAGAGGGAAAAACCAAGTGGCTAAAGAATGACTGACTCTTGTTAAACACAAACAACCCCTGTCGATTTTCTTCAAAGGATAATAATAATAATTTTAAATAAATAAAAAAAAGTACAAGAAAAGCATAAAGTTAGAGAAAAATTACATAAAATCCTAATAAAGAGCGCTTCCCTGTATTGAAGAAAAATCGTTTTGTGTTAATACGGGACATTCAAAAGTATCGTACTTTAAAGCCACACTTTCAGTTCTTTTTAAGATCCTACAGTATTTGCAAAAAAAATAACACTTTTGGAAGCCGCTACACTTCCATCGTCAGCGCCACTCTGTTCTGCTGTGTGCGTTGAAAAACTAAGTTGATGTTAATGTTTCCCTTGTTCCTTGGAATATTAATCAAGCCCAATTCTTTCTGTATATAACGTTACGAACCTCAGCCTGATAATCAATTTGGATTCACAAAGCAAATACGTTCGAAATAATCATATTAATAAACAATTAGCTACTGGCTTGAGCTTTTCACATGTTTACATGTTCATATATACTTAAGTATAAAATCAAACCAAAAAAGTTTGTCTTGAGTAGAACAAAAATCAGAAAAATGGGAATGAAGAAAATTAAACCGATGGCACCGCTGGGAAAGCGGAGTTAATATCAGTTTGAGAGTGTTTTAATTCTCGTATTAAATGTTCACGAAAAAGTATATATAATAACTAAAATCACATTCAACAGAGCCACCTGAAGTGGTGATAAGCAAAATACACGTGAGCACTGACGACGGAAGTGTAGCGGCTTCCGAAAGTGGCGCTACTCTGTTCTGCTGTGTGCGTTGAAAAATTAAGTTGATGTTAATTTTTTCCTTGTTCCTTGGAATATTAATCAACCCCAATTCTTTCTGAATATACCGTTACGAACCTTAGCTTGATAATAAATTTGGATTCCCAAACCAAATACGTTCGAAATAATCATATTAATAGAAATTTTTTTTCATCAACTAAATATTTTCGCTGATTAAAACTTTCTAATGAAATTTTTTCGCCGACTAAAATTTTAATAAAATATGCAAACACCCTACATAAAATACTGTTCGCTAATTAAAATTTTCGATAAAAAATTAACTAACAAATTTTTTCTCCGGGTAACATTTTGTACAAAAAGTTTTTCGCCAAGTGAAATTGTAGATAAAAATTTTTACCAACAAATGTTTATCACTAACCAGATATTTTTACAGAAGCTTGTTCGCCGAGTAAATTTTCTACCGAAATTTTCGAAAAAAAGTGTTGATCAAGCAAATTTTACCGGTAACGTAAAATTTCTATATTAATTTTTCCGCCAACTAAAACTTTGCATATAAATTTTTCACCGACTAAAAAATTTTCTATAGAATATGTTTCGACAAGTAAAATGTTCTATAGAAAATATTTCGTTAAGTAAAATTTTCTATAGAAATTATTTCGCCAGCTAAAATTTGCCATAGAAAATGTTTCCACAAGTACAATTTTCTATTGGAAATGTTTCGTCAAGTAAGATTTTATATAGAAAATATTTCGTCAAGTAAAATTTTCTATAGAAAATGTTTCGCCAAGTAAAATTGTCTCTAGAAAATGTTTTCTCAAGTGAAATTTTCGGCTCCATGAAAAATCGCCCAAAACCAAATCGCCCAAAAATAAAAATGAAAATTCGGCCAAAATTTTTTCATACAAATTTTAAGTTATTTTTCATATGTAAAATCGCCCAAAATTTTACACCCAAAAATTCTGGTAATCATCAAAATCGAGTATAGAATTTAAAATATTATATTATATTAAATAATTGAAAGTTTCACCAATGTGTTCCATCTCCACCATTATTTGGCTTCTATAGCAGTAAAAGTGGTTTAGAAAATTGTCGTTAGCGAAGCAGATATTTGACATACCATAGAGTCTAAACCCAGTAAAAAAGTTGCTTCCAATAAAGCAGGTTTCTACTATTATGGAATAAAAGTAGCGCTGACAAACCTGGTGATATCGCTGCTGATTTTTGTATGGCGAGTTCCCGGATTGGAGTACTACATTTTTGCCCACAAAAGCGCTTTTGAAGCGCTGAAAATCATCAACATTTTCAGCACTAGAACTGAAAATATATGAAAAAATAGTTCGATGTGGATTGGCGTCGTTAACGCCATTTTGAATTTTTCTTATTCCGTTTCTTTATTTATTTTTATTAATTTCATATTTTACTCAATGTTTGTTATTCTAACTTCAACTAGTATCGAGCTAAGAACCTTCAGGTTTGAAGTCCAACGTCCCAATCACTCGACCAAAAACACTGTTGAAAAACGGCATCAAGAAACTCAAATAAGCTTACTCTCCATTCTCGCTTAAAATCCTGCTTTGGATCAGCACTATAAAATCAGCTTTTTTGTATAGGTTGTGTACGAAGCTTTTGTATAAGTAAAAACCAAATACTTTTCTCGCTTCAAAACCTGCACTGTTGTAACGCTTTGAAATCAGCTTCTGAACAAACTCACATTTTAAAGCGAATTATGAAGCGCTTTATTTCTTTAGTGCTTTAAAAAACATGAAAATTTTTTACTGGGAAATTCTTCCACCCGGCCAAAGGCCTGCTACACGGAAAGTCATTGAAATCACATACCAAATTAAGCATTCCGAATGCTGTTAATATTGAAAATTGTCGTAAACGAAGCCGAGATTTAACATATCATAGAGTTGAAAATCCTTCCGCCCGGCCGAAGGCCGGCTATACGGAAAGTCGTCGAAAGCGTTTCTCAAGTTAAACAATCCAAGTTTCACTAATATAAAAAATTTTCAAAAACGAAGCGGATATTTGACATACCATAGAGTTTAAAATCCTTCGTACATGTGGAATCAAGGGTGAGCTTTGCTTAAGACAATTTTCAATATTAGTAGCCTTCGGAATACTTAATTTGGTACGTGCTTCGACGACTTTTCGTGTAGACAGCCTTCGGCCGAGTGGAAGAATTTTAAATTCTATGGTGGTATCAAGTCTGAGTTTCGCTTACGACAATTACACGGAAAGTCTACTAATATTGAAAGTTGTCGTAAGCGAAGCCGAGATTTGACATACCATAGAGTTTAAAATCCTTCCGCCCGGCCGAAGGCCGGCAACACGCAAAGTCGTCGAAAGCACGTCCTAAATTAAGCATTCCGAAGGCTACTAATATTAAAAATTGTCATCCGCGAAACCAATTTTTGATTCCACCTGCACGAAAGATTTTAAACTCTATGGTATGTCAAACCTCGCCTTCGTTTACGATAATTTTCTATATTAGTGAGTCTTGGAATGTTTAACTTGAGTTACGTTTTCGACAACTTTCCGTGTAGACGGCCTTCGGCCGGACGGAACGATTTTAAACTCTATGGTATGTCAAATCTCGGCTTCGCTTACGACAATTTTTAATATTAGGAGCTTCGGAATGCTTAATTTGGTACGTGCTTTCCACGACTTTCCGTGTAGCCGGCCTTCGGCCGGGCGGAAGGATTTTAAACTCCAAATTTTGGCTTCGCTTACGACAATTTTTTAGATTACCTGTCTTTGGAATATTTAATTTGAAACGAGCTTTTCGCGGACGGAAGGGCTTTAGACTCTATGTGATATGTAAAATTTTGAGCTGCGGTTTCCTTGACGTCTTAAATTTCCGGCCTTCGATAAATGATCATTACTGTATTATATGTTTATAAATTTTTGTTGTATCTATGATAATTATCTAAATTACCCTTTGAGAGCCATACTATAATTTTTGGCCGATGGAAAATATTGTCTTTTATTCATACTTTTATTGCAATTCAGTAAGAAACGAAGACTATTTATGCTTTTATGTAAGTTTTCTTTTTTTTCAATATAAAAATTAAATTACTATAATTTTTTTTTTTTTAATTTTGGGCGATATTTTATTTTTTGGGCGATTTTTAATTTTTTTTTTTGGGTGATTTTTCATTTTTAAATTTTGGGCGATTTTTCATTTTATTTGGGCGATTTTTCATTTTGAAATTTTGTGCGAGTTTTCATTTCTATTTTAGGGCGATTTGGTTTTGGGCGATTTTTCATGGAGCCGAAATTTTCTATAGAAAAATTTTTATCAACTAAACTTTTCTATAGAAAATATTTTATTAAGTAAAGTTTTCTATATAAAATGTTTCTTCAAATAAATTGATTAAAGAAAAATTTTCAAGTAAAATTTTCTATAGAAAAACTTTCGTCAACTAAAGATATCTATAGAACATATATCGCCAAGTAAAATTTTTCATAGAAACTTCTATAGAAAATGTTTCGACAAGTAAAATGTTCTATAGAAAATATTTCGTTAAGTCAAATTTTCTATAGATATTATTTTGACAGCTAAAATTTTCTATAGAAAATGTTTCCTCAAGTACAATTTTCTTTAGAAAATATTTCGTTAAGTAAACTTTTCTATTGAAAATGTTTCGTCAAGTAAATTTTTGTAGAGGAAATGTTTCGTTAAGTAAAATTTTCAATAGAAAATGTTTCGGCAAGTAAAATTGTCTCTAGAAAATGTATTGTCTAGTAAAATGTTCTATAGAAAAATTTTTGTCAACTAAAAATTTTTTATAGAAAATATTTTGTTAACTAAAGTTTTGTATATAAAATGTTTCTTCAAACAAATTGTTTATAGAAAATGTTTCAAGTCAAATTTTCTATAGAAAAACTTTTGTCAACTAAAATTTTTTATAGAATATATATCGTCAAGTAAAATTTTTATATAAACTTTCTCAAAAAAAGGTTTCGTTAAATAAACTTTACTAGAGAAAATGTTCCTCAAGCACAATTTCCTATTGAAAATACTTCGTCAAGTAAAATATTTCATCCAGCAAAAACTTTCCATAGAAAATATTTCGATAAGTAAAACTGTCTATAGAAATGTTTCGGCAAATAAAATTATCTACACAAAAATTTCGTCAAGTAAAACTTTCTATAGAAAGATGTTTCGTTAAGCAATATTTTTTATAGAAAAATTTCTAAAACAAATGTTTTGTCAAGTTAAACTTTGTATAGAAAAATTTTGTCAACTAAAATTTTATATAAAAAAAATGTTGTCAAGTAAAGTATTTTATATAAAATATTACGTCAAATAAAATTTTTTATAGAATATGTTCCAAATAAAATTTTCTGTAAAAAATTTTGGTCAACTAAAATTTTCTGAAGGATATATATCGCCAAGTAATATTTTCTTTAGAAACTTTCTATAGAAAGGGTTTCGTCAAGTAAAATTTTCTATAGATAATGTTTCGTCCAGTAAAATTTTGTATTGAAAATATTTCGTCCTATAAAACTCTCTATTGAAAATATTTCGTTAAGAAAATTGTTATAGAAAATATTTTGTCAAGTAAAACTTTCTTAGGAAATGTTTCGTCAAATAAATTCTTTTATACAAAACGTTTCGTCAAGTAAAATTTTCTTTAGCAAAATGTTCGTCAACTAAATTAGGTGTAGATAATTTACCAAAAGCAAAAACCAAACAAGCAATTAATAATTTGAAAGGCAAACTTTCTTTAAACTAAAGAGCAAGATTTAAGCTTTTTGTAATGATAAAACACCAACATAAGTAAATTCTTTGCTTTTATTAAGCACTAAAGGATTATTTTTTTTAAGAGAAATTATTGGCACATATGATACATACGAAGAGTGACAAGTTTTTTTTTTGTTTTTATAAGACACAAGAGAATTAAGGTTTTTTAACAATATTTTTACATATTCACAAGTGTTGTAAGTACATGTCTATAAGGTGGAATAGAACTATGTATTAATGTTTTCGAATAAGCTTTTTTATTATTCATAAAAATTTGTTCGACTCTATTTTTTTTATTCAGGTTCTTTTTTGTTAAATATTATGCTCTTATACTGTATACTTGGTTTTCTATTGTTAGAATTATTCAAAGTTATAGTAGTGGATTCATTGCATGCATGTGTCAGGACCACATGTGTGTGTATTTTTTAATCGGTGTGAGCATTATTTCTTTCTTCATGTCTTGCGTTAAAAAAATAACTCATATGAGTAATTTTTTACTCATGTGAATCTGTGTGTGTGTGTTTGTGTCAAATTGCCCTCAAACGTGAGCAGAGTAAAAAAGGATTCAAGCAAATTATAAAGAAATGTTAGTGATGATGAGAAATCGTTTGTTTCGAGCTAAAAGCAGCAAAAATAGAAAAAAGGATAATAATAAGGAAAAAAAGGCAAATGATATGTTAAATCTGAAAGAAAGAAAAATGAAAATTATGCGTCTGAGGGCAATACTTTTGTGTTTTCCTTACAAGGCTTATAAGAATAAGGTACACATATCGCGTAAGAACAATGTGTTCTAGAAAATAAATTCAATTTTTAATTAAATATAATATTGCAATAAAATTTTGTTTGACATTACAAAATTATATAAAAATAAAAATAGTTTATTATAATGAAATTTTCATATTAATAAAAACATATTTGATTCTTTAAAGAGAATGAAAAAAAATTACTTTAAGTCTGACAAAATTTATTTCTCATAAGTCACAGCAAAGTTACGAAAAAAATGTGTAATTTTTTAATATGTTTTTCTTATTTTAGGGTGTTTTAAAGAGTGCAAATAGGATTAAAAAATGGCGTAAAATTTCTATGAAAGGTAAGTAAAGTAACACATATTTAAACATTTATTTAATTTGATATTTTCTAACAATGAAAGACTTAAATATGAATATTGACAGCTGAATTATAATACATATATAAAAAATGGTGCCTTTTAAAGCCAATATTTCAAAATTAAAATTATAGCAGTTTCTTATATTAAGGCCAGATTATTTTGTAAATACAAACGTAGTTTTCGTTTTGAAATTTGTATGGAAAACATTTTTTTGGAATGTATTTGAGTAATTTTTCATAGAAATTTGAAACGTTTAGAAACGAAATTTTTTACAAAATCTGCCTTTTAATTTGAATAAAAGATTGTTTTTTTCGCAAGAAATACTTGATGTGTACGTGAAAGTTGGTGATGTCAATGTCATTACTAAGAAACCGAGGGTTATTAGCATTAAAAGTTATTTCTTATTTTACGTCTGTAGCAGTAATGTAAAGGTTATATCGAATTGTGCTATCAGCTTTAAATATATGTATTCAACTTTTTCGGAGTAAATTTGTTTAATTTCTTTAGTGAAATTATGGCCTCCTGGAGGACTTAGCGTGTCTATAATGCATTTTAGAGTATGTGTTAATACAGATTTGCTCGGACTTGTGCCGATTTTTTAATTGTTTTTGATTTATTTAGTAAAATTGTGTGATTCTTAGTTTACAAATATTTTTGATGAATATTCAAACATAAGTTAAACTCCTAATTTTAGATTTCTGGCTCAAGGATGCTTTGGAGCATATTCGGTTATAAATTAAATTACGATATTACAACTTTTTTAGGTTGAATTTCGATTTAAAAATTTTTTTTTAATTGTTCATTTTTGTTAGTTTTAAGATACTTTTGATGAATATTCACATATGAGCTAAATTCCGAATTTGCGATTTTTTCGGAGTAACTAAAATGTTGTAAATAATAATTTTTGATTTCTTTAGTAACATTGTGTTCTATTGATCGTATACACAGAAAAACTTTGCACTAAAAATTTTTCAAACAAAATATTGTCTAAAAATAAATTTCATTATCACTAAATGTTCTTTACTGAATCAATGAATTTTTTGATTGACTTTAATTTAGCACGCAAACGCCAAAAACAACAAGAACCCCCCGATTTCTATTTCGAAAAGAAAAATAAAAACCCCAATGGCGACATACACACAATTAACAGCAACAACAACAATGATAGAAAAGGGAATGCGATTGTACCAAGTTTGTTTACTGAAATTTTTTTAGTGAATCAATTCGTTAATGTCGTTGCGTTAGCTCTCATTAATTTTTTAGAGTCTTTAGATAAACATTCAGATTTGAACACATTTAACAAAGTGAAATTTCATAAATGCTTAATGGATGATGACCATGACCCAGACAAAAATTTTGTTTGATATATTACAAAAAGTCTAGTAAATATTTTTGTTTGATTAAGTAAAGAGTTTTGTTTGATATTTTTTAATAGTTTTAAACTAATTGTTTTTTAAATTCAGACAGAAATATTGTTTGATATTTTTCAGAAAATCCAGTAAATATTTTTGTTTGATTTAGACAAACTGTTTTATAGATTTGAACAATTTGTTCACTGAAAAACACACGTTTTTTTCAATGAATTGTTAAGATATTTTTTATCTATTTTTACAAATTTGTTTGTAGGTCCGTTTCTAGACAAAATATTTCCTATTTTATTGAATGCCTTACAGAAAATTGCTGCATATTACGATTTTTCGGTTTAGTTTAAATTTTTAATAGTTTTTTTATTTAAATTCGAGTATGCGTCAAATTTCGAAATATTCATTCCGTTCCGGAATATTTTCTTTCTTTAGTAAAATTGTGTACTTCTATTAGGTTTAAGATACATATTACTTTTGGTGAATATTCAAATATATAAATATTAAATTCGGAATTTTTGTTTTCAAAGTAATTTACATTTTGTGATATCTCTAATAAAATTGTGTGCCACAAACTAAATTATGAGATTTCGACTTTTCCGGACTAATTTATGTAGATTTATAATAGTTTTTGTTTCTTTAATAAAATTATATATTTTCATCAGTTTAAATATATTTTGGAGGAGTATTCCAACAGAAGATAAACATAAAATTTTTTATTTTGGTTTTATTTTCGAATAATTTTGATGTTCTAATATTTTTTGTTTGTTTCTGGAACAAAATTGTGTTGTTCTATTGGGTTTAAGATAAGTTTGGTGCGTATTCTAATGTAAGTTAAATTCCGAAATTTATATTTTTTTCGTATTAATTTGATTTTTTTCAATATTTTTTAATTTCTTTAGTAAGACTGTGTATTAGTTTTAATACACTTTTTGGTGAATTTTCAAATATAAGCTAAATTCCGAATATTAGACTTTTTTCGGAGTTACTAAAATTTTTGTAATAATTTGTTATTTCGTTATTAAAATTGTGTGCTTCTTTCTGTTGATCGTAATACACTATTGTTGTATTATCGAACATAATTTAAACTCTGAAATTAAATATTTTTCGGATTAATTTGAATTTTTTAATAGCTTGCGACTCGTTTGTCAAATTATGGGCTTCTTTTAGACTTTATGCCGCTTTGGTATATTTCTAATTCTGCTACGTATCGATATTCTGAAAAATTTTCAATGTTTTTAAGTTTTTAATTCTTTTAGTGAAATTACATAATGTGAAGTTTGTGAACTTGTTACAAAAATACAAAAAGTCAATAAAAATAAATATTTTTTTAGAAACAATCTTAATGGTTTGGTGACGTTATGTGACAAAAAGTAGCGTTTTCTGCAGAAATACCAATATATAAGGTACTTTGGTGAATTTTTTAAAATATATGTTAAACTTCTAACACTAATTTTTTTCTGAGTAACTTAAACTTTTTAAGTTTTTAATTTTTTCACTGGAATTGTGTGTTCCTTTTGAACAGTTTTCGTGATTTCTCGAATATGAGTTAAATAGCAAGTTTGGAAAATTTTCGAGTAATTTTAGCAGTTGATTAAGATATAACTTGAATGAGAAAGGTTGTTAGTCGTATTTGGATGCAGTGCTGAGAAGTTTGTTTGTCTTTTTATGTTTTTCCTTTCGATCTCCGCCATTGTTAGACCGATTCGAAAAATGTTTGCTATGTACACTGCTAGATTGGTCCCGATGTTACAAGTTTTTTTATACTGTTTGTCCATCTCTCCCTCTTTAGAAGCGGCTTATTTTATCAGAACTTATAATTACTTAATACTACACAATGCCTTTTATTCGGGTATGTACGTAGTATTACATGATAATTTAAAACTGCTAATTAGAGAGAGTTGTATATCATCCGTTTAGTTTTTCACTCGATTGAGTTATGAAGGCACAGGCATAAATGCATCGAGTATTTACTTTTGATGGTGCGATACAAAGGAATGCTTGATATCTTTATGCCTATAATGTTTAAATTTTAGTTCACATAATCGAATAATTACTGCAATCAATTATTCGATTAAGTGAACTATAATTTAAACATTACAGGCATAAAGATATCACGCATTCCTTGCCATTATTCCTTACGCTCATAATATGTATTAACGAATTAAAAAGTTTCTCGCATTTGACTCGAAAGTTAGTTTAAAATAAGTAATTATATTTGTACCTAAATAAGTTCACAGGACTTTAATTTATATAAATGTTTAGTTATGAAGGCAAACAGCCCGGATACACACAGCCCAATACTCACACAGTCATGTTCATCCACATAAACAACTGTACTGGCGTTCATTCCCAAATGCATTAGCACCCTACAGATAATATTGGACTACGTGATCTATTTTTTTATGTAATGCAGTTATGGACAATGGACCAAGTGTTTGTGTTTTAACTAGAGCAATCGTTAAAAAGCGATCACTTGAGTGCTCATAGTGACATAGAGTAATTTTAAGACTAGTCCGATGCAATACAGACGTGCACCATGTCATTTGCAAATAAGAGTTTGTAGTTAAGCGACAAATGCTCGTGTTTTAACAATTTTAAATCGAACACTTGAGTGATCTATCAAGTGGTGACATGGTTACTATGATACTATTCCGATGTTGTGCAAAGTTGGATTATGTGGTGCAGCCCTAGGATATCGTAATGTTAAATCGACCATGTTTTCTCCATACATTTGGGTTACATGTGTGTATGTACTAGCGACGTTATCTGCAGGGCACACACACAAACACCAGCCGTTAAGCAAAAGCTAATATAAGATGGGATTTTATTTTGCCAAGAAGTCGGAGATATTCTATGGAATGAACCAACGCTTTCCACCAGCCTGACTGGCTGGCTGATTACGCCACTAAGTTGAAGGTGTTATACGTTTGACTGGGCAACTGATAAACTGGTATTGGCCAGCATCTGTGCAGGGTTGTTCTAGGGGACTGCAAACATTTTTGTAAATTTTTTTTCACATTTAAAATATACTGCATTAAAAGAAACCAAGTAAACCAAAACAAATAATGTCTGGAACTAAAATTTGCACTACTAGCGGCACTTAGAACTTTTTGAAAGCAATGAAATTCTAGCCACATGAAATTAGTTTTATGAATGTGAATATATCCTGTCAGACAGACGGACAATATATGCAAAATAGAATATTTAGAAAAATGGCACCAAGCTGGAAATATATAATTTCAAACGCAATAACAATTTTCCAAATCTGTCTGTACAATGCGGAGTCATGAGGGAACAAATTCAGTAAAGTGCAACTTTGACTCGCACACGAAGGGCTTTGCACGAATACCATATGTTTATTTATCTCTTTTCTCGTATTGGCGAGATTTGTTTGCTTTTGAGATCTTTGTAATTTTAGCGCATTTTTTCGTTTTAGAGTTTTTGTTTTGAAGAATTTTTTCGTTTTGGCAGTTTTTTAGGTGCTTTTTTGATTGTTTTAGCGCTTTTTTATATTGTCGATTTTTCCGTTTTTAGCTCTTACATATTTTTGCTTTTGCGTTTTTTTTTCGTCTTGAAGATTCTTTTCGTTTTTTGCGGTTTGTTTACTTTAGGCGATTTTTTTTGTTTTGTCGATTTTTCGTTAGATATGAGAAATTTTTTAGATTTAAAATTTTTCGTGTTCTATAGCAAAAAAGAGTACAAAATCTTAAAAGAGTACAAAACAAAAATGAGTTTTGTTATTTGAAAAATTTTAAATCGTAAACTAGACCATCTGGGATATACACACATATAAGCTGTTTAACAATTATTTTAATATATCTGAATTGTTACTACTTTCGAAAAAAAAACTTAAAATGTCGGTAGATTTGTAAAGCACAACGATGGCCCGCCTGTAAGTACACATCATTTTCATTATTTTCAATGTTTTTGTTATGTGATCAGCTTAAAGTCATGAACTGGCCCGCCTGGAATGTGAAAGATTCGTTTATAACTTTCTTTAGTAGAAATGACATTTTATATGTCAGATTTATCGCTTCATGTTCCAAAGTAAAAGCTTGCATAATTAAAATAACAAACATGAAATTTAATTATTTTTAATTTTCTGTTGAGTGATGAACTTAAGATCACTTGTGAAATGTCTAGGATATAAAACATTCGTTTGATACTTACTTTAATAAATATCGTTTCATCTTCTATAGCGAAAACCCAGCCTATTTACAGAACACCTACATGGGCCGCCTGCAAATTCACTCTATTTTCATTATCTTCTATATTTTTGTTAAATAGTAATAGGCTAATAATCAGAAACCGACCCGCCTGAAATCTAGAAGCCACCTTTTCATACGTTCTTCAATAAGAATGATATTTATAAATCAAGATAATTAATCACTTTATGCTCTGTGTCTAAAAATAATTTTAAATCCTGCTGAATTACAAATCACAAATATGGCCCGCCTTAGATTTCACTTTATTTTCATTATTTTCAATAGCTGTGTTATGTGATACATTTAAAATCGCAAATTCCACCACTAGGAATCTACAAAATTAGTTTAGTACTTTCTTTACTAAGGCTGGCATTTAATATAGTCTACATCTTTGCATAAAAAAGTCTACTTATTTTTGGAAACAACAGCTTTTTCTGCATTTTAACTGAATTTAAGTTATTTTAAGTTTTTGTCAGTGATTAATTTAAAATCATTTGTAGCATGCTTGTAATCTATAAAATTTGCTTTGTAATCATTTACTAATTTGATATTTTTACAGCATGCTTCCTTAATAAAAAATTTATTGCATGTCTATTTGCAAAATGAACTGGCTGGCTCACGATGTCGACAAGTCGAGTTCGTTCTCATATTTATATTGAGAACAACAATAAAAAAAATTATATTTGTTTTTGTTTTCAATATAAATATGAGAACGAACTCGACTTGTCGACATCGTGAGCCAGGCAGGAAATGAATCACCTGAATTTTAAATAAATATTCATTATTGAATTTTTTTCATGTGATAAGTTTAAAATTACATATGGCCTTCCTGGAATCTAAAGCTTCGTTTTATATCCACTTTAGTAAGACTGACATTTTATCAAGCCTGATGTTTTATAGCAAAAATAAAAAATAAAAAAATAAAAATATAACTTTAAAAGCCTACATTTGTATTTTCTAAAAAAAAGGTGGACCGCTTGCTAAATACATGTTGCACGCCTGGAATGTATAAAATTCCTTTACAAGGTTTGATATTTTGACATCCTGCTGCCTTATAAAAAAAACCACTGAACCAACATTATTTAAACTTTTTGTAATGCGAAAATTTTTAAATCACATATGGCCCGCCTGGAAACTACATGAATTGTTTGATACCCACTTTACTAAGAGTGATATTTTACCAAGCCTAATGTTTTATAGCAAAAATAAAATTAATTTTTTTTTTTGTTAAATGATACTATAAAACCATGAATTGCTCATCCTGGAATCTATAAGAACCGTTTTATACTTATATTAATCAGACTAGTGTCGTATACATCAGCCTTGTGGCTTAAT
>OY101452.1:5432876-5498782 GCA_956483635.1 Panzeria rudis
TCGAGTTTAAGACCTCATTACTACCAAGTCTTGCCCATTAATTAAAATCTTTAAACCACTATAGCTCCAAAAATACCGGTTCAACAAAATTAAGATTTTGGTAATCTGTAAATAAATATCTTTAACATTTTTTATTTTTTGGGAAAATCGGCTGCATAACGTCAGTGTAAAAGGGATAACAAAAAATCGTCTGGCCTATTAATTATATTTTAGTAGAAACTTTAAACGAATTTAACAACGAAATAATTATCAGTGTTTCTTTTTTTGTATAGCTTGCTTTGAAATAAGATGCTGCAGAAAGACCTTACATAAGGGGTTCCGTTCTTTAACTGCAACAATCAATTCGACTTGGGTCGAGCTCGTTTAAACTCGTTCAGCAGCTCATTTTAGACACAAACCTATGATGAAACCCATGTAATTTAAATGTGTTTAATTATATGTTTGTGTCTTAAGCGAGCTGTTGAACGAGTTCGAGCGAGTTTGACCCAAGTCTACAATCAATGTAGGACTTGATCCACTTTTATAAATTTTGCCAAATTTCGATTCGGCATAGGTCGGTCGATTTAACTCAAAATATTACTAACATGGCAGCATAAAATTAAATGTTTCTCAATTTGTTTTAATACTGCTCTCCATCTTACACTTACCTGAAACCATACAACAATAACTCGAGGCGAAAGCAATAATAACTTGCTTAAATATTCCAAATCACTGTCCTTCGGATAAGAATTATTTTCGAAGAACTCTTGCAAAACCTTAATTTGATAATCGGTAAAACGAGTACGATTTGCTCTTTTGCCGCTTGAAGTGGTTGAGGAATTGGATGAATTTGAATTGTTGTCATATTGTGCTGATGGTGAGTGTTTCTCAAAAAGCTTACTGCTGACTGTAATGCCACCAGAGCCAGTAGCACCAATTACAGTGCTGCCGCTACTGTTACCACCAACTCCAACTGGCATGTTACGATCACTGGGTGTACTAGCGATGTTGCTGCATGGATTCGTGTTCGGATTAAGCTGAAATTTTTTTGGTGGACCCATTTGATTGAGGGGCATATTTTCCAGCTGTTGACTCAGCAAATCATTCATGCTGGCATATAAATTCGATGTCGTATTACTACTGTTCGGTGTATGTGGTCGTGAATGAATGTCAGAACTCTCACTTTCTGATTTGGTTTCATAGCTATTATAGAATGTGGCTGCAGCTACAGCTGCGACATGTTGCTGTTGTTGTGCAGCTGAAGATAAATTGTGTTCAGACATAATCATCAGCTCGTGCTCTTGCTGGTCCAGATTGGAAAAGCGTAGCTTTTGCTGCTGTTGCTGCTGCTGATGTTGCTGTTGTTTTAGAAATGTTGTCATAGCTGTGGCTGCAGAGCTGTCTACCGATATCGACGGGGGTATGATTGTTAAATCTTCACCAGGTTCTGTCTTTATTTGAACATCTAAAGGGAATGCTGAACTTGCCGCACTTGAAGCCTGCGACCGTAAGCACTCAGCTTCCTCTCTTTGTTTTTGTTCAAGTTGCTGCTGTTGCTGCTGTTGCTGATTAGAATATTCACTAATATTACTGATAGAATGGGCGGATGATGGGCGAGATGGTATTTGTAATTGCTGATGTTGCGCTTGTTCTGCTAGGGGCATTACTTTCGTTTGGCCGGTACGTTCATATTCTTCCAAATTTAATGTAGTTGAAGGTGGATTGTTGAAGTTATAGGGTGAGTCCTTATTACGCTGACGTTCCTTAAACAATGTATTGCGAAACCAATGTTTAACAACCTTGGAAGCATAAAAAATAAAAAAATTAATTACAGCTGAATGCGAAACGTAAAACTATATTTTAGAACTTTTTAAAGAGAAGCTCTGATAAAACTAGTCAAGCGCTCGCTTCTAGTTCTAGAGCTTTATATAAAAAAGACTTTTACATGGACCTGTTATTTTAGAGTGTCAATTAACGGCATTAAATATTAGTAAAACGGAAAGTTTAAAAAATGTTTCCCAAAAAATTGCCCATAACTGTACCTTTTTATCTACAGTGCGACGTAGTGCGATAACTATGAATAATTATTTACATATCGTTCCATAACCGCCAAAAAAGCTTAAGCGACATAATTTTCAAGTTTCGTTTTTCGACGAAAATCGAGTATGTACGATCGTAAATCATATTTCACTGCAAAGCTTTTACAGTATTATCAGCATACCCTAGGCTAATTTCGAATATTAAAAATATAAAAAAAGATGGCCAAGGTACAAACATGAAGTTGAAATGGTCACTTCCAGTTTTGCATTCACATACATGCATCCACATAAATTTACATAACTTTCAAACTTATGAATATTCCATTAAAAAAATTTTACAGTTTTAAAATAATATTTAATAACTTGGGTGAACTTAGAATAATTTTTATTTGAAACTATCATTTCAAGTTTTGCACATGACAACAATTATATTTTTCAATTAATATTTTTTTAATTTTTCTAGTTCCAAAAAATTATAAAAAAACTAAATTTTAAAAACGGCAACAATTTAGCACGCCATAACTCGACAATCAACATTATAAAAAAATAATATTTTGTATTCCAATTTACAAGAAAAACATTTTCTACTTTTATTCGCTTAAACTTATTCGATTAACTTTATTCGTATTAACATTAAACGAAGTTTTTATTCGTATAATTTTGTTCCGTTGACTTCTATTCACGTGATATTCGAATATTTGTATTCCATTAGCTTTTACTCGGATAAATTGCTTCGATTAATTTTTATTCGTATTTTTTAATTCGAAAATTTTAATCCCAATAATTTTATTCGTACTATTAATCGGTGGCATGCAATAACGTCCATGGAAATAATATCCATGGACGTTACAAAAGTTTTTACTCTGCAAAAGCAGTACTTTTCTTTTAAAAAGGGAAATAATGTCCGGTCGTACTGGTACGTTTAACAAATACTTTTGATTTGGAAAAAACGGCTTGTATAGAAAGGGTATTTTGTTGAAATTTTTATTTCAGTTAAGTGAAATTTTCTCTTTTCACCGCTCACGACTTGGGAACATATTATATTTCTCGCATTTTCAACAGTCCCCAGTACACTATTTCGTGTTTTTTGAAGCACTAAAGAAATAAAGCGCATCATAATTCGCTTTAAAATATGAGCTTGTTCTGAAGCTGATTTCATAGCGCCTCAACAATGCAGGTTTTAAAGCGAGAAAGTTAGCAAATGTACACACATCCAATGGGTAGTATGAATAAAAATATATTAGCTTTTTACACAGAAGTTATAAAAAAATGTGATTTTATTGTGCTGATCCAATGCAGGGTTTTAAGCGAGAAAGAAGAGTGAGTTTATTTCAGTTTTTGGTTCCATTTTGCAACAGTGTTTTTGGCCCAGTGGTTGGTACGTTGGACTTCAAACCAGAAGGATCTTAGTTCGATACTAGTTGACGTTAAAATAACAAACGATGAGTAAAAATATAAAATTAATAAAAACAAATAAAGTTACGATATAATAAAAATTCAAAATCCCGTTAACGCTGCCAATCCACATCGAACCATATTTTCCTATATTTTCAGTTCTAGTGCTGAAAATGTTGATGATTTTCAGCGCTTCAAAAGCGCTTTTATAAGCAAAAATGTAATACTCCAAACCAGGAACTCGTCATACAAAAATCAGCAGCGATATCAGCAGGTTTGTCAGCGCTACTTTTATTCCATAGTAGTAGAAACCTACTTTATTAGAAGCAATTTTTTTACTGGGTCATAGGACAAGTACGCAGAGGACTATTGGCACACAAATTCGCGCATGAACATGAAAAGCCTTACATCAGACCATAATGTGGTTTTTTAAATTTTTACAAAGTTTTAAAGCATTCCATATTATTTAAATAAAAAATACAAAATATTATGTGTAATTCATATATGTACCTTCATGGGCAAGTTGGCTTTCTGAGACATTTCCAGTATACTCTCCTCACTGGGCGAATTATTTATATCGAAATGGGCTCGTAAGATTTTAAGTTGGTCATCTGTAATACGAGTACGAGCACGTTTTTGATTGTTAAGCAGCTGTAAAGTAGAAAACGAATGCAATTAAGTTTTCGGTTTTAATAGAAATTGACTTGATTTTAGTCCAAAAATAACACTGTGGTAGTCGATAAATCGGGACAGGTTCTTGTATAATTTGGGAACAAGGAATCGAATAGCGTTTTTTCAGATTGACTCGAGTTTTCGGGATATTGTTATTTTAATATTTTTCTTTGAATACCCTATTATTCATTTAGGATCGAACTTATTTGCAAATTATATGAACAATTATATCCCAATGTTTACATAATACAAAATACAATAAAGCATTGCTTTCATACATTTTATTAATTTTTCCAGCCATTTTCGCTGTTTTATTTTTAATTCTAACAGTTTTCTTCTATTTTCTTAATATTTTTATATTTATTACTGAAATTTTTACTCAGAATCAAGTTAATGGTAAAAGATATCGTTGCCGCTTGTTATATATAAAATATCCGAGCATAATATTCAAATAAAAATGTAAACTTAAATATAAAACAGTTTTCTGTTCATATAATTTGCATATACAATCGATTTTTAACGAATAATAGTGTATCCAAACGAAGAAATTAATTTACTAATATCTCAAAACCTCGGGCCAATCTGTAGAAACGGTGACCGCCATTCGATTCCTTGGCCCCTAATTATATAAGATCAACTGTCAGAACCTTTACCCGAAAAAAGTTCGAAGGCCGAACACAGTATAACTTTCATCAACTAATTTTTATTTGAAACTTTTACATCTTCCTTTTTATTCCATTAATGTTGGTCGAACAATTTTTATTCGCTTGATGTTTTTCGTTCAATTGTTAGCCGAACAATTATTATTCGTATAACTTTATTCGCATCCACTGTATTCAAATAATTTTAGTACTCAAACTTTTGTTTAAATTTTTTCGGATAGATTTCTGCGATTATTCAAAAAATTTTATTTGAAAAAATTTCACTCAATTTTATTAGATTTATTCATTCATATCAATATTAATCGAATAATTTCTTCGAACAATTATTATTCGCATAATTTAATTATAATTACTTCTAATCAATTATATGTTTCCCGAATAATTTTATTCGCATAATTTTTATTCTTATTAATATCTTCAAATACATTTTGCTTTTTCAATGCTTCGCATTAATTTCTTCGACTAATTTTTATGCGGATCATTTTATTGGAACATGTATTAATCGAAGAGCTATTATTCCAATAATTTTATTCCAGTAACTTCTATTCGCTTGTTATACGAATATGTTTATTCAAATTATTTTTATACTAACAATTTCATTTAAATATAATGTTCCATTTCCTTTTATTCGTATATTTTTTTTCGATTACTTTTTATTTTAATAGTTCTATATGACAATTTGTATTCGAACATTTTTATATGTATTATTAAACGAATAGTTGTTTCAGATTATTTATTATTCGAATAATTTTATTCCAACAACTTTTAGTCAATTAATTGTTATCGATTAATTTTAATGGAATAAATTTTTATTCCAATATACTGTCGCATATACATTTTGTTTTTCGAATAATAGTTTTTATTAATACAACTTTATTCAACTAATTGTTATTTGAATACATTTTTGGAATAATACATTTTTGGAATAATACTTTTATTAGAATAATTTTATTCCAATAATCTATTCGATTACTACTCGATTATTTATATTCGAATAATGTTATTGCACTATTTATTATACGATTAATTCGAACAATTTGTATTCGATTAATTTTATTCGTATAATTTGTAGTCAATAGTGTCTATTCGATTGTCAATTCGAATAATTTGTGTACTATTGTCGTCAAATTTAGTGATCTTTTTTTTGGTTTTGACCAATGATTAGTTGCAGTATTTGTTAGGGTTACCTTAGGCTGATTTTTTGACGTTTCGCTGCTGGCTTCTTTCCAACTTCTTCAGGAGCTTTTCTTTATTTTAAAATCTGATAATTAAATTAATGTTACTAAACAGTGTATATGTACAATGTACATGTGTGTATGCGAAACTTACTATTTTGTTATATTTCATACTGTTTATAAAAGTTTATATAATTAAAAAACTGGACATCACAACATTGGATTGAGGGTACTGTTGGCAGAGTGGTTAGCGCGTTTGACTACAAACCCTGAGGTATATGTACATGTGTGTATGCGAAACTTACTATTTTGTTATATTTCATACTGTTTATAAAAGTTTATTTAATTAAAAAACTGGACATCACAACATTGGATTGAGGGTGCTGTTGGCAGAGTGGTTAGCGCGTTTGACTACAAAACCTGAGGTCTTGAGTTCAAGACTAGTTTCAGGCAAGCCAAAAACATCATGCATTTTTCTCATGTGCATTGGTGTGTTATTGTGTTAGTTGTTGTTGGACTGTTAAAGTGATGAAGGCATAGCACTGATCACCTTGGCAGTAGCGGCAGCGATTAATACTGACATATCCTAATGCACTACACAGCACCCTCCTTCGTCGGTATTGTAACAGAACCGTCGGCGAAGTAAAATAACTAATAAAATGGCTAAACAGCTTAAATAACTCAATGCCTCTACTTGACACCAAAGGGGATTGCAGCACTGCTCTACAAAAAAAAAACGCGCAATAGCAGGGTTATAAATGAATTAAGCTTTCTATCTCTCCCACTTCACCACCTGTTCTCTCTACACTATCCCTTTCCCAAACAAGATAACACATTAATTAATTAACTGGTAGGCATTAATTGCCTGATTGTTATACTTCTCTTAAAAAAAATTTAAATATGTATATAAATTAAAAACTGGACATCACAATATGAATATGTAGTCATTTAAAGTAGGGATTAACAATACGCCGTTTTGCGGATCCGATACCCATACTTAAAAATAAATATCGCCGATACCGATTCCAATACCGATACGAATATTGAAATTGAGTTCAAGTTTAGATCAACAAAACTCAAGAAGGGCAATTTTTTTATTTTACAAAATTACAGTGTAAGAGATTATTAATATTAACCCAGTATAAGTAATTTTTAAGGAACTACATTTTCATTGCTTCCAAAGAATCTGTATTAAAAATATGCAGATAATTAGTAGAAAAGCAAGTAAAAATTTGTAATTCCTGTATAATTAAAAAAACACTGGCGAGTGTATTTAAAAAAATCCATTTTTTAAAGGACATTTATCAACTACTATTCTTCTAGATAACTTAATAGCTTAATTATTAAAAGTCTTCTGAAAATTTATATTTATTCACTTAAATTTACATGAAAACAAAGTTTTGTGTTTAAATTCGCATAAAAAGAAACAATTTGTGAAAATGGGTAATTTTTCATCCTTTATCCTTAAGGAAAAAACATTATAGAACACAGAAAAAGAAATTTGTCCTAACATCGCTTCCAATTCGGTGAATGGTAATCGAAACAGAGAACTTCTTGCAGTGACAAGGATATGTAAAACTAATTAGAAATGATCCAAGTTTGCAATACTTCCGGATCGCGAATTCTACATTTTCATGACTTCTTTGAGCTGCTTTTTTTTGCTGGGAATAAGATTTAAAAAACAACGAATTGAATTTGAATTCATGGTGAAATTAACAAAAATAAATTATTATTTTACAAAATAACAGCGTAAAATATTATTAATTTTTAAAATTGATATTACTAAGATTTAAAAAATAAGGAAATAAATTCAGTTCATGGTAAAATAACAAAAAAATAAATAATTAAAAAAACTCTGAAAAATTTTTTTTAAGTATTGTCGTATCGACAGTCAAATATCGCCGATACCGATGTATCGGAAAATCTAAGTATCGACGATATATCGGTATCGGTTGCATACCTAATTTGAATAAATAAATAAATAAATAATTACGGCATAACACAAATGATCACAGTTTAATTGTTTATCACAGACTAATCAGAAAGAATAGCAATTGAATATTACAATTTAATGTTGTCTTCGTCTTTTTTGGTATTCATTGTTTTTTCAATACGTTCTTGTATTCTTAAACTTTCCAGTGTGTATCGCTTATTGTGTGTTTGTCTGTCTAAAATTTTAACGTTATCGAAGCATATATTATGTTTACTCTCTTTTACGTGCTGAGATAGAGCCGTGCTTTCTCGTCCCTTTTCTACGTCTGCTGTATATTCAGCTATTCTGGTTTCAAGTCAGCTAACGTCACATATACCTACTATAGTCGCAAAATGTATTTTCCGAATAATTTTAATGCGATAAATTTTATTTGGATAACTTTCTTTGAATGTTTTTTATTCGAATAATTTTATTTGAGCAATTATTATTCGATTCTTCCATTGGTTTTATTCGTATCATTATTAATAGAATAATTCCTTTTAAACAATTGTTATTCCAATCATTTTATTCCAACAATTTATAATCAATTAACTGTCATTCGAATATTTTTATTGAAACAATTTTGTTAAAATAATTTTTCGAATAATTTTGATACAACATATATTATTCACATAACAGTCTTCGACTAATTTTTACTTGAATGTTTTAATTGAAAAAAATTTTATTTGACAAGATTTATCCAGATAATTCGTATTCGGTTTATTTTATTCGTATAATTATCAAACAATTATTGTTCGAATAATTTTATTCATTTAACTTTTAGTCGATTGCTTTGCGAATATTTGTATGTGAATAATTTTTATACTAATAACGCTGTGGTAGTCGAAATTCTTGCAGGGTATCGAATTGCGTTCAACGTTTTGTCAGATTGGCTTGAGTTTTCGAGATATTGATATTTTATTATTCTTCTTTAGAATGATCCTTAATGAATAATATGGTATTATTCATTAAGGATCATTCTTATAACAAAAAAACTGCTATATCGCTATGTTTACATAATAGAAAATAAGAAAAGCAATATACTATCCCCCATTTTCATTAAAAAGTAAAATGTATTTGAAATCTATTTTAAGAAAATTTTGAAATAAAATACATATCAAATGGAGTTGTAAAATTTCGATACATAAAATATTTCGACATCACATTCGAATATAAAATATTCGATATTCGAATATAAAATATCTCGAAAACTCGAGCCAATCTGAAAAAACGGTGAACACTATTCGATTCCTTTGCCCGAAAAAAGTTCGAAGTCCAAACATAGTGTAATTGTCGGATTAACATTATTTCAAATACAAAATATATATAAATAAATTTGTTAAAATAAAATTTATTCGAATAAAATAACAATTAGTCGATTCGAAGTTATTGGAATAAAATTATTTAAAAATGTTCAAAAGATTTTATACGATTATTAATTCTACCAGTAAAATTAATCGAATAAAAATTATTCGAATAAAATTAATAAAATTAAAATTTTTTCGAATAAAAATTAGTCAAAGAAAGTTATTATTCATACAATTCTTGGATTCAAATTGGTTAAGA
Organism: Panzeria rudis; assembly: GCA_956483635.1. Taxonomy (NCBI): domain Eukaryota; kingdom Metazoa; phylum Arthropoda; class Insecta; order Diptera; family Tachinidae; genus Panzeria; species Panzeria rudis. Next base: position 5,442,337 of record OY101452.1, read on the forward strand.
AACAATATGCATTGAAGAAATTTATTAGAATAAAAATTTTATTCGAATAAAAAAATTTTCCCACCAAACAAGTACATATTTATAATTTTTAAGACAATTTTTTTATTGCTGTGAGTGGGTCTAATATATATCATACAGAAAATTTTTCTTACCTGCGAATTAGAAGCTCCAGGAGAAATTTGTTGCTGTTGTTGTAGTAATTGTGCACTAACATCGACATTTGGTAGGGCTGATATAGTTGCTGCGGTAATATTTGTGGTCGAGTTTGATGATGATGCTGTAAGATCTGTTGTTGAAGCAATATGAGTTGCAGACTGTGACGTATTATTGTTTGGCATATTTGTTGGAGTTGTACTGTTTGAGCCGCCAACGGATGTTGCTGCGGCTGGTGCAGCTGCATTCCCACCAAATATTAACGGAGGTGCTAAATTCATAAAATTCAAGGAGATGAGATGATGAAATTGCATGAGATTCAACATTTCGACGGGATTTATTGGCATGCCAGAAGCAGCAATAGCAGCAGCGAATTGTGGAAATTGTTGTTGCATCTGCTGCAGATTGTGTAGGGCCGGTAGATTTTGGAATTGTTGATGCTGCATTTGTAAATGATGTAACAGTTCAGAAGGCGCAGCATTTTGTTGCTGCTGTTGGTTAATCAAAGCGGTTAAGGTCGACATTTCTTGCTGTTGTTGTGTCGATGGAGAACTTTGCGGTTCGTTTTGAATTGAACCGGGCGACTGTGTTGGCGCACATATATCATGCACGGGAGTAACTGACCTATTTGATTCACTTTCAAATTTATCACTTGCGCTTGCCGTCCGACTCGTTTCTCGTATGGGTCTTCCTGTTTCGCTGCCTGATGGTGACACTGTTCTTGGACTGGCACATTCTGTGTTATTACCACTGCTTGTAGTTGTTGTTGTTGTTTGACTATGAGTTTGTTCCATATGTTTTTGCAGAGCTTGGGTGCTGCGGAAGTTGCGTTGGCACATGGCACATTTTGTAGCGTCTCGCATTGTATGATAAAGTGTATGAGTTGCCAGCTTTTCTTGAGTTTTAAAGGCTAATGAACACTGTTTACAGCGATATTTATAGACGTGTCGCTCAGATATAACTAATCTCATATGTGTGTCATTATAATGATTAAACATGGCTGTTAAAGATGCAAAGTGCATTTTGCAGGGATTTCGTACTGAATTGCATGCTAAGCAGAGATATTCACCCTTTTGCATTGTGTAATGTTGCATTTTTTGAGCATGTTGCAATAACTGTTGTTCATGTTTGAAACTGGCACCACATTGTTGACACAACAACAACTCATAGCCGGTTAGCGGCGGTTTAGTACTCGTTATTGTTGTATCACTGATCGCTTTGGCTGATGAAGATGAAGATGCTTCGCCAACATTATGTTGTGGGCGATTTGCAGCAAGAGGGATTTTTTCACTTTGCCACATGCTTGTGTCAACTAGCAATAAAAGACGAGCTAAACCGTCTTTATTTACGCTATGCACAGTCATTAAGTGTGTTTCTAATGTTGTTTTCTCGGTGAAGTAGTCTTGGCACAATGGGCACTGCACCCCCATACTTTGTTTGCCATGAACGGCAGGGTCCTGTTGCTCTATTTCTTCCATGGCCGTACTAGACTCATTTAATACAGCTATTGGCTCCTCGGGCAAAATGTCTGTGTCCCCTAAATCAAGACGTTCTCGTTTAACAGCTACTGGACAAATATCGTCTTCATTGTCTAGATTGATTGCATTCACTTTGGGATGTGCCAAGTTGGGTGATGCTAACGGCGAAGGAGTTTGAGATGTTTTCGAGGCTCGACTCACGGCAGCCAGTGTTGCTGCAGCCATGGCTGCTTGAAAGGCTTGAATTGCCACTGGATTCGTGGGTATACTTATTACATCACTGTTATCACAATTGGGATGTATCGCCTCAATGTGGGCTTCCACGTCTTGTTTAAGTTGTCCAAAAAAGTCACAAGTATTACACCTGTAAATTATAGTTGGTATATTGCTGGGAGTAATGTTGGCATTATCTTCTGTTGAGGGCTGTGTGTTGTTACTATTACTTTGTGGCTGATGAGTTAAATGTGCTGCAGATGTCAGATTTCCGAAGTTTTCCATGCCCGTAATATTTTCACTTTCTTCATTTTGCTCGAAGAACATTTTACTGGAAAAATCTTTAAAAAAATGAGAATAATAATTGATTAAATTTTTTGTTGTTGTTTTTATTCATATTATGTAATAAAATGTATCAAATTTATCAACAAATTTTGTATTTGTTGTGGGTTAAGACCGGCTATACTCCTGGATTGCATTCACAAAAAAAAAATATTTTACATAGTTTCAATGAACGACATTCATTCATTGACTTAGATTTATCAATGTTTTGGAAAAATAAGTTGACTCAATGTACGCATACGTTATTTCAATGAAAATATTCATTGAAGTTCTATGTAAAACGGTTCATTGAAATCATTCGTTTTTGTTATACTTTACGAAAATTAATGAACCAGTTCATTGATTTAACGTACTAGTGCATTAGGTCAAAATTAATGAATAGTTCTTTGAAAGAATGACATTTTTCCTTTTTGGTTTAGTATTGGTGCTTATGCCAACTCGTCTAAATTAATTCTTGAAAAAATTTTTGTTTGTTGTAGATTTAATCCATTATCCATATAACTAATTTTTACGAAAAATTTGGCATGCCACTACGTGGTGCCAACTATTGTACAAGTAATGAATATTGCTTTTTTTGTGATTTGGTTCCAAAAATTTTCCGCACCAAACCCGATTTCTAAAAAAGGCAGATTTTTTTCCTAATATTTTTATATTAAAATACACGTTTTCGATTTTTATATGAAACTAGCCCCTCCCAATGTGCTTCGTTGCCCCATTGTTGTGAAGATTAATACATAATTATTTTATACCCCCGTGTCCTGCATCCTATGCCACCAGGCTTTTGTTTAAAAGTGCAATTTCACGTAAGTTTTTGTTGGAACTTTCATTTTGTTCTAAGAGTTACATACACCAACTTTAGAGAGCCTCACTATTTTAGTTCTGAAGATATAGGAAAGTTAATAACTACTTTGTATTTTTACTTTTTTCTAAGAGTTATCCACATCAAATTTAGAGAGCCTCACTATTGTAGTTTTGCAGATACAGGCAAATTAATAATTTCTTTGTGTACCCCTTTCCACCATTCTATACCACCAAGTATTTGTTGCAACTTTCACTTGGTTCTAACAGTTATTTACATCTAATTTAGAGAGGCTCATTATTTTAGTTCTGACGATTTAGGATAATTAGTAATTACTTTGTATGGGTGTACCCCTCTCCACCCTCCTCTAACTCTAAGATTCTAGTGAAAATTTAACTTTTTTCTAATAGTTATCCACATCAAAGTTAGAGAGCCTCACTATTTCAGTTTTGCAGATATAGGAAAGTTAATAATTACTTTGTATGCTGGTTACCATTCTCCCCTATACGGCTAAGATTTTGTTGGATTTTCATTTTATTTTCAGAGTAACCCATGGCAAATTTAAAGAGTCTCACTGATGTAGTTATGCAGATATAGGGAAATTCAAAATTGATTTGTATGCGGGGTACATACATACATACATACATACATACATACATACATACATACATACATACAAACATACATACATACATACATACATACATACATACATACATACATACATACATACATACATACATACATACATACATACATACATACATACATACATACATACATACATACATACATACATACATACATACATACATACATACATACATACATACATACATACATACATACATACATACATACATACATACATACATACATACATACATACATACATACATACATACATACATACATACATACATACATACATACATACATACATACATACATACATACATACATACATACATACATACATACATACATACATACATACATACATACATACATACATACATACATACATACATACATACATACATACATACATACATACATACATACATACCCGCAAGGGTATCTTCTTATGAGGATAACGGGATTGACGACCCCGCGGGCCCTGAGTTATCACAGGTTTGCAGGCATTCTAGGTAGAAATCCTTAAAAAACCTGTGATTCCGCACCGCTGAAAAGCATTAAGACCAAGTCCAGCACGGTCTTAATTATGCCATTTCTGGACATACGAATTTGAATTGTTAGAACCCTGGGCTTACGGTTGTGATATTCTGGGACTTGAGTATATAGGAGTGACATTTTACAGAAATGGCTCTTAGGCTAATGCCACAACTGCCTCCGTCCTATTAAAACTTGGCAAGTCTCAAAGTACGTTTGAAGTTCGTCATCATTAGGTTGTTGGTGCAGGTTCGGATGACGTTTCCCGGTTAGCACGGATCTAGCTCTGGCAGGATGATCCATAAGATCTTTTCGTCAACCCTCGCATGGACCTCACTGCTTGCAAAGGGACCCATGGGGTCTTAACGTGACTGCACATCGAACAGAGATAGCGGCTTTGAGATTGGACCTATTAGAATGAATTTTGAAAATAAAAATCGAAGTTACAATGAGTTAAATTTGCAAGGAAGTCGGTGATCACGAGATCGCCTCCTACAGCAGTGAGTAGTAGAACTGTTCCAGTGTCAAATACCGTCGACAATAGTAATGAGGGCCACAATAACAGTGTGAAGAGATTAGGAGTGAAAATAGGAGAGTTGTTTTCTGAAGACACCATCAAACGTGCACAGGGATATAGTGACAATGTCCCGTGAGATACAGGCGTTGTATATGCAGGTTTCAGATGAATTGAGCAGCGGAGGTGTTAGTAGTGACGAGAAATCGCGGACTAGTAGACAAACGCAGACAGACGAACCGGCAAGGGTAAACATTGTGATAGGTGGAACCCCAAAGCGCAGAAGAGATGATACTATTCTTAACCCAAAGGGTAACAAATCTAAGAGGAAGAAGGGCACAACCCCCAATATGGCATTGAAGAAAAGTGAACATACTGTACCCAGGGAGACATGTATAAACACGGCTGGTAAACCAGATCCGAATGTTAAAATTCCTGACTGTTGGTCCACGAGCTAGAAATAGAAAAAAGACAATACGACCAGATGCTTTGGTTATTAAAACTTGTGGGGATGCTTCCTACGCTGGATAATCTGGGTCAAAACGTAAAAAATATCAGGAAGACTGAGAAAGGTGAATTATTGTTAGAGTTGAGTAAACCCTCGCATCAGAATAAAAGTGAGTTCAGGTCGACGGTAGAAGAGGTATTAGATGAGGTCGCAGAAGTTAGAGCACTATCCCATGCGATTAGGATCGAGATTAGAGATATAGATGACGTAACCACAAAGGAGGACGTCTATGAAGCCCTCATTAAAGAATCCGACGATTTTAAATCCCTGCAGCCTGCTGCACTTAAATCGTTAAGGAGAGCATATGGAGGAACGCAAACTGCCACCATTGGCGTAAGTGCTGTCTTAGCTTGCCGTCTTATAGAGATGGCGAGGCTACGTATTGGTTGGATGAAGGTGCTATAAATGTCTTGATTATGGACATAGAGCAGCAAACTGTAGGGGGCAGCACCTTTCTAAAAACTGCTTACGGTGTGGCAAAACTGGCCACAAAATTGGAACTTGTTCCAATAAGCCGTCGTGCTTGCTTTGTAGGAATGGGGCAGACACCGCTAGTGACCATGTCACCGGATGTGCAGTTTGTCCATACTACAGAAGAGCTCTACAGAAATTTAGGGTTTAAAGCAAAACTTAAGGCATCAAAATGCGTATATTACAGTTAAATCTCAACCATTGCCAGGCAGCCCAAGAGCTCTTAAGCAAAGCGTTCGAGATTTAAATGTAGATGTCGCTGTGTTGAGTGAGCCATATCGGAACATGGAATCTGTAAAATTGGGTTTCCGATAATACGGACACATCGGCGATATGGAACACCAGCACGCTAACAATACGAGATAAAATAACATCACACTATACAGTTGCTATATTCCCCCTAGGTATTCTATAGAGGACTTTCGAGTAATAGTTGACAATATAGTAACAGATGCAGCTACAAGAAATCCTGTCATAATAGCAGGTAACTTCAATGCGTGGGCTGTTGAATATGGCTGCCCCTCGACAAACACATGAGGTAGAGTACTCTTGGAAGCCTCTTCTGTATTGGGTGTTGTACTCATTAATAATGGAGTTGAACAAACTTTCAGAAGGAGTGATGCTGGATCGATAATTGACATTACATTTGTCTGTAGCAGCATCACAAGCCAAGTGAACTGGAGAATATCCAACATCTATATTCATAGCGATCATAGCGCTATAATCATAGATGTACAAGATGAACAGCCCCGTGTGACTGCACAAGCACGAGGCTTGACAGGATGGAAGGTAAATACCTTTGATAAGGATATCTTCGCAGCTTGTATGGAGAACATGGAACTGAGTGGTTCAGCTGAAGACATGGCAGTGCAATTAGTAAGTCATATCACTAATGCCTGTAACGTAGCTATGATAAAGCGTAAAAAGTCACCAAATAAGCCCCCAGTGTACTGGTGGAATGATGAAATTGCTAGCTTGCGATCGGAGTGTATAAGTGCCCGAAGGCAGTATACACGAACGAGAGGTAGTTTAGAGAATAGTGTACACCATCAAATATATAAGGATAAGAGAAAAGCGTTGAAGATTGCAATTCGTAGGAGCAAGCGTAGGTGTTTTCTTAATGTTTGTGATGAAGTAGATAGTAATCCTTGGGGCTTTGCATATAAATTGGTAACCAAGAAACTTAAATGTCTTGGTCCATCGCCGCCAAGAGAAGAGCCTATCCTCAAGGGAATGGTAGATCATCTCTTTCCCCAACAGGAAACTCCGACATGGCAACACAGCTACCCGGCTGAATTTTTCGACATTCCTCCGGTTACGATTGCCGAGATAGAAGGTGCTGTCTCAAGATTTAAAGACAAGAAGGCACCAGGTTTAGATTGCATTCCGAATATGATACTAAAAGAAGCTGTTAAACTCCATCCTGACTATTTTTTTGAAAGTAATAAGCGCATGCTTGAGCCAGGGTATTTTTCCAACAATGTGGAAGAGATAAAAGTTAGTATTGTTACCTAAGGATAATAAGCCGCTAGACGACCCTTCCTCTTATAGGCCGCTGTGTATGACAGATACAAGTGGGAAATTGCTAGAAAGTATAATCTGAGGAAGATTGGAAGGTTGTGTTGAAGCTAGCCGCGCTTTATCAGATAACCAATTTGGCTTCAGGAAAGCAAGGTCAAGAGTAGATGCTGTCAAAGTTGTAGTAGAAACTGATGCTCAGGCTATCCAAGGGAAGAGGTGGAGAAATGGAGCAAAAGCGTATTGTGTAGTTGTAACGCTAGACGTAAAGAATGCCTTCAACACGGCAAACTAGGCGCATATTGTTAATGCCTGAGTCACTTTAGACATCCCAGGATATCTACAAGCAATTATACAGGACTATTTCCGAAATAGAGAGCTAGTTTATGATACTGATAAGGCTACTAGAAGACGAAAGATCATTGCTGGAGTGCCTCAAGAATCAGTAATTGGTTTACTACTGTGGAACGTCATGTACGATGGAGTATTGAGGTTAAACCTGCCGGAGAAGGTAAAGATAGTTGGATTCGCAGAGGACATAGCGTTAGTATGTGAAGCAAAAGAGTTACTAGAGGCGGAAACCATTGCGAACGCCAGTATTCAGATCGTAAGGTCTTGGTTGAGATCAATGGGTCTCAGGGTGACCGTTGGAAATTTTTAAAAAGTGGCACAAAAAGGGGATTTTAAGGAAAAAAGTGGCACCAAAAAGGGGATTCTTCGAAAAAAAGGAGCAACTTTTTTAAAAAGGGATTAATTGAACCAAATTCCAGTATTTAATGAATTTATAAGGCATATAATACTTTAGAAATAAAATGAATCAATTTTTAAGTTTTTTTATCTAAAAAAGAAAGAATTTTCAGCACCAACGAATTACGCCGCTTTCTAACGAATTATTTAAACAACACATGCATACACACGTGGTTATACCTGAATCCAAAATAAATATAGTCAGCTAATATAAAAATTTTAAATAGTGGACCAATATATCCTATAAATGACAGAGTTCTGAGGGAGCAAACATAAAAAAAATAAAACAAATTCATAGTATTCTCCTTTGTTGGTATCGGTCAAAAATAATTTTTGCTTTTATGTATAAGAAATGTTGCCCTGTCACATACTTTTTAGTGTTTTTTAAGTTTTAGCACTAATATTAGTGTGAATGTAAAAAATGACCATGGATTTAAATAAAATATTTCTTAGCTATCCTACAAGGAAAGAATTTTGTAACATGAGTGATTATTTGTAAAAACCAAAGATATATCGGGAAACGGCTTATTAGTTTCATTATAAATATTCGTCGATCCGCATATATTTCATTTCAAAACTTTATTATTACTTTTGTCTTAGAGGTTTATTTAGTAAAAATAAATCTAACGTTCACTCAAAAATTTGCATGAAAATCACTAAAAATAATTAGGAATGCATGCTTTGTATAAAAATTTTTAGCAACACGTTCTTGTTCGTTTTAGTGAATCAGGGTGTTAGTTTCTAATAATTTAAGTGCAATAATGAATATCTATAAACTATTTCAAAATAGTATTTTTTTCATAAGGCTTGTAAATAAATAATGGACTCGAAAACAAATTTTTGTGTTAAGATTGTTTTATAAGAACAGTTTCTTACCGTAAAAAAACTCATACTAAAACAAAAAGTATCACTTCATAAAAAAGGGGCAGAAAGGGGCATAATGTTACAAAAGGTGGCAGATTTAGGTAATTTTAAAAAAGGGGCACTAAAAGTGGCAAGGCAGTTGAAAAAGTGGCAAATTGCCACTTTAGTCGCAAAACGGTCACGCTGATGGGTCTAGCTCTACCTGACCATAAAACAGAAGCGATTCTGATTAGTAGTCGGAAAAATAGGGCAACCATTAGGCTAAATATTGGGACGTGTAGCATAGAGTCCAAGGAATGTTTAAAATACCTTGGAGTCATGATTGACACCCGTCTGTCTTTTCATGAGCACTTGAAGTATATAGGTTCTAGGGCATCAAAAACCTGCTCAGCGCTATGCCGGATAATGCCGAATACAAGAGGTCCAAAATATCTGCAGAGGAGATTGCTAACCAGTGTAGTAAGAAGCATTATCTTACATGCATCCCCTATATGGTCAGGCTCACTGAAATACTCTACATATGTGAATCTGATATCCCATGTGTATAGGCTGGCCGCTCTGCGAGTATGTAGCGCATTCCGAACTGTATCGGACGATGCCGCCTTTGTCATTGCCGGCATGATAACCATCGACTTAGAAGCCGTTTCGGCCAGTACGAATGGTGTGACTGATATGTGTCTACGGAAGTGGCAAGAACGATGGACAGCGACTGACAAGGGAAGATGGACTTACTTAATGATACCTGACATTAGGGTATGGTTATCAAGATGGCACGGCGACTTGAACTTCTACATTACACAGTTTTTGACTGGACATGGTTGTTTTAGGTCGTACTTGTACCGTTTCGAACATGACAGTGTTCCGTTTTGTCCGAGTTGTGGTGGCAATGTCGTGGAAGATGCCGAACATGTGTTCTTCATCTGTCCACGATTTGATAGTGGTAGAGCGTATTTAGAAGTAGTCTTAGGGCGTAGTATTAGGCGGGACAACATCGTTCCAATCATGTTGGAATCTTTGTATAACTGGACATATGTATGTAATTTTATAAAATTGGTTCTGTTGGAACTTCGTAGGTTAGAAGAGATTCGCAGAAGAATCCATGTAGTTTAGATTTAGGGTCTAGGACCTTTCCCATCCCGTGATGTATATCCTTGCGGTAGTACCACGGGGAGCATTTGGGTCAGTGTGAAGGGGTGTTTTTAGCGTGTTAAAATCTCGCACTTCTGGCAAACACCACCACTGCCAGAGTCTTTCGATGATTTTCATCCCACAAATAAAAAAAAATAAAAAAAAACATACATACATACATACATACATACATACATACATACATACATACATACATACATACATACATACATACATACATACATACATACATACATACATACATACATACATACATACATACATACATACATACATACATACATACATACATACATACATACATACATACATACATACATACATACATACATACATACATACATACATACATACATACATACATACATACATACATACATACATACATACATACATACATACAACAATACATACAGCGGGCCGCTGGTATCTATAAAGACTCCACACCACCAGCTTCGAACAGGAAAAAGAAGAAGAAAAAAAAACATACATACGTACATGCATAGCCCGATAAACACAATAAATACACCCCTTTACGTCGCGCAGTCGGGTGAAAATAAGAAGATCGATGGTAATTTTTATTTCTCAATTGCAAAAAGTTTTCGCACCAAACGCAATTATATTTTTATCAGAAACTTTCGAAATACACCGAAGTTTTATGTACGTTCTCCCGCATATAATTATAATGGTACAACTGCTAACTGCCATAATGTTTCCAAACCCTTTTCTTGAGCTAGCGGAAGTATCTCACCTGTATGCAATCAAAATTATGTAAGAGATTTCGTTACATAATTCCTTACATACTACAAAGCCTGATTGCGTAAAAAATTAAAAAGAACAAGTCTAGTGTGCGGAATATAGTGATTTTTACAGTCGGGAAGCATTACAATTCCAATCTTCAAATCTGCACAATAATGGTTCCCGGATATAAAAGTCGATATGTTCCGCACAGTGAACTTGTTTATATAATTCTTTTTACGCAGATTTTTTAACTTTATTTTTTATTTTATGCTCTATTCGATTATGATATGCCATTTTTCTTATTTGCAAAAATTGTAAAAAATAGTCAGGGGTATTGCACTTCACCGTGCCTGAGGTTGTGCAACACGTTTTTTTTTTTGTGATCCAAAAGGCTTCGAAGTCAGCCAGTCAAACAGCACTACACAGAAAAAATTATGATAGGTTTTTATTTTAACACACATGTGTTTGAATTTGTTTTTAAATTTTATTATTTTTTTCTTTGGTTTTTAAATGTTCCAATACAAAATTTTTATAGAAAAAAATTCTATTTTTTTCCTATTAAATATTTACGAGTTTCAGTATTTAATTTTACGATTTTGTGATAGGTCCCATTTCTGTAAAATAAATATTTGAATTTATGAATTTAGTAATAGAATACGAATTATAATTTTTCTGTGTACAGTTGTAATAGCCGAATAATATAGCGCAACCCTATTTTCGCTGTTTTCAAACCTATCCCCCCTTCGTAACGCATTTGGCAAATTTTCAGTAAAAATTAATTAATTTGTGAACAATTCTCAATTGCCTTCCCTCTTAAAAGCGCTACGTAATTTTAAATAACGCCAGTGGAACATTTCAACAAACACTGACACTTAATGGAAAAAATCGCTGTTAATTATATCTAAGTGCAATTAGTAAGTAACCACACAGAAAAAATTATTTCCCAAAATTTTCCAATTAACTGTTTACTCAGAAACATTTTTATTTTCAATTAATATATTAATTGAATCAATGTTTATTTCAATTGGTTTTATTTTCTTTTAAAACAATGCAATCAATTAGATTTTAAATCAAGTTACTATAAAATAGAAAAAATTTCTACATGTCAATTGTATGTATGTAAATAAAACAAATTTAGTTTGCATGTGTGGGAATTGTATAATTTTTCTGAATAACGCCGCATTTACGACAATTAATTGACAATTTTTTTTAAATTTCAATTAATTTTTTTATTAATATTGTATTTTTGAATTGAAAAAATCGAAAAATATTTTCAATTAGGTCTGTTGAGCTAATACTACTATTTTCGGGATTGGTTGAAGGCTAATTAATTTCTTAATTGGATCTTTGTTTTTCTTAATTGAATCTTGTTTTTACTTTTTTCTGTGCACAATAGTACTTTTTCCGCACTATATAGTGCATTTTCCAAAAAAGTATTTTCGAAAAGGTACATTTTAAAAGCACGAGTTTTAAAAAATGTTTTTTAAAACATACATTTTCTAAAAGGTACGTAAGTAGTTTCTTAAAAAAATACTTTTCCCAAAAAGTAAATGTTTGAGTAAAAGTACATTTCCAAAAAAGCACCTTAGCAAAAAAACCTCAAAAATCCTCATCGATTTTGAAAAAAGAAATATGGGACCTAACTGCAATCAAAGAAATAAAGAATTTTTAAAATCGGTTGAAAAATGACAGAGTTATGCGCAGGAGGAGGTTTTGACCCATTTTCCCCTCCCGGTCCAAAATCCGGCAAACAAATACAGCCAAATATCTATCTGTGTACAAAGTTTCATTTAAATCGGTTCAGCCGTTTGAGCGTGATGCCGTAACAAAAATCTGCAAACAAACAAACAAATACATATATGTATACCTCATTTTTATATTAGTTTAAACCCGTTTTGTTTTTAAATGTTTTCCATATATCCCCTTTGAGTATCATGTTCTATATTACTTAAGATCAGTTAAATTCTATGCGAATTAAACTAGTTTCGAATTAAGTGAACTTTTCCCTATTCCTCCTTTTTGCTACATATTTGTCCCTCTTCAAAAAAAACCAAAATGTTCTAAAATAATTTTCTTTTGAGTAGTAGCTCATATTAAAAAACATTTATTCATTATAACAATGTACGTACAATAAAAATAGTTGTATAGAAAAAGTACCAAAAACTTGGTACAGTTTTTACTTTTTATGTATTTGAATTTCCAAAAAGTAATAAAACGTATTTGAGCGTTTTTAAAAAAGAGTAGAATAAAATTTAAATTTATTATCTAGGTTTATTAGCTTAGAAGAGAAATGAGGTACCAAAAAGTACCAAAAGTAAAATGGTACTTTTTACCCTTTATATATTCGAATTTTCGAAAAGTTATTTAATTTTAATTTCTAAGGGTACCAAAAAAAGTACCAAAATATATATTCTACTTTATAAAAAGTAACAAAACATATTTGAGCGTTTTTTAAGAAAAGAAAAATAGAATTCAAATTTCATTTCTAAGTTTATTCATTTAGCAGATGAACTGGCTTAGCAAAAAATATCAAAACTTTAGTTACCATTTTTACCCCTTACCCGAAATTTCCAAAAAGTACTAAAACGTATTTGAGAATTTCTTAATTTAAATTTCATTTTAAGTTCTAATGATTGATCCCGCTAGAAGAATCAAAAAATTTATACGTGTTTCGGCGTTTTTTTTTAAGAAAAGTAACACAATCAGGCAATTAATGCCTACCAGTTAATTAATTAATGTGTTACCCTCTTTTGGGAAAGGGATAGTGTAGAGAGAAGAGGTGCTGAATTGGGACAGAGATAGAAAGCTTAATTCAACCCTGCTATTGCCCGTTTTTGTGTAGAGCAATGTTGCAAGCCCCTCTGGTGCCAAGTAGAGGCATTGAGTTGTTTAAGCTGTGTAGCCATTTTATTAGTTCTTTTACTTCGCCGACGGTTCTGCAACAATACCGACGAAGGAGGGTTCTGCGAAGTGCATTAGGATATGTTAGTACTACTCGCTACCGGTACTGCCAAAGTGATCAGTGCTATGCCTTCATCACTTTAACAGTCCAACAACAACCAACACAATAACACACCAATGCACACGAGAAAAATGCATGATGTTGTTGGCTTGCCTGAAGCTAGTCTTGAACTCAAGACCTCAGGGTTTGTAGTAAAACGCGCTAACTACTCAGCCAACAGCACCCTCAATAGTTTACACTTGCGATCTAATTTAGGGCGATTTAAAGATCCCCCTTTTGCATATTGTAATGGTGAATCGGCATAGGCAATCTTGTAGTCCTTACATTTTAGGTATAAGGTGGGCTCAACACGTTTATGGAAAACACTACGAGAAACATTTTTGTGGAATATTTTAACCCGGATTGGTTTAAAAAAATTTGCGCAACTATATTGCAAGCGTGTTGGGCGATTAAGACCTTGCCCCTTTTGTGCAGTTTAATTGAAATTATCTGTGATGCGATGAGTGTTTTCATTCCCAACAAAATTATATTTTCGACTATTTTCGCCATGGCATTGACAGTATTGTCTAAGAAACAAAGTTTCCAATAGAAATGCCAAAATAGTTCGTTGAGCTCAGACCAAGGAGCCTGCAACAACACATCGAACGACGCGATCCCAAGAGCTCTTGATAGAAAAGGATTTCCAAAAGTATTGAAAATTGGACTTTAGAAATGTTGTCATCCAGACTTGTTGAGTTCAACCTATGTGGGACATCGCGGATCGTGAGGGCAGCTAGAGGCGGTCCACCTTAGAGTCATTCTTGACAAGTCAAACACTTGGAACCCACATGTTTCTTATACGACCAAGACACTCCATGCCTGACAACGGCTATTTTGCAAAACGTTGCGATTCAAAACAAGAATAATTGGTCTTTAAGCATCATAATAAAACCAATATTGACGTACGCTGCCCTAATGTCGTGGCCAAAAGCTTTACAAGACACAGTTAGGGCTCTACTCGATAAGGACTATTATCTAATATGTATTTCGATTACCGGAGCTGCATATTATAGTTAAGGAGTGGGTCTGAAGGAGTGCACATGAAAATATTATGATAGTTTATGAACGACCCATATGCCAAGGAGCTGAACAGCTTTGGTTCACTGGCGAACCCAAAGCAGAAAATGGAGATACGAGGGCAGAGATATACGGTCCTAATTTTGCAAAGTGCCATTCCCATGTGGAAATATCCTACGATTTTTCTGGCGGAAGTCTACGCTATTGTCATTTGTGCCACAGAATGCATGAGGAGAAATGTAAGGTCGGGAGTTGTCATGGATTGTGTTATATCTCATAATGAAGTTGTCTCTCATAATAACCTGATGTTATGCTGGCTGCATGGCCATGACTAGCTAACAGAAGGGCCCAACACAGGTTTAGAGAACCGGAACCCTTCTTTGGCATCTTTCGTAGATACGTCAAATAGAAGAATATGTATTTCCCGGGCTCCGGCTACGATAAAGTTTGCTCGCCACTAGGAAGACCCTTATAGTCTAAGACAAGCAAGACGCTTTATTACCTCATCCCTAATTTTACAGGTAGTGGACAGAAATTTCCTAAGAATGCTAACCGTACAGACGACACCAATTTATTATTGGTAACTCTGCCACCAATTTGAGTAGGCTCTGTGAAACGCAAAAAGACACACTGGAACATATTCTCTGCGATTTTCTGGCTGTAATGGAGCACAGATGTGCCACAGCTTTACGTCAGTACCTGCCTTGTGGCCATACCTGACGGTGCTCCTAACACTGGGTGAAAACAATGCGCCTACCATCACCCCTGATGACACAAAGGACCAAAAGCGGGAGGGCGTCACTGTTGTACCCAGGGTACATACAGGTTGAGGAACTGTGCGACTCCTTTAGGGACACAACGGTAGCAAATTCCGTATAGGCTGCAGAACCATATACAGACCAACAACGGCTTAACTGGACAGGAATCCCCCTATTATAGACCCATAAGCCAGCCATCACCGCCAAGGCAGATCTGTTGAGTAGCAACGGTATCTAGATGGATCAGGCAACAGAAAGAATCCCGAACGAGCAACTAGCACTGGAGAAGCTTCAAACTTTCAGCGCCCTGTTGGCCACCTGAGTCCCGAACTGAAACACCACGCCAGCGGCCAGTGCCAGCGAAGCCTCACGCATTACCGACTTGTACACTTCCGAAAGAGACATGCAAAGAAGAGGTCCAGGAGAAGTCCTTGGGGGCTACTGGCTGCTGTGGTAGCAGATATGACTCTGATCAGCCGTGTGTTCATTTTAGACACCTACAACCTGAGGTATTGCTAGCACCTCTAGCCAAGCACAAGAGCAGCTTCTTCCTTTAAATACTTACATATATGCACTCCTGTTGCTCTGTTATTTCAAAGATTGGGTAGTAACATATAAGGTTAAGGGTAATCAGCAAAAGGTGAAGCTTGGAGAATCCGAATTAACACGAGAAATAAAACTATTTCCTTATTATTTATACGTAATTTTATTTTTGAACTGAAAGGTATGTCTGAAATTTTATTTTTCGGCTTTTTAGTTTAATATTTGAATTAATGTAAATTCAAATTATTTTATCAAGAGTGCAGTGTTCAAATATTCAAATCAGATAAGCAGAACGGGTCAGTACTACTGATTTCGACCGGCCGTTACGCCGTCTCATCAGCGGCCTTGTTCACTTTTACCACTTATGAAGGTGGATGCTTTTTGTAAGGAAAATCAGCTATTTAACTAATTTTCGTGACAAAAATTAGTTATATAATTTTTAAATTAGTTAAATAATTTTTGTCACGAAAATTAGTTAAATAGCTGATGTTTCCTTACAAAAAGCATCCACCTCCATAAGTGGTAAAAGTGAACAAGAACGCTGATGAGACGGTGTAGCGGATTGTCGAAATCAGTAGTACTGATCCGTTCGTAGTAAAAAAACACACACACGAATTGATAGTGTGTATGTTTTTTACTATGTTATCAGGTTATTTAATTATGAATTTTAGCTATATCTTCTGAACCATAATATCTAACCATGTCAAACAAACAAAATTAACAATTAATTGGCAAAATAATTATTAAAGGGTATTCCATTAAATAATGCAAGGAACAAGCGGAAAGGTAAAACGATAAAACGAAAAAATCGCCAAAACAAAAAAATCGCAACAACAAAAAATGCTAAAAATAAAAGATCCCAAAATTAAAAAAAGTTGAAGAAAAAGCGCTTGAAGAAAAAAAACAAAAAATGAAAAAAGCCACAACAAGAAAAAAACGCCAGAGACGAAAAAAAAAATCGCTAAAATCATAAAAAGCCCTAAAAACCAAAACAATCTGTAATACGAAAAAAGCGCCAAAACTAAACAAATAGCAAAAACGAAAAAATTAAAAAAGTGCTAACAAAATAACCGAAAATCGGAAAAAAGCCAAAAGGGATACACAGGTTAGCCTCGATTTACACGGTACTTCATTTACGCGATTTCGATATAACACGAATCAATAATAGTAACCATTTCTTCAATTACGCGCTTTTTTACGCGAATTTAACATAACACGCTTACAAAATTATGGCAACCATCAACTGTGTGGTAAAGAACAATGTACTACAGTAAAATTCGCTTACAGTCCACTTCCTCATTTGCACGCTATTTGTGGCCTGTAACGCGAATTGGACTATATATTGAATTTTATATAAGCCAATTTTTGGCTTATATGCGAATCTCTATATAATTATTTCTTTTAAAAGCAGAAAAAAAACTAACGTTTAGAAATTACTTCCTTATCTACTCAATTCATAAATATTGCAATTAAGATTGCTAAAATAAAAATAATTTCTACTTCAATGTAAGTAATATTTTTATAAAATTATCATTAAAAAATCTATTAACTTTTGCATTTTGGATTATATCTGCCATAACTTGCATATATTTAAGATATTTCAAACCACATCTTGGTGGCGTATAAGCAAAAATGGACTATAGAGGTAATGACTATATAAAAAATATTTTGTAGGTATTTTACTTACAGATGACAGAAAAATTTGCATTTTGGAATATATCGCAAATTCTACTATAAGCGGTGTGGCTTATAAACGAATTATACTGTAGTGCATAATTAATACAACTAAAAAGATTTTTAGTGTTTTTATAAAATGTTTTAGGAATGGCTCTAGCAAAAATATAATTACCAAATTTTGGACCGCTTGAATAATGAAGCAAAGTCTACAACTCTAGCAAAATCTCTTGAAATGAGTCAAGAATAAGAACCATAAAAAATATACCAAAATTCGAACTATTGCTTTATGTTAGAGCCACTGATACAGCAAACACATATCCTACGCCAGAGATAAGTAGAAAATTAATAGAAAATATAGCCTACGCCAGAGATAAGTAGAAAATTAATAGAAAATATAGCCTTAATTTGGATCGAACAGTTCATTGAGAAACATGTTATAACAATTTAATAAAACAAAAACCGTTGATTTTGTAAAAATCTAACAACAAACTGTGTTTCTAAACGAATGTGTATATAGAAATAAACAACAACATTCGTACAAAATAAAACTCCCACACTATTACAAATAGAATAAGTAAAAATTTAATACTTGTAAAATTAATCTTGATTTAACGCGGTTTTAGGTCCCAAAATTTAATTTTGAATGCATCTCGTGTTTTGATTTACGTGATATTTTAAATTGCTGGTCCCAAAAAAAGATTTTGTACCAATCCTGAACATTGTTTTACGCGGATTTGATTTACACGTACTTTTTTAGGTCCCAACAGACCGTGTAAATGGAGGCTTACATGTATGTATTAGGTATTCATACGGAACCCTTCGTTGCGAGTCAAAGTCGCACTTAACTGAATTAATTTCTATACATTGATATACTGAATGAAAAATTGGTAAATTCGGTAACATTATATCTCTAGATCTAACTAAGGTAGACATTAAAATTATATCAAAAATTAAGCGGACGTAATTTTATAACTTTTATTTTTGAAAATGTTCGCATGCAGGGGACGAGACGAGAAAGGGGAAAAATATAGTCTTAATACTTTTTTGGTAAACCATTTATCTGCTAAATAGAGATAAAAATTTAATTTAAATCGGATTCTTCTCTGCTTAAGAAACCCTCAAATAAATTTATGCACGAGAAAAGGCAAACATATTATTTTGGTACTTTTTTGTATCTCATTTATCTTCTAAAATAATAAAGTTAGCAATAAAATTTAAATTGCGTTCTTCTCCCCTAAAGAATCCCTCAACGATGCAAAGATCCACTAAAAAAGGTATTTTTGGATATTAAAATTTTAAGGGGATAAGAAGGGTTAAAAATGGGTTAAATTCGGTAACCTTATCTAACTAAGGTACACGTGAAATTCGAAAAATAATTGAATTAGAGGTAAAAAAGCGGACGGGATTTGGGTACTTTATTAAAATTTTTGCATTTAGGTAAGATACTTTGTTGGTAACCCATTTATATCCTAAATTTATAAAGATAAGAGTCTCTCAATAACGTTTGGTGGGTCATAAAAGGCAAAAATATATTTTTTGTACTTTTTTTAACCCATTTGTCTTCTAAAGTAATAAAGCTAGAAATAAAATTTAAATTGTACTCTTCTTCCCTACACGTAAAGAAAAAACATGGTTGATGCAACCATAATCGAAGAGCAACATACTATGATTGAATATATGGTTGAAAACAACCATATATATAGTTCAAAACAACCATATACATAGTTCAAGCAACCATATATATGCTTCAAAACAGCGACATGTATGGTTCAAACTTACAATAAATGGTTTGAAATAACCATATATATGGTTAAAAACAACCATATGCAGGGTTCAAGAAACCATGTATATGGTTCATAACAACCGTATATATTGTTCAAAATTACAAAATATGGTCTGAAATAACCATATATATATGGTTAAAATTAACCATATAAATGGTTCTAAATAACCATATATATTGTTCTATATAATCATAAATTTATTGTTTTCTTAACAATAAGTTGATTAAAAAATTGGCAGGAGCTAAAAAATTTTATCATTTCAATTTAAAACAAAAACAAAATTTTTCAACTGGTCAGTGTGTTGAATCTTAAATAAAAATTATTATCTATTTTCACATAGATACATACATATTTGTTGACACATGTTATATTTACAATCCGGCATGTTCTGAAAAACATTTCGTTGTGAAATTGGCAACTTTCAGGATAGAGTCCAACTAAAAGCCTCACTTATTGGAGGTTTTCAGTAGATTTTTGTTTCAGATATTTCACATATTTTATCAGAACAAAGCTACGAATGCACTAAATTGTCTGATTAAAGAACACTTTTCTTCGCTTTTCAAATTTTGCTATTTGAAAACTAAATGGTCTTCAGAACATGGCCGAACATTAATTGCCAGAATATATCACTTTTTGTTATTTTAATATTTATTTTTTTATTTTTTCACACCAACCGCTCACAAAAATAAGCCAAACGCTGTCAAGGAAAACACAAAACTAACAAAAAGCATTTAACAAAGGGATAGAACAACAAATTTTTGGAAGCCGAGGGCCATGTCTGTTTTATAACCATAGCTTTATTGCAAACAAAATTGTATAGATAAGAACGATATTTTATTATTATAGAACCATTCTGTTGTTGAATTTTTAAATAAACCAAGATTGTAGTCAGAATTTTTTCAACAATATATATATATATATTGTTACAGACAACCATGTGTCAATTTTCATGAAATCTAATAATTTCATGATTAAAGTAAACGTTAGTTTTTTTGCCTTAAAATAATTAAGATTCACAGTCATTTAATACAATACAATAATAAGTTATTTGCCACAGTAAAAAACTGTGTCGAGAAACATGTCATTGCTGACGCAACCATGCCCCAACCATATCTTTTCTTTGCGTGTAAAGAAGCCCTCAAACATGTTTTTTACTAATAATAAATTACAGTAATTTTACCTTAGCTGCACAATCAACTTTTCACGATTTTTTGTGCAGATAAGTCAAAAATGCTCTTAGCTTAAATGTACACTTATCTTAATGTGCACGTAGACACTGTTGTTTAATGTGTGCAGCTAAACTTAATTTGTTATATGAAAATAATTAAAAACTGTAAGAAAAATGTTAAATGTGCAGGTATACAAGGTGCACTTAAAAAAGGACTAGAAGAATAATCACAGAAAACAAATTTTTGTGCAGCTGAGTCAAAATGCAGCTAAGATAGATGTTTTGTATGAAAATAATTTTAAAATGCCAAAAATTTAAGGCATTTATCTTAAAAGTGCAGGTATAGAAAGTGCACTTAAAAAGCGAATTTGTATGAGATTTTAAGGAACACCAGATAGTGACACCAGATAATAATTTTGTGCAGTTAAGTCAAAAATGATCTTAAACAAAAGGCGGAGAGAGTGCCCCTGTGGCTGAGTGTTTGTTATGAAGAAAAACCTAAATCAAAACTACTGTATAATGATCCTATATTTGGAGAACCACCAAGCAAGATCTAAGCTTGAGGTAGATTGCATTGATAGCAAATTGCACTTTTAAGCTAACGCATATCGTTATAGGATTGGGGCGGCAGGTACTGATCATACGAAGTTGTTAATAAATTTTCTATATCTGCATAAAAATGGGGTAGCGAAACACACCGAGTTTTGCTAGCCCCGTTGTGTTGTGTTTCCAAAAGCTAAGTCACATAAATTAAAACTGGACACTGGAAAAATGTGTCAAGTCGCTCAATTATTGCACTGAAATTTCAGGCCAACAATATAAAGAGCTGCCTTCCATTCAGTATAGACTGTTCTGAAGAATTAGCGAAATTAGTATGAAAGATTTATATAAGATCTTTACTTACACCATGGCCGCGATCTCCAAAAACCGAATGGAAAGATAGGTGGACCACCGGCCGACTCTTGTTTTATATTGCAACTTTAAACTGCCTGCAATCTTACTTTATAATTTGTACGAACAATTAATTTTAAACTGTGTTGCTTTTCAATTTTATCCTCTTCTATTGGACGGTTTATTATGTGGCAGGGCAAAGGGGGTATTTTTAAGGCTTTCAGCCAGTACAGTCCGAAATATTTTCTCATTTATAATTGCATATTTTGCAAAATATTGTGTATTAGTGATTAAAGAAGATTGCTTTGTCTTCATAATACAGTACACCAAACCAAGTATTGGAAGAATTCTTGCTTGCATTCATAGCTGCAAGCTAAATTACTACAAAATTTAATATGCTTGGAAAAAGAAAAAAAACGTAAAAATAATAAAGGTATAATCGCAACAGATTATTGGTGGCGGCGGCGGTGGCGTTGGAGTTGCTTGCTATGTATTGTATTGGTTTATTATGCTACGAGCATAGATTGTTTGTTTGGTGTATTGGTTCGTATTGAGTTGGATTGGTTTGCTTTGATTCAGTTAAAGGTGATCGCACACTATGTTGAAAGCAACGGTTCGGCTTATAACATCCATAAGTGCACAAACAAATGTTCATATGGACACATGCAAATATTTATGATTGCATATACCCAGCAAACAAAAATTATGTGTGTTCTAAGTAGAGTTTTTCTTTTCCCGGACTTTTTCATTTCCCGGGAAAGCGGGATTGATTTTTCAATTTCTTTTAATTCATTAGTAGTTCCAATTATGCGTGATTTCTGTAATTGAACAAACTGTTCAATTAAACGGGATTCTTGTAATTGAACGAATTGTTCAATTAAGCGGGTATCGGCTAATTGGTTCCCCGGTTAATTGAACAAAAAGTTGTGCAAATTTTGATGTGCAATTAACCGAAAAATACTGTATTACCATGTAAAGACACCTTAAGCAAAACGGAATTGAAATAATTAAGTGGCGGAAAAGTGACCACCTGAAAATTATATGATATGTGATGGAAATCGATCGATTTAAATCTGCGCCGATTTCAGAAACAAATTCAACTGAAAGATGACTTATTTAGACTTTTTATTGTTTTGTATGGAGAAAAAATGTTCGAATAAAACATTCTTAGCCTTAAAAGCAATAAAAGAGGTAAATAAGTCATCTTTCAGTAGAATTTGTTTTTTGAAATCGGCGCCGATTTAAATCGAACGATTTCCATCACATACCAGTATATTTTTTTTTCGTTTGTATCGATTTTTAGTTGAACCTTGTGTGAACCTGTTGTTTTTTTTTGCAAAAATTTATAATTTTTCAAAAATTTAAAATTTTGAGCTTCAAAAAACTCATGAGTGGCTTAAAATAACAATCTGATATTTTCAGAAACTAGACTTTACTATGCGCACTTTCGCTATGTCCACTTAGTGACACTCTGTTCTTTTCATTTCTTCACGAACTATGATTTTTTGAGTGCTGCTCTTAGAAAAATATGAAAATAAAAATGGAGACAAGTAAAATGGGCTCAAAAATACATATTTTTTCTTTTATTTACATATTTTTCTAAATAAAAGAAGCATTAAAATGTGCGCTTACAAAGAAAAGTTACCATAATAATATTTAGAAAATCCCGGGAATTACCACACAATTTTCCCGGGATTTATTTCTCGAAAAATCTGCGGGATCCCGGGAATTTTTTCCCGGGAAATCCCGAATGAAAAACACTAGTTCTAAGGCTAATAGTACGTTTCCATTATGAGCAAAACAGGCCGTTTTGAGCAAAATATGTCGAAACGTTTCCATTATGCTGTAATTGTTTTTAAGTTCGAATTTTCGTAATAAGTTTACATTTTTATTGTTTTGTTTACATTCTTCTTCGAAAATAATATGCGCGCCATATTTATTTCCTTATGTGGCCGCAGAACAGTGTCAATTTTTCGCATTTGTCAATCACAGTAAATGGATGACCCAAAGTTGCATTTGTAATCATAGAGGCAACTTAGCGTTGTGTAGAGAAATTTCGACATAATTTGGAGCAAAACACGCTGTTTGAGGTGTTTTGCTCACTTGACAATTGTATGGGAAAACATGTAGGAAAACACGTATTTTGCGCAAAACTCATATTTTGGCCAAAAACACGTATATGGAAACGCACTATAAGGCTAGGCAAATAATTAATTACACCATACAACATAAAAAATAACAAGGTTCTGACAACGGATTCCGGCCGAGGGCAGCGAAAAGAAATTTTTAAAGTTTAAATCTAGCCTTTATTTTAGAGAGTTTAAAATTCCTCCCGCCCTTCTTTTGCACATTGTTATTATGAATTGGCTTAGGAAATCTTATTATCTTTACTTTTTATGAAGAAAAGGACTATTCAGAAACTTTATGTATAACACTATGCGGAATATTTTAGCGGGATATGTATTTTAATTTCCTAGCTCTTTGCTTTATGGGTCTTTTTAGTCCTTCTTTTTTAAAGCGCAAACAACTGCCCACATTTAGCGATATATCGGGCTGAAGAATCCCACAAACTTATTTGTCACAAAATTCTACTATAAATGTTCCAAAGACAACAAAGCTTGTGAGGTCGTGCTCTGTTATTCTACAATAATGTTTTAAAAATTTTCATTTGATATATAAAAATATGAACATTCTCGCTGGGGGGTAGAAATATTGTTTCTTAACAAAAATAATCGACACTATTACAGTTATAAATTTCTTTTTGTTTTGATTCCTTTCTTTTCATTTTTTTCATTTCATTTGTAATTGTTGTTGTTGTTTGATAGAAATCGCCTATGTTATGGAAAACGCAGCGTTTTCAAATCGCTTACGATTTGAAAAACACAAAACGCATTTCGGCATGTTCTGAAAACCGGGCGATTTGCTAGCGTTTTGCTATTTTCCGAAGTTGTGTTCGAGCAATGAAACATATTTTTATTATAAAAAAATATAAACAAACAAATAAATTTTAAATTAAAATGCCTACAGGGTTTAAGTAGATGTAATTGTTAGCGTCTTACAAATGAGACAAACAATTTCTGAATCTTTCAATAATTTTCGTGGCGAAATGAAAAATTTTCATTTCCACAAAACATGTATGATTTACAAAATTCACAGCCTTCCAATGCCGAAAATGTGCCTATTAATTATGTAGCTAGTTCTTCTAAGGGCCATTATTACAACTCGGCTTTAGTTATAATTAGCATTTTATCGGACGGATAAACAGTTTTTCATTATTACAACTTTAATTTAACCTAAAAGTGTGGGATAACTTACAGGGAAGTTCATTCTTCCGCTAACTTTTATCGGCACACATTTTCATAGGCTGCCATACTTGCTTCTTTATCAAGTAAACACCAAGACGTATCTAACAGGTGAACTCACTAGAACACATGACCTTACTCGGCAAACTTAGTGGAGTGATGAAATTATCACAATTTCGTCACTATATGGAGCTTCCCTTCTTTAAGGTATTGGACATTTCATTATAGAGCTACCTGCGCTGATAATTCCATCCATCTTTCCACATTTTTTGACAACTGTAGTGCAGTTTCTACAACAAATTTATACTTGTTGTAGACTTGTGTGTACCTGTTATCTGTGCCATTGTAAATACATATGTATGACGTTGCCACTTGTGCTCTGGTATAGCCATACTTTGAAAAAGATAATTTTTATTTTACAGGCAAGTTGTAATAATGAAAAATTGTTGCAGGTCAGTTTACCGGTCACTTCTGCTTATCATGCCAGTAACTATCTTCCACTTTACTGCTGAGTTGTAATAATGGCCCTAAAGGTAGTACAAACTCAGCTTTACGGTCTAAAGGAGGATCATGGTATTTTTTTATGCAGAAAAATTGTTAAACATTATGCGCGATTGGCGAATAAAATTTGCCGGCCACGATAGCACAATAACTGCTGACATTGATTGGGTTAATTTAACTAATGATTTACGATATTAATATAATAGTATGTTTCCACTACGGCCTTATTCGTAATTCGATCTCTGATTTGTAATTCAAACAATAAACACATACCGAATTACGTACTTCGCCATACAAAATTTTGAGAGCGAATTACCATAATTGTAGGTCTATCAGTTTGAAATATCTTCTGAACTATGAATAAATCAGTGTAATCCCTAATTTTTGTCGAAAATTTATCAAAACCTGCGTAAAAAATTTATTTAAATTAAAGAAACTAATTAAAAAATAATATATTTAATACTATCTGATACAGATTTGTGCGAAATAATGCTGCGTAACTTAAAAAATGAAATACGGTATGAGTTACTGCACTTGGAAATTGGCACCGTTTCTCAGCTTCGGAAGGCAGTCCAAAGACATGAAAAGTTCATGCGAAATATGCATGCTATAGAGCAGGCGCAGGCGATGTGTAGCCATGAGCCACGAAGTTTGTCGACTACTTTTCGGCTATTTTTAAATTTATATGTACATAGCTGACAATTTACATGAACACAACACAAACAATCAAAACAAACAACAACAAGAGCACAACAGTCATTTGTACCTATCAGCAACCCAGTGGTAAAAATAGCCATTACATAAACGCTGATGAAAGCAATATTTAGTAGCTGCTAGTGATGACGCTTTGGCTTATTTTCCCATTTAGATTTAACATAAGCGTGTCATAGGCTGTTTAATCGGTGCGCTCTCAATTAAAAGGTAAGCTACGATGTCAGTACGTGTCGCTACTGTTCTATTACATAACAAGTGGAACTGTAAGCGAGCTTGTTGTTGAACTATAACCAAAAAGTAGGCCACAATGTTTTACTTTGTACATATAAGGGCTAAATTCTATCAAATACAACGAAATTCTGACATGTTAGATTATACGTACATTGCAATCTAAGTACTTAGGTTGCTCGCCAAGAACGTCATCCTGACATCATTGATTATTATCTAGGTACTTCGTTTCATTTACCACTGGGTCATTAACTGCCATACCTAAGTAAGAGCGGCAAGCGTAGGGTTAGAAACAGGGCACGTATTTACAATACATTCTACAAAAACAATTTACTCTGAGTGTTCTGTAGACGCTTGCCGCTCTTATTTAGGTATGGCAGTAGGGCAATGATAGTGACTATTACGGAACATAATGACAAGTGGTCAGCTCTTGTCAGAAATAGAAACAGATGTTTGTATAATTAAACAAAATATTTAGAGCTAGAAAATTTTATTTAAATCTTCCAAGGCACTTAATAAACTTAACATTCAATTTGAACGTCAGATATACATATGTATGTATGTTAAAACTGTAAAAAAGTTAAAAATCCGTAAATTTAAAATCTCAATTTCTACTTTTAAAACTTTATGGAAAACCTTTAAGTTGGTTGTTGCTTGTAGTTATTCACATATGCCAATATGTATGTTTGCTGGTATATGACGTGAACAATAACACCCGCTGCAAGTACAACTGCAGACATTTAAACACAAAATACCTTAACACCCAAGTAAGAAGATGAAATAGAACAAGACGAAAGTAAAAAAAATTACTCACGACCATTTCGATAAACAGTTAAAACTGTATCACTCCTGGGTGCTAAAAATAAGTTCAATATAATGACTGGAAGTGGACTCTAAACTTTTTTACATTTTCAATTTGGTATATACAGAAAATTTTTTACTAAATAATATTTGTAAGATCGATCGGTCCAGGAATTTGTAAAATTTAACTTATAAGATTTTAATGCTTAATACCGGTTTCCATTGCGCCTAAGATTAACGTGAACACCTGCTTTTCGGTCCAGCCGGAAGGTGGTCTTATCAGCGGGTGAACGTGCTTTTTAATTTTTTTCGGTGGCACCAAGTCTTAATATAATAGAAATAGACTGCTCAAACATCACAATTTTTGTATGTAATGATTTAAAATCAATCGAGATTTTCGAAGGTTACAATACTCGAAAATTTATTCTTAGTTTAGTTTTAGCCTAATTTATAGCTCTCCGGGCTTAACCTGCACAATTTTGTAGACCATATCTAAGAACTAACTGTACATCTATTTACATATAAAGTTTCAAGTGGACCAGAACAGAAAATTGGAAGTTTTATATACACAGAGAAAACAAATTCGTTGCGCCAACCGAATTTGTTGCCAATAGAATTTTGTCGGCTACACGCACAAGCTTACAATTCAGTCGCATGTAACGAACAAATTCGATGCAAGGAACTGAATATTCCAGACAAACTACTGAAATAAAATACCAATGTGAATGAAATTAAAAATATTTAGACTTTTTAATTTTATTTAATTTTAGACACAAACGAAACACAAAAGGTACAATACAAATGTAAAATGAACTTATAATATACATGCTTATATTTTGAATGTTTTGTTGCAAATTTGGGGCCGTTATACTATTATTTTAGTAGTGCACTATTACAGCAGTTTATCTTGCGTGTCCTGAAAATTTTAAATTTATTTGAATATAAAATATATTTAACAGCATCAGCAGTAATAAATTTCTTACCAACGAAATAAACAGCAATTTTTACTGCAACAGGACATGTAGAGGCTTTTTGCACTATTAATTCTTAATTTGAATATTTGCATATTTAGAAACCAACACCATCTTTCCATTTATCCATTTATCTTGTCAAACCTTTAAACTTTCTAAAAATTCTTTAATTTAGTTAAACAAATTTATGGTAAATTTATTCACTTACTTCTTAAGCCAGAGCACCAAGTAGAACAGCTATTTTTGACCAATAAATGCATTTTTATTTATAAATATTGCAGAAATTATAAAAAGCATTTTAATTATTTTATTAAATAGTTATAAAAATTTTTAGTTTTGAGTATTGTCATTCTCAAAAATGATTGGTTATCCGTGTTAATTATCAGTTCGGTATATCGAATTAGAGTTTTTATTTTATATTAAGAACTGAAAATACGTTAAGATTAAAAATAGTTTAAATACTAACATAATGTTTAGTTGTAGTCACCAATATAGAGAACTGATATATGAATATATATGGTTGGAAACACCAAATGAGTATTTTGAAAATTAGAACCGAAATTTTTTATCAGAATTGGATATTGTTACTGAAATTACAGATTATGTATATTATTTCAGGTACAAGCAAGGAATTATATTTGCATTTACTAAGTTTCAGTACTTATAATTATATATTGGTTCCATTTGTTGAATTTTCGTAATTGTAACTGTTTTCCAATCAATCTGTTTTCTCTGTGTACATATCCAATTTATACAGGTATGAGCTTCACATTGCAGAAAGAGTGTACTCCTATTTGATATTAAAACTTTTTCCAAAATATTTTAACTTTAACAATTAGTAGTATATTTTTATTAACAAGGAGTAACTTTAACTACTATAAAGTTGTTACAAAACTCTGTTTGCATTCCGATAATCTTTTTCTAAATAGATCAGGATGTCAGGGGAGGTAAGACCCGCTATTTCCGGTGCAAGCAAAGGTTTTTTATGATATGGCGCCCAACGTGGGGACCGAATTTAATTTTTCATGTAATGTTGGCTGGCAAAAATAATACTATTACTCCACCGTAGAGATGGGCAAGTGAAAAATATATATCGATATCGATTTATTTTTAAATATCGATAGGCATCGATATATATGGAATAAAAAATATCGATATATCGATATTTTTCAACGATGATAATTATTACGTAGGTCCCAAATTGTTTTTAAAAATAAAACAAAGAGAGTAGCTTTCTTAAAAATATTTAAGAAATTTATTATTCGACATATTGTCATAATTTTATTTTAAATGAAATTTATTTGCTGATGTTTAAGCATTGTCTATATGCAACATTTCATTGGTGCTTTACCAAATCGTCAGTAGACTTCAAACACAATTTTGAACAGCTACAAACCCTTTATCTTATGCACAAACTTTTAAAAACCATTTGAGAATTTACAAATAAATGATTTTCAAAAATAAGCATATCAGGTTTGGAACTTATACAAAACCCAGCAAATAATTTTTTATTCGACATGAATCTATTTTATTTTTCTACACCTTTATACAATTAGAAATCCATTGGATAACAAGAAAAGTATTTATAAGGCAAAATGAAAAATAAAATTCAAAATAAACCTTTAAGAAATTTATTATTCGACATATTGTCATAATTTTATTTTAAATGAAATTTATTTGCTGGTGTTTAAAATTGTGTTGGAAGTCTACTGACGATTTGGTAAAGCACCAATGAAATGTTGCATATAGACAATGCTTAAACACCAGCAAATAAATTTAATTTCTTATAAATAATTAACCTTCCTACACCCGCTCCAATTTTTGTAACAGATATACCCGCGCGCGGTCTCACAGACCGAAAGTTTGAAGCCCTCTTTCATAGTTTTTGAAACAAGACTTAAACACATAAAATATGTTTTAAAAAATTTACGATGTAATAAAAAAATTAAACTATGCAATAAATTTATTTGCATTAATTTGATTGATTTTCAGTCTTTTACAAAACAGCCATCAAAATCGATGATTTTTTCTTAGACACTAAAAAAACAAAACTTAGCTATTTCTTTTCCTAAAAAAAACATAAACTAACTTTTGCAATCTTAAGAAGACTCCTTGTACTATACATAAATCACAGTTTATCTTAGTTTTCAGCCTCAAAATAAGAATCAGGACATACCGCAGCAGCATGTAAGAATCAGCCTTCAAAATCGCTAGTTTTTTTCTTAGGTACTAAAAAACAGAACTTTCTCCGAAATTCTCTGGAGCTTTGACGATCTTCAACATCATCCAACTATTCGTCGCATCCTTCTTAGTTATCTTCCTGCTCGGTATCATAAGTTTCTAATTTTGCCTCAATAAAATCTTCCACCTCACTGTCATTTTCATCCTCTTAATCAGAACTCGCACTTTCTTCTCCCAAAAGTACTCTGATTTGCTCTTGATTCATTCTAATGCAAATAATTTCTTATAAAGCAATAAAATTTACAAAAATAAAGCAAAAAATAGGAAACAAAATAATTGTATACCTTCGCAAAAAGTTACACTTATAACCGCGTCGATCTCACAGACCGAATGTTACTGACTACACCAACACGTAAGTCTCGTACAAACACGTGGTATGCACTAAAATAAAGCTTGTAAAAAATCCGACAGCTAACAGAAAACTCAATTTTCTAGCTTTTCTGGACCAAATTATATTTATAAAAAAGTGTTTCGTCGGTCTCACAGACCAACGCGCGGGTATAAGAAGGTTAAGCTGGAAAGGGTTAACTTCCAAGATCCTTACTGTTCCACCAATATTTCATGGAACATACATTAACAAAATTACACTCAAAGAATGATAATTTTTCGCATAGACAAAATATTATAAATAAAACAAAAGATTTTGTTAATAATATTCTATTTGATGAAGACCGTGCCGAAATTTTTTTAAAAATTGCACGAAAAACAAAGCCAAAGCTAAAAAATATCGAATTTGATTTGAAAAAAATATCGATATATGGAAATTATCGATACATCGATATATTTTTAAGAAAATATCGATATATCGATATTTTTGTCCATCCCTTCTGGATGTTTTCCGCAGAAGAGCTAATCGCTTTGCTGGTTGTGTTTGTTTATAAAAAAAAATTAAATATTACCAAAATCGGATATATGAAGATTTCTGACTTGTCCGCTGGAAATCGAACTTTCTACTTTAATTGTGTTTTGGGAACTGATAAAATATTTTGAAAATTTTATCAAGCTTTTATGTGAGATTTATTTTTTTCTTGTTTGTTGGAAATTTAAGAATATAATGTTAGAACATTTGTAATTAATTATTTTGCCTATTAGAAGTTGCAAGGGACCCCTTGTATGTAGTATTTTTGTAATGCTAGGATTTGAATTTCAAGCTGCATCTTGATAAATTTTGCGAATCCTGCGAATGCGTTTATTTATGAATATTTATATGTATGTATGTATGTATGCAGTACGTTTGTATGTATGTAAATAAGTCTTATAAAAGAATGAAAAAGTTGATATGTGTAAAGCAATTTCCATACCGGCTGATTGCATCGAATTAAAAAAAAAATAATAAAAGCAACCACAACTGCACAACCGCGAAAGCCAACCTAACCAATTCAATACCATGCCAAATACAAGAAACTCTAAATGGAAATTAAAGTGGAAAAAATTAAAAGAGAAGAAAAAAAGACACCACAAAAATAATCCCTGAAATTCAAACGCCTGAATTTAAAAGTTTCATTTTTAGCAGCAAACAATAATCATGAACATACATACAGACAGACAAACATATAGAGAGTCAGAATCAAACAGCCGGCCAAAGAGACAAAAGAAAATAACCAGTAAATAACGACGCATCTGCAGTACCGGTAACAATCAGTGGCAATGGCATTGGCAACACCAACGCTTATACAACATATAACAATAATAGCAACAGAAACAATAACAACAAAACCATAGCAACCAAGAGAAACACAAAACAATAACACTTTTTGCCACACCAACATCATCCATCGAAGCCATCCATATTGCACCACATTTCACGAAGCGCATACTTTTGGAGCACACTGACTAACAATGCCTAGATTCTAGTCATTGTTTAGTTATAAATTCAGTTCTTCTTATTTTTCCAACATATTCTTTCGTTTTGATTTTTTTTGTTTCTTATAATTTTTTCGTTCCTTTTTTCATATTTTTGCTTATTGTTGTTGTTTGTATTATTCTCCTTATGACTGCTGCAACAAGATAACTATCATTACCTATAAAACAATTTCTGCTTACGACAGACGGACGGACCGACAGACAGACGGACGAACTTTACCATTCATTGTCAGTCAGTCAAATTTAAATAAATAAAAATAAATTCATATTTCCCAAAACAAAAACACAAACTGTAGAAAATCCTTTATTCAAATTTATATTTTAGCTCATCAGCATAGATCGAAATGTACTAGAGGAAATTTAGAAGCGAACATTCGACAAAAGTCGATAACAAACAATTGTAACAAGTCGAACAAAAAAAAAAAAACTACATATTAACATGGGGTAATGCTTCCAGAAATACGCTGGAGTTTCTTTCGAAGCTTTATTGTCAAAACAGCTCAAAGTTTCCACAACAAAATGTGCGTACGAAAAGAGTAGTATACAATAATAAATTCAGTAAAGCGAGACTTTGACTCGTACACGAAGTGTTCCGTTCGAATACCATATATTTGAGCGGCTTTTCTTTGTTCTTGGGGACTTCTTAATTCCAGTGTTTTTTTCGTTTTAGGGATTTTCTTTAACGATTTTTTTTTCGTTTGTGGGAGATTTTTTTGCTTTTATAGATTTTTTTATGCTTTTTTCGTTTTATCGCCTTTTTCATTTTGACGATTTTTTAGTTTTGGGTTTTTTTTAATTTGTTCGTTTTTTTTGTTTGTCGATTTTTTTTTTCGTTTTGGAGTTTTTTTCGTTTAAACGCTTTTTTAATTTTTGAAATTTTATTTTTCTTGCTATTTTTTAATTTTGAGTTTTAACGTTTTTTTGTTTTAGGGTTTTTTTCGTTTTCGCAATTTTTGGATTTTTTGCGATTGTGTTAGTTTTGGAGATTTTTTTTGTTATGGTCTTTTTTCGCTTTGGTAATTTTTTTCGCGTTGGTGATTTTTTCGTTTTCGGCTTGTCCCTTGCATTACTTGAAGGAATATCCTTTAATTATTAATTTACTCTTTAATTATTAATTTGGGTTGTTTCAAGTGTCTAATTCTTACGGTGCATAAGATACACCTTAATTGCAAAATTACATTTACCCATTATTTTTATACCCTTCACCAAAAATTTTAAGGGTATATATAGGTTTGTCATTCCATTTGTAATTTCTACAGTAATCACTTGCGACCCCATAATGTATATGTATATTCGTGATCCTTATAAAAATCTAAGTCGTTTTAGCGGTGACCGTCTGTCCGTATTTTTCTAACCGATGTTGAAAGGTATAATTCAAAGGTCCTAGAAGACTTATGGACCTAAATGTTGAAGTCGCGTGACTGAGTTTCCGGAAGATTTTTGTATGTGAAATTCAGGAAAATCGGTTCATATATAACAGAGATATATCCTAAAAGCTACTTTGTTCCGATTTTCATGTGTTTGTGAATTTCTATGACCCTATACGTTTGGCACTACTCTACACTCAATTTATCTGTCAAATTCAGCTCTGAGAAGCTTATTGTAAAGAATCATCGAAATCGGTCCATAAATGGCTGAGATATGGACAAAATAAAAATATATATATATATATATATATATATATATATATTATGCATATCATATATATTTTAAAAATGTTGTAAAAAGAACTAGTATCGAACACATCACCTTCCGCACGGCAGTCTTACCACTTACTCGTCCACCAACGAGCTCATTTGTGAAACAGTGTATGTTCTTGTGTTTTACGCTAATACATTATGTGTTCTTAGATTTTCTGTACGTCATGTGTTTGTTGTAATTTTACCCTTTTTGTATTGTTGTAATTAGTTTTGCATACATTATTGTTATTATTATTATTATGTATTAGTTTTCGCTGCGCCGTCCATCAGTCACAAGCTTTTAACTCGTGAACCGTAATAGAGACCTGAAATTTTCAGAGGATAACTATAACTAAGGTTACCGCAACAACAAACAGTCAAAATAAAATAGAGTGATAATAAAAAACAGGTAATACTGATGTATTCGGCTGTGTGGAATCTTATATACCGTTTCGCAATGAATGGCGTATATACCATAGAAAAGATAGAAAGACTCTTGACAAGTTAGTTATCGGAAACATAAGTATGTTGTCAAACACCTGAGTATAAGAATGTATTCGTACAGTAATTTAGCTGCACAAATAACTTTTCACGATTTTTTGTGCAGATAACTCAAAAATGCTGTTAAACTACATATACTTATCCACCTTAATGTGCAGGTAAACACAATTATATAGCGTGTGCAGCTAACTTTGATTTTTTATATAATCAAATAACTTAAAACTGCAAAAAATATGTTAAGTGTGCAGGTATACAAAGTGCACATAAAAGAGGATTTTGAAGGATTTTTGCTTAGAAATTATCATTGTTTCAGGTTTTTATTTGTACTTTGTTGATGTTTTTGTAAACAAAATTTGCAAATTCGCATTCCTTTATTCCAGTTAATTTTATCAAATTAAGTTAGGCCAAAGTGTATTTATTATTATAATTTTGTTTATTTCTCTTAACTTAACTGTTGTTTCATTATAAATTAAATTACAAATTAATATAGTATAAAATTGCTAGCATTAGCTTAATCTAATTTCCATGATTTTACACAGCGATTTTAAAATTCTCACTACCCAAAATCGAGTTTAGTCGTTATTCCTTGTGTGCACAGATACATGTACTTGCAATTATACACGAAATAGCTATGCAATAATTTCCAAATAACTTTCTTAATTGCTGTTTTCGTAAAAAATGCAAACTTTTGTATATATGTAGCTATTACGTAATAAAGTATTTTGTAATACATATGTACATAATTTATTCAATTGAGAGTTTTATTTTAAATAATGTGTAATTTACGCATCAGATACATACCTATTTGTTGAGATTACGTGTATTAGTTGTACAAAAAGTATATTACAAAATTGCTATTCTTAAGCAAGAAATTTCAGGTTAGATATGTATATACAGTTCATTTCGCATTAATTTATGCAAATATAAATTTAGAATCATTTGAGCTCAAAATATATTGATTTTCTAAAAATATTTTACCAATTTTTCTATTTGATACTAAAAAATTGTATCCTAGATAAATATCTTATTGGTTTTATTTATTTACTATTAATTTATTTGCTAGAACCTATTTTTTCTGTTATTGATTTGAATATCTTATGATAAATAAGTATATTTAATAATTAACATTAAAAGAAACATTTAAAAAAATAAAAAATAAATGTTTCAGGCACCGTGATTTGAACCCGGCTCCCGATAGAAAAACAACAGTTGGGGAACCTTCCAGCGCTCCCAGCCAAACAGCCACAAAGTTAAGAGGGATTAATTTAATATAAATACTTAACAGCTGGCTTGCAGGGTCAGTCAGCTAATCGTCGTACAAAAGATCAGATTATAGGGATGGTTGCCAGATCTGATGATTGATCGTCATTTTGACGATTTTCGGTTTAAAAAATGGGATTTTAACGACTAAACGATTTTTACCTTAAATTTGACAATTTTTAAGAATTATAAGCTAGTTAATACAATATTTTAGAACTTTTAAAACAATTGTGATTTTGATTGAAAACTTTGCAGCTTTTGCTACAATATGTAATAAAAGTAAGGAGTAAAAGGGATAGTTATGCCAATAACTAATCATTTTAATGTTAATATTTTTAGTGTTATATGTTTTTTAAAACCTCTTCTCTCCATAATTTATCAACTGCTGCATACATATATATGAATGCAGCGCCGGCCCTAGCATTTGGCCAGGGTGGAGCGAGAGTTGATATCGGCGGCCTTTGGTCAACAGAAAAAAATTATGATATAGTTTTTTAAAAAACATGTTTTTGAAGCTGATATTAAATTTTATTGGTGTCTTTATCTGGCTTGATGAATAATTTTTGTGACTTATTATTTTTTTTTTTCATTTACATATCTATCGTCAATGTTGGCAGCCAGCTAAAACTATGAAAACGCTTTTTAAGTTTTAATAACTTCATGTTTTAATATACAAAATAAGGAAGAATTGTTGAAGCTGGCGACTATTTTGTAACATAGTATCATTTACTTTTCTCAATATTTTTAATTGAGTTTTTTCCAGTTCAAAATAAATTATATGTTAAAGCTGTGCTAAAATTAAAAACAAAAAATTTTGGTTGCAAGTGAACGATAAGTTAGAGGCAAATTCATCTTTCCTGGTATGTTAAAGTAAATTTGTAATAATGATAAACTGTTTATCATTTCGACAAAATCCTGCCTTTAACTATTACCAAGTTGTAATAATGGCTCTAAATAATACAAAGTTTAAAAAAGACAAAAAATTTTGTTACAGAAAAGGGTCGATAATTTGAGGAACATATATATTATTTATCGATTCCCATTAAATTAATTAAGTCAAATTATTACACTCCTATTTCTTTCAGAAAGCTCTTAATGCTATATAACGCAATTAGTACTTGGCGCCAATTTCAATCAGTCACTAGAAATTATATATCTATGTAAGTATTTTAAATACTAATTAAAGATACCACGTTCGGTATGTCGTTATAGATTTAAATTAATCTATTAAAGGTTACTTTTCTTGGCAAATTTTACAATTAAATTACCTTTATTTATGGATTGAGCATTATCATTTTTAATTGATAAAATTTCCAGGTATGACATTTTTTCCTGAGCTAGGGTCGATCTTATGCTAAGAACACAACTGGGATGAACGACGAATTTTCGGCTGCGAATATTCGTCGTCAAAAATAAAACATATTTCTGTATATGAAAATACACACAATAACGGCGTCGCACGAAATTCGTCATACGCGGCAAACAAATCAGTGCTAAGTGACCATGTTTGGTTTTAGTTTTGAAGTATTTTAGTAAATAAAGTTAATTTTTACTTTAATTATTGTTATATTTTTATTCTATAGTATTTGAAATAAATATAGATAATAATATAACAAGATAATAAAATTGCGTTTAGTTGTGTTTTTGTTAATGTCTAATTTTTTTAAGTATGTATTATTTTAATATAATCACACTTTGCACACACAGTAAAGAACTTCATCAACTACAACAGCTGTTACGTTTTCGTCGCTATTTTGCTTCATACGACGAACTTAAACAGCGAATTTTTATCGACGAATTCGTCGCGTTGGGCGAAATTCGTCGTTCGGCCCCGTTGTGTTCCTAGCTTTAAGTAGATTTTTATTAGCTTCAATTTACTAAAACTACGCTCATCTTTCATATTTTATAAATTTGTATAATAAAAATATACAAATGCAATAGAAATTGCTTTTCGCATTTGGATTTTTTGCGCCCCTTGACACCTGGCGTCTTGTGCGACCGCTCCACTCGTTCTACCCTTGGGCCGCCGCTGTATGGATGTATGTATATCAAATATAGCGAATGTAAAAAAACAACGCTCAATTACAGCTTTCCATCCTAGCGAATTTTTTTTTGATAAGTTCTAATAATGTAATTCAAATAATTATGATGCGTATTTAATATAAAAAATTAAAAAAACCATACAATGTTAAATTTTGATTAAGCTTAAAAGTCCACTTACTCAATATTTTTTTTGGCTTACCGAGGTACTGTACTGTATGTATATTATTTTTCTAAAAGCAAAATGCAACTAAGATGAAAAATATAGTTATTAATTTTTTCTCGATGTAAGAAATTCTCACAAATTACAGAAACGAGGCAAGGCATAGTTGCGAAAAGTCGTATAGAAATCTACTTAACAAACAGAATGATAATTAATAATAAATAACATAACAAATAAATTCACAGTTTTTACACAAAATAAACGAAATTCTTATCAATAAAATAATTAATTGTTGTTTTAACTTCATAAACAGTATAATCACATGTTTAGTGAATTTGGCTTTTAGAAAAATAATATAAGTACAGTGCAGTAAAACAAATATATTGAATAAAAATTTAACATTGTATGGTTTTTGGAATTTTCTACTTTAAATACGCAGTATAATCATTTGAATTATGTTATTAGAATTTATCAAAAAATTTCGCATAGGATGCAAACCTATACTTGAACGTTTTTTTAGTGTTTAAAAATTTTTATATTTGATATACATCCATATGTACGTATGCAGCAGTTGATAAATTATGGAGAGAAGAGGTTTTAAAAAACATTTAATAGTAAAAATATTAACATTAAAATGATTAGTTATTGGCATAACTATCCCTTTTACTCCTTACTTTTATTACATATTGTAGCAAAAGCTACAAGGTTCTTAATCAAAATTGTTTTAAAAGTTCTAAAATATTGTATTAACTAACTTATAATTCTTAAAAATTTTAAAATTTAAGGTAAAAATCGTTTAGTCGTTAAAATCCCATTTTTGACAAATCGTCAAAATGACGATAAATCATCAGATCTGGCAACCAGCCCTATCATCTGATCTTTTGTACGACCATTCATATAATATTAGTTGAGATATAGTATGACTGACCCTGCAAGCCAGCTGTTATGTATTTATATTAAATTATAACCTTTTAACTTTATGGCTGTTTTGCTGAGAGCGCTAGACAGTTCACCAACTGTTGTTTTTCTATCGAGAGCCGGGTTCAAGTCACGGCGTCCTAAAAATTTTATTTTCTATTTTTTACATGTTTCTTTTAATGTTAATTAATAAACCTTTAAGAAATTTATTATTTGACATATTGTCATAATTATATTTTAAATGAAATTTATTTGTTGATGGTTATGAAGCAATTGTATATATGCATTTCATTGGCGCTTTTACCAAATCGTCAGTAGACTTCAATCACAACTTTAGTTTGTTCGGCTGCACGATGGATGGATGGGCCATGATCCAAATATTTTGGCCAAAACTATATTTCAGATAAATGCAAAATTTATTTGTACTACCTAAAAGAGGACAACTTAAGCTTTATTCCCCTAAAATATTTTGTGATTGTGTTCTCTGGAATTTTTTTTACAAGTGTTTAAAGTAAAAATTCCATATATGTGAGCTTCTCCGAGAAAAGGGACATAGTGTGTAAAAAAACGGGTTTGGACTCAAGAGTGGATTCTGGTACCTAAAAGGGTGTATGAAACTTTAAGTACGTTTTTCTCAAAACTTAATTTTCACACGCTAGGTCCCTTTTCTCGGAGAAGGTCACATATTGCGCCATTTTTTGCACTTAAAGCTGACTTCACTAATTTAAACAATAAATAAAAAAAAATTATTAGCTTTTTTCGACACAGTCAATACAATTTTAGGCTTTCAGATATTCTTACATATAAGCTTCCTTAAATTTGACTAGGAAGAACATTTTGAAAGCAAATTCTCTCCATGTTTTCGGAAGCTGTTAGTCAAATGATCGTTCGTAGTTTGTTCATAAAGTTAATGTTTTGCGCGTTCTACTTGTTTAGATTAATCACACTTTTTATTAAAAAAGATTAAAATATTCAACTTGCAAGAGCATCCAATTAAAAAAAAATGCTTCAAATAAAGCAGGTTTTTACTAGTAGTGCTTACAAATCAGCTGATATCGCTGCTGATTTTTGTATGGCGAGTTTGCGGTTTGTAGTACTACATTTTTGATACAAAAAGCGCTTTTTGAAGCGCTGAAAATCATCACAACTTTCAGCACTAAAACTGAAAGTATATGGAACTTTCTCGCTTTGTGTCAGCAGTGAAAGATCAGCTTTTTTGTATAGTTTTTTTCATATAACTTCACTGCTCTTCTTTTAAAGTCAAACCGTGTTTGAATTTGATAAATTCCTTCCTCATTCTTGTTAGTTTCATTTTTATATATTTCTTGCGTTGTGTTTTAAATAATATAAATTTTAACAGAAAGAAGATTTTTGAGGGAAAAATAAGATTTTTATTTTATATTTAGAAGATTTTCTCGAAAAAAAAATAGATAGTTCTTAAAACAAGAAAAAATTCCAACAAAATATTGGTGGTATAGGACGGGCGTGGCGGGTACTGCCATACAAAGTAATTGTGAATTTTCCTATATATGTAGAACTACAATGGTGAGGCTCTTTAAATTTAATGCAGGTAGCTCTTGGAATAAAGTGCAACTTCCTGCAAAATATTGGAGGTATAGTAGGGACAGACTGCTATTCCCATATAAAGCAATTATTAATTTTCCTATGTCTCAAGAACAACAAAAGCGAGACTCTCTAAAATTGCTGTAGGTTAAAGTGAGAACTGATTGCGCTTTTCAACAAAAGCCTGGTGGTGTAGGAGGAAGCGAGATCTACAACCTCCAAAGTAATTTGTAATTATCCTAGCCTCACTAGGTTAGGGCTGCCATAAGTCCTGGTTTTCCAGGATTTGTCCTTGCTTTCCAGGATTTGTCCTGATTTTCCAGGATTTGTCCTGGTTTTACACAAATTGTCCTGGTGTCCTGGTTCACTCTTAAATTGTGCTGGCTTTTTGATAAAGGTCAATGCAGACAAAAATTTAATTTCTACTGATTTTTGTTATGAACAGAGGTTATAACGCTGTTTACTGAAGCAACTTTACCAGCCTTTGTTGTTTGGGGTGACGTCGTTCAATTACTCGATGACATAAACAAAGGTGGCCTCGCCAGGCCATGTTTTTATTTTCGCCTCTTGTAATTTTAAATGAATTTTTTATTTTTGTTTATTGTTTTTTTATGTATGAATTACATGTTAAGTTTGTATCTATTGTTTAATTGTTGGACTTAAATTTGAAATACATATATGATTGATACATGTATCAAAATAAAAATTTGTTGGGGTTCATTTTTTATGATTAGTTCGTGGAATATATAAGGTTTTGTTGTATGCTCGCTTGTGATATGTATTATAAATGTCCTGGTCGACGGGTTCAGACTTCTGGCAGCCCTACACTAGGTGTGCTTCGCTGAAGATATAGGAAAATTAATACATAATTATTTTTACCCCTGTGTCCTCTCTCCAATAACATCAGGATTTTGTTTATAAGCGCAATTTGTTCTCAGTATAACCTAAATCAAATTTATAGTGCCGATATTTCAGTGTTTTCATTAGTGCTTTGACTTGAAGATACACGAAGAATATATTTTATATTTGAGCACTTTACGTGTAATGCCCCATATGTTAATAAAGTATCTCGCGGTGTTATAAAGCCACCTTTAGCTGAAAATGCTTTCGAAATAAGCAAATCTTTTTAGTATCGAATTCCCTTTTAAATACAAAAAAAACAATAGAAAATATGTTGTTCAATGCAACATTCATATTCTGCAGCGCATACTTAAGTTCCCTTAAGGTAAATATTCCCTTTTGTTTTTTTCCTCTCTTCTTCCCTAGTGTTAATAATTACTCTTTAGTTTATTATTATTTTTATTTTCTTCTTATTTTTGGTTAATCAAGCACTTGCATTACGGATGGATGTAGAAAGTAAATCAATATTGTTCTGCAATCTGAACCGGTTGGTTAAATCGAATCAAATTTTGAAAAATTTATACACACGTACAGCATTTTCAAGTGATTTACGCTCTCATGACAAAGGAAAAAAATTAAAAAAATGAAAATAAAAATCTTGTTTAATTCCTTTTTACATTTTTGATTTTTTTTTGTTGTTCAACTGCTATTGTAAATGTAATTGGTTTTCCTTAAGCAATAAAATCAAGCATTTCGATTTCGTATTATTACTGGGCACCTACACGTTACTGTTCCATTATGATTACAAGTTACTTTTCATTTGTACGCTCTTGCTGTATGCAGAGTTTGGATGGACGGATGGATGCCTAGATAGACGAATGCATTAATTTACTCTTGAAACCGTTGCCGCAGTAAAGCTGGTAATGATTATGTTGTTGATGATGATTATGATGATGACGGTGGTGGTGCTGATGGTGGTAATGCTGCAAAATAAGCGAGACCATAACCCTTTTTCTGCTTGATCTATCTGTATGACTGTCTGTCTGTTTTCTTGCTGTTTTTTATTTCTCTCTAAAGATCGAAACTAAAATTATTCAATAATATGCATGGTAGAATCGATCGATGGTATTTTTTTTTTTGTTTTATATGGATAGAAGTGTGTTTGTGTATATGAGTGCGTGAACGAGTGAGTGTGTACAACGGCACTAATTGTAAATATGCTGGATACACATAATCATTTTTGCATTCTTCAGTAATTTGTAATAATTTCCTTAAGGGTCAAGTAAACCATTCAACCAACCAACTAAACAACGATTCAGCTAAAACTGTGAACACTGAACTAATAAATTTACTATGTGTGAGTGTGGGTGTATGTGTGTACGTATGTATGTATGTGTATGTAACTTAATCCCTTTTTAAATATTTAAATTTATAAAGAACATCAGCAAATTTTTTCTGTACATATCCAGCGGTAATACTTACGAGGCATTCCTTCAGAGACCGGATATAATATCAAAAACTAATCGTTTTCTGCCTTCTTAGAATGACCGCCAAAAAGGCCTCTACGCTTGCATCTAGAGATCCGATACAAATTCGTTCTCCTCTTTTTAGAAAAGAGTATTCTACCTTAAGATTTTTTATTTTGTTTAATAAAAAAGTACTTTAGAATTAACAAATATTATCGTATCCTTTTTGTATATAAGACAGAAATTTACGCACAAAAGGCATCTTACATGCTACTATTATGTCGTTTAGGTTGGAGCTGATTAGCTTATACTTATTCTGTAGAAACTATATCATGCCCAATTCCTTCTTAATAAATATACGACCTAAAGGCTGATATGAATATAAAATTACTTAGGATGAAGGGAAATAGTTCGAAACAGTTCTACATACAAAGATGGATGTACTATTGAAATCGATGTTAAATATATTTCTCATGCGATTCCTACTTCAAGCGTTCTAAAATATTTTATATGGCGTTTTATCTTTTTTATTCTTTTGTGGAAAAAATACAACAAGAAAAATTTTATCAGACATTGAAATGTATCTGAATATAAACCGAAGTTATAGCCATTAAAAAGCTAATATAGGACATTTATCTGCTAACTTTTGCATTTTTCCAAGTTTAATTTTTTCGAGACATTAGTACGTTCCAATAAAGGATCGATATGTGCCTGTACGGTCTATATTATAATACGTATAACTTAAGGTACGGTCACACTTGGCAAATATTTTCCCAAAAAAACGTACCACTACTTTTGCTCAGCGTTTTCTTTTCTACAAAAAAAAATGTAGCATTGTTTGCACTTTTTAATGAAAATTTGCAATATGATCATTTTTGGAGGAAGTGAATTTATTAGAAATTATTGTACCATTCCATACGAAGGTAAATTTTTGCTTTAAAAAAATGCTAAATTGCGATTTTTTTAATAAGAAATAAAAAAATTTTACATTTTTTTTTAGAAAAGAAAACGCCATAAGAGCTTGCGCTGAACCCTCACCGAATAAGACAAAAATATTTTTTTTGTGACTTATACGACAACACTACATTAGTTCTTATGAGACAACACACACCAATTTTTTGTTTTTTTGATGTGCGTTATAATCACACGAGTGTGTTTGACGTACCCCGTTATAGTTTTAATTCTTTTTTTCTTTGTTAGTTCATGTCAATAGGAAACAGAATTATGTACGTATATGCTATTTTAAAAGAACTTTTATACAGAAACATTAATTTGCAAATTTATGAACAGTTTCCAAAGTCACTTAATTAATATAAAAAACCCAGCTTTATATTGACCAGAAAAGGACACATGAATACAATTTTCTTTGAACCATCTCTGAGGTGTGGGTAGAGAATAAAACACAAACTAGATTCACTGTGTCCATCATATTTTCTTTGCAGCATTATAACATTAATAATAACTATAATAAGAATAAGAATAATAGCGATAATAATAAGATTTCTTTTATTTGTACTCGAACGTCACTATCTATTGAAATGTATGTTCGTAAAAGTCTAATGAACAAAAGTGTTGCATAAAATGTGGACATATGAAGATTTCTACAAAAGCATTTTCGTTTAATCATTGCTGCCCAGCAAACATAAATTTTATTATTAGAAAAGAATTGCTGCAAGTGAAAAATAATGTACAGCAAACACGAGATTTCTGGTCCCCTATTCATGATCCCATAAGGGACCATGAATAATCCCACACTATTCCAAATGTGTGAAATAAACGTAATCAATTTAATATTGCGATACATTAAAGGAACTTAAAATGAAAGACCCTGAATAAAGCGCGACTACTCCATACATAAGTGTAAGGAGTACTCCATAAGGGATCAGGAGTACTCCTGAACTAATCAAAATGTATGATATAAACGTGGTCTATTTAACATTTCGATGTTCTGAAGGAATTTTTACCGAAAGGCCCCGCAAAAATCCCGATTACACCATACAAGGAGTGGGAA
Source organism: Panzeria rudis (assembly GCA_956483635.1). NCBI lineage: Eukaryota > Metazoa > Arthropoda > Insecta > Diptera > Tachinidae > Panzeria > Panzeria rudis. The sequence continues at coordinate 5,486,908 of OY101452.1, forward strand.
AAGGTGATATTCCCCCCAAAAGCTCAAGCTGAATCCGCGCCCTCAGAGATCCTAAGGGACCGGGAGTACTCTCGAACTTATCTAAATGTAAAAAATAAATGTGATATATTTAGTACTGCGATGTCTTAAAGGACTTTTTAGCGAAATACCCTGCAAAAATCTCGACTACACCATACACGAGTACAAGGAGTCCCTTAGGGACCCGCAGCAGTCTCGAACTAGTCCAAATGTATGAAATAAATAAAATATATATAGCACTGCGATGACTTAAAGGAACTTATAACGAAAGACCCTGCAAAAATCGTGACTACTTCAAGAGTACTCAATAATTCACCATAAGTACTCCCAAACTAATCCAAATGCCAAACAACTATACAAAATAAAAATAAATGAGACCAATTTAATGTTCCAAATAGTTTCTGAGGAATGCACGAATCAATGCTTTATTTGTATTTCTGGTAAATGATTGAAAAAATTTATCTTGCTGAGCGATAGATCGATACCATTATCGCAAACTGGTTTGAAGTAGAGGAGGGCGCGTGTCGACATTTTCCAACACGACACAACACGATCACGAATGCTGGATGTCCAACACGTACGAAACACGCACGCCCGAAATTTTCAAAACACGAACACGATACAACACGCACGAAATGAAATCCAAAACCAAAAAAACAAAATTTTTTTATTTTAAAAGAAATATTTTTCTTCTATTTTAGAACATTATTTGCATTCTTATTCACATATTTTTGTTGAGAAACAGTAACTTATCAAGATTTTCGCTCAATAATCTTGTGCGAAAGCTCCTGCATTCATACATATTTAAATCTGAAAATCGTTTCGCGTTTTTCGTGTCAAGTTTGCTCAACACAACACGATACGCACGAAATCAGAACGAAAATCGTGTTCGTGTCACGAAAAAAAACGACACACGCCCATCTCTAGTTTGAAGTACATATCAGCCATTAGATGTGTTTACCAGGCGAGACTCGGTACAATTGTACTTTTTTTAACGACTTGAAAAAAGGCGGTTATTAATTCGTTTGTATTTTTATACATTTGTTCCCTCAGAACTGCGCCATTTATGAACCGAATTATTAGATTAGTGCGCTGAAAAGTGGGCAGCGTCACCCCACACAAATACACATTATTTTTCAACTACTTCTACTAACCAAGTATTATGAAGCCTGGCACACACATTGAGTTCATGTGATAATACAAGATTATGCAAAGAAAAGTGGTCAGTATCACGCCTATATAAAGTATTAGTAATAAATTTGGCACTCATATTGAGTTCATCTGATAATACAAAACTATTCCATATAAATAGACCACACAATTTTTTGTCGCACACTTTTAAGTATCTTGTTGTCCACCAATACTGATAAAACTTATAGGGTTTGAAAGGTACTTTCCTCTAGATATAGTTATTTGCCTGTAAAAACAGCTTACAAACAAACCAGGTTACTGATCACTTGGTTGAATTTCGACCACCGTGTGGGATTCTAGTATAAAGTAAATATGCCTTTCAATTACTTGTACTAAACCGATTCTCATAAAACCTGGCACACACATTCGGTTCAAGAGATATTATAAGATTATTCTAAGAAGAGTGGGCAGTGTCACGTCTATACAAAGTAAATATGATTTTCAACTACTGCTACCTAACCGATTCTTACGAAACTTTGGAAGCATATAGTGGATTAAAACACTCGATGTAAGGTATCGATGCATCGAAAAACTCCGATTTTTTTTGTCATCAACATCGAATAAATATCGATGTTTTTTTCGATGCATCGAAGAGACAAACGTAATACAAATATCTTGTAACTTGTAACCTATGTTAAAAGTCATTATTATCAGCTATTTTTATACCTTGTTGCCATGGACCATTACAAACTGGTACATCGAAAGAGTGATAAATCCGAAAATATATTGTCTGATGAAATTGCAGGAGTCCTGTCGGAAGGCTGAGCACAAATCTGTTAGAAATTTGGAAATAACGTAATGTGGGAATATCGGTTCCGCATGTAGACTATTTTCGCAAGCGGCATAGGTGATCACTCAACAAAGAAACTGATTGAATGGCAAACATATTTACAAAGGATTCATAAAGGTCGTTTTAGACTATAATAGAAGTATGTATTAATACCTTTGAGGAATGTGAAACTCCGATATAAGTTGTTATTGTTTTTTTTAATTTTCAAACAGAAATTAAATCAAGGAGTATGAAAGGGCTTCAAGAAGTATAGGGATATGCATTATTTTTTATAATTGTGAACGTAATAAAGCTTTTGGAAAGCACGTCCATGTTTTTTTTAATACTTCACATTCATATCTATTATATACAAAAAAACAAGCTACATATGTATAGAAAATATCGATGTATTTTATGACATATCGGTGCAACATTGCATTGCATCGAAATTTTTTTCAATGTCTACCACCAGTGATAATACAATATTATGCTTAAAAAAAGTGGGCAGTACCACGCCTATATAGAGTAAATATGCTTTTTAAACCACCTTTACTTAAACGATTCTTGTGAAATTTGGCACATACATTGAATTCAATTTATAATACAAGATTATGCGAAAAAAGTGGGCAGTGACACGCCTATACAAAGCAAAAATAATTTTTCAACTTATTTTACTCAACCGATTCCTTCGAAACATCTAACACATATTGAGTTCCTGTGAATTACAATATTATGCAGGAAACAAGTGGCAGTGGCACACCTATACAAAGTAAAAATGCTTTGTCAACTAATTACTTTTACTTACTTCGAAACTTGTAACACATATTGAGTTCTTGTGATAATACAAGATTATGCTAAACAAAAGTGGGCAGTGCCATGCCTATATAAAGTAAATATGCTTTTCAACCACTTTTACCTAACCGATTCTTACGAAACTTGTAACAGTACATACACACGTACATATATATGTACTAAGTTCTTTGTTAAATTTATTTAATTTTTTTTTTTGCTGTAGTTAAGTTTTGTGATTTTCATTTTAATATTCCCTTTTTTTTTGTTCTTAACCGTCGTTGTATGCTAAACCATTCATAATCTTTAATGAATAATATACTTTTGCTTGTAATTTGATTTAGCTTTTGCTCTTTTCTCGTTTCAATAATAACAAGCGTTTGTAAATCTTGAATTATGGATAAATGCCTGTGTATGTTTTTGCATGACATTGTCTTGTTACTTTCGAGTCCTTTAAACATGATTATGATGACGATGATGATGGCAAGTAAGGGTGTTGTGTTTTTTGTTTTCTTGGTAATTATCATGTTCGTGGCTAAGAGGACATTGATGAAGTCGATGATCATGTTGATGATGACGATGATGATTTTTAAAATACATTGTTCAAACTATACATTTATAGTAACTGGCTGGCTGGCTGGTTGGTTTGGTTTCATTTCGTTTGGTTACTATCGTGGCTAAAAATTGTTAACTCTTGCGGGTATACAAATATGCATGAATAAATGTTTGTATGTATTATTTTTTGTTTTGTTTCCAAGATTACCGCCAATGCCATTATCATTTCAAAGAATTAAATATATGAATGTACGAGCTTTACTTGTTGTTTGAAATTTATGTGTCTGTATGTGTTTGTATGTAAGATTTTTATTCTGGGATTTTTTTGTTTCTTAATGTCCGGACACATCCGTAGGTGATGAAGGTGGAGGTGTATGAAATATTTAAGTTTGTCGCGTTGTTTGTATGCCAATACAATGTTTAATTTACTTAAGGCATTTGTTGTTCGAGCAAAATTTTAATGTTTCAGAAAATAAAAATTTTCATTTATTGCTGTGATTAAAATTCGCAGGCATTTCACAAAAATTAAAGATTACCAGAAAGGAAATGATTTTTCTAAATTTCCAAAAATTTGCTGTAAGTCTACAAAAAAAAAAATGCTACAACTTCTTTCAATTTGAAAGCATAAGGTGCTTTTAATTCGTTTAAGCCAGATAAATAATAAGTTCCTTTGCTAGTTTTGTTTCCTTTTGTATTTATCACAACCATATAAATATGCGCATTGTTAGAAGAATCACTTTTTTTTATTCTAAATTGGATGACAATAAGAAAAACGAAACCTTTTCTTAAACAAAATAAAAATCTTTAACCACGTTTTAAGCTTTAAAAAAAGAATTCCAGAATTTGTATGATCAATTAATACCATAAAAAAAGTACGACTTATGAGAAGACATATATTAAACTCAAATAAATAAATATATGCACATCCACACGTATGTACAAACACAAATCCATACATACATATTTATTTAAGAATGTCTTCCATTGAAAAATGTTTTATTTATAATCATTTCATTCCCGAAAATGTTCAGCAGTCTGTTGTAACAAAATCAAAAAAAAAAAACGTTCATAATAATTAATGTCACTCAAAGACAATAGAACGGTTCTTGTTCTTACGTTGTACATGGGTGAAGTAATGTGACTTAAAAATTCTAAATTGAATTCTAAATTAGTTAAAATACAGACCTGCCGAAATTATTATTTTAAGAATTGGCATTAAATTCAAAATGGTAAATTTTTCACCTCACCTTAAAATTTAAAATAGGCAATTTATTAAAAGAGAACGTTTTTCCAAAAGGTACTTTTTTCCAAAAGAACCTTTTTATTGAAAAGCAGTCTTTCCCCAAAAAGTACTAAAAGCTGTCTTTCTTGCAAAGCTACGTTTTTCGAAGAGGTACTTTTTTAATTGTGCTTTTTTTTAATGGCATTAGTTATAAAACTTACTTTCTATTAAACGAGCTTTTTAAAAGTTACTATTTTACTAAAAAGGTATTTTGCTTAAAAGGTATTTTTTAAAGATATTTTTTCTAAAGGAAATTTTTTCTAAGAGGTACTTTTTTTCAAAAGGTAATTTTTTCTATAACGTACTTTTCTCCAAAAAGTAAGTTATTCTAAAAGGTATTTTTTAAAGGTACTTTTTTAAAGTACTTTTTCCTAAAGGTATTTCTTAAGGCACTTTTTTTTATAAAGTACTGTTTTTTCTTCTAAAAAGTTCTTCTTTCTAAAAGATAACTTTTTCTAAAACGTACTTTTTTTTTAAAGCTTCTTCTATCTAAAAGGTATTTTTTTTGTACAACAATTATTTAGCCGACATCCTCTTCTAGTATTTTTTGTTGCAACCACAGGCACCACATGTACTCCCGAAGGAGATCGAAATTAATAACCGATCATAGAATCGTCCCTCATCTTGACGGTAAGATGAAGTCCGCCTGCACATCCATTCCATGTAGGAATAGAGAGAGCATGCCTTAGAGTCGTGCATCATCGCTTTAGCTATATTTAACGGCAGGTGATCTGTGTGGGTAGCGGTTCCCGTGGTACCAGTGTTTGATCACGGGTAATGTTTCGAAAGAAAACCCCTAGAGGTTAACTTTCTATCAACTTTGATCTGGGCGGTGTTGTGCTCAACATTTCACGTGAAATGTTGCCAAAACACATATAAAAAAATTAGAATGAATTGTTCATGAAAAAATGTTGCATACGTAGTACTCTGCTTTCTTGAGGAAAACATATGAAATATATTGGCAACATTTTAAGTTTTCATGCGAAATAATATGAGTGTCACTTTTTTCGCATGGAATTTACAACAAACATATGAAGATTATAGCATGTCAACATTTTTCACAAACTTGAACACAGTACCAGGCTAAAACCTTAGGTGTCACGGCACCTTCTACCAGACTAGCATATGCCATCCTACTTCCTTTCTATACTTATACGCACGTCTGTTGCCCTCTTATTTCTGAGATTGGATAGTGACATATAATATATTATGAGCAATCGGCAAAAGGTAAAAATTTGGAAAGCTCGAATACCCTTTTACCCAGAGAGGACAGCACCAAGGTGTGGCTACCCAGCAAAAAAAATTTCGGTTTATGGAAGGAGTAAAAAATGGCATTCTTTTCAAATGCGCTATTGAAAAGCGCTTCCGATGATGCGCAAAAAAAAGACAATTTGTTTTTTTAAGCACAAAATAGTTTATGCCTACCTACTGGATGGAAGAGAAAGATTCATAATAAAGAGCACGATTTAATTTTATTTAGCTTAACGAAACAACACGAAGTTTAATCCATATATTATATAAAAATTACGTATATGTTTGTTTGTTTGCAAATTTTTGTTACGGCATCACGCTTAAACGGCTAAACCGATTTAAATGAAATTTGGTACACAGATAGATATTTGGCCCACAATTAATATAGTCTATACCTGTTTCCCGGATATTGGACCGGGAGGGAATCAAAACCTGCCCCTACGCATAACTCTGGCATTTGTCAAACTATTTTGAAAAATCTTATTGGTTTGAAAGGGTTTGGTTTTTTCAAAGTCGGTGGGGGATTTTTTGCCTGAAGTTTAGTCCCATAATTTGTTTTCGAAAATCGGTAAAGTTTGCTCCACCATAATTCACTCTGTCATTTTTGAACCGAATTTAAAATAATTTTTTTGTTTGAAAGGGCTTGCTTGAAGTTTGGTCACATACAAGTGGAAATGGGGCGGAAAAAGTGGTTGCCCAATATATTGATTATCGCATAGCTCCGCCATTTCCTGATCGATTAAAATTTTTTATTTGAAAGGATATGAAAGGTTTTGTAATACACAAAATTTCGGACGAACACATAATTAGTAAAAGGACACTCAATTTGACCCAACGCAAAATTGTGTCCGTTTTGTAATCTGTTCAATGGAACCTTTGTATTGAAGTCGGTTTTTTTTGCAGAGTTATTTCGTCCATATTGATAGACCAGATAGACGATAAATGACGCAATAAGGACTTCTCCTCAATATGTTTAAGGCCCGTGCATCGCCGTATCGAAAAAAGCTAGTGATTATCTAATTGTGAGACGCAATAAAACGAAAAATATGATTTTATCGCATTTTTGATGATTTGAAAGAAACGTCGTTCCATGTCTTCCAAAAGTTGGTATTTTGTCTTCTATATAAATAACTATGGACCACTTTGTCTTGCCGATTTTTTTCCGTCTAATTATTTTCGTTTAGACGATTTTCTTTTCGTCTTGGTCGTTACATTTCTATAAAAAGTTTTGGCATTTTTTTCGTTTTAATGATGTTTTAGTTTTGGTGATTTTTTTCAGTTAGACTATTTTTTGTCTTCACTATTTTTATGTTTTGACCTTTTTTGTTTTGGCGTTTTTTTTTTGTTTTCGCAACTTTTATCAAGTTAACTAATTTGGAATGTTTCTTTTGGTTGTGTTAATTTTCAGACATTATTAAAAGCCAGACTTTTAGAGATTTGTTATTAAATAGTGTATGAAAATATTTTCTACACATGAAGGTTTACCCGCTTAAGATTACTTCAGCTATTTTTGACCATAATTTATAATTTAATTGTATCTATAACTACTATAATTTTTCTACAGATAAGAAGGGAGCATAGCTTTAACCAGGTATCCTCAAGACACCTCTCGTCTTTTTTTCGTCTTGGGGTTTATTTTTTGTTTGGGCATTTTTTTATTTTAGCGATACTTTTTGTTTTCATGTTTTTTATTTTTTTCGGTAACTATTTTTGAAAAAATAGCAATTTTCATTTGTTGAATTTTTTCCGTTTTGGCGTTTTTTATCTTTAACGGTTTTTCGTTTTAGCGTTTGGCGTTTTTTCCGATTTTTTTCCTGCAAGTCTATAATTAGCCTTCGCAATTTTTTCGTTTTGGCTTTTTTTTAAGGATTCCGTAACTTTTTTCAAGTTAAACCATTTCATCCTCTTGGCGATTTCGTTTTAGCGTTTTTTCATTTTGTAGTTTTTTTTTTGTTTTGAAATTTTTTATTTAACATAGTTCCAGTTAGCCAATTTTTTCCACTTTGGCGATTTTTTTGTTTTTCTTATTTTATCTTTGTGCGTTTTTACGGTTTGGTGGTTTTAAGTTTTCGCGATTTTTTCCAGTTAGGCGATATTTTTCTTTCTCACGATGTTTTGGCAATTGTTCCCAATTGTGCGCCATTTTTCGTCCTCGCGTTTTTTCTCGTTTTGGCAATGGTTTAGTTTTGTCGATTTTTTTGTTCTTTTGTTTCTTTTCGTCTTAGCGATTTCATACTTTCGTATTTGCGATTTCGTTCGTTTTGTAGACTTTTGTTGTCTTTTTTAGCTTTTTATTTTTTTGACGACTTTGTTCCATTTTTTTTAAACGATATTTTATGTTTTGCCGATTTTTTCGTTGCAGTGATTTTTTTCGGTTTTGCTATTTTTTGGTTTGCTGATTTTTTTCGTTTTTTATATTTTGGCGCTTTTTTGTTTTTGCGATTTTTTAACGTTTGCGTTTTTTTGGTTTGACAATTTTTTTCCACTTGTTTGTTACATTACTTGAAAGGGCATTCGCTATTTTTGCCTTTAAAATGCTGCATTAGCAGTGTAAATTTCAAGAGTTTGCAGCATACGGTTTACAAGATATAGCTCATTGGCAAAACTACATCAACTGATAGAATACCCTTTAATTTTTATTGTGTATAACTTTTAGTATTTATTGTTGTAGTCTTCATAATAATGCACTAACTGTGGATATGCCAAGTGTTTATATATTACGGTTTACAATATACAGTACTATTTCAACTTGCTGCGTTGTCCGTTTTAGCACACCCTTTAACTTTTAAATCTGTACCGCTTACGGTTCTTGAGATAGAAAACCCTGTGATAGACGGGCAGACGGATAGTGTAGTAAATACAATAGGGTTCCTTTGTCAACCCTTTGGGTACGGAACCTAAAGAAAATATTTTCTAATTCAGAGCAACAGGCGGTAAGTCGGCTGCATAATTTTAGAACACAGTAAGCGAAAAATTTTTTGAGCACGACTTTTTTATGCGCATGATTCGATATAAATTTCACGAAAATTAATATCTAACACTAAAACAAAAAACCATATTTTCTTAATAGTAGGGCGAATATCGAAGCAGAGCACAACTGTAACGGGCCTCTTTTCGACTCCTTGCTTTTCTCAGTAGTGGGTTGTTCAGTCTACCACTGGGTAGGCCTACCAATCACTGCGACACGCGCCAACACTAGCGTGTGCTCCGGACTTTAGTGATTTCTGGAGGTCGACTTGTAACACTACTCGACAAATTGGCATGGCTCTACATGGTGCGAAATGTCTTAAGGTTCCTTAAGAAGGATGTGAAATTAGAATAGGTCTAGCACGTACCGATTTTGCGTTATATCGCAAAATAAAATAAAAAATACCAACAATTGTAATTTTTTTATAGTTTGAGTCAGAATAAATGAGTTTCATCGCAAGGAAGTTATAAATGTCCTTTCTTCAGTTATGTTTGAGTTTTGTCTCAATAAATTTTACATTCGCACAGAATTTTGCAATTGGCATACCAAACAAAAAGTGGATATACATACTAACGAGCATATTGTTGGCAAAAAATTTGAAATCGTAGTTCCTGAGATATATGAAAAACAACTTAGCATTTCATTTCATTCTTTTTTTACGATATAACTGAGTAATTCCATTTAGCCGGGTGTGACCATTTTACACACATTTTATGTGATAAATCAAGAATATAAAATTTTTTACTTAAAAAACGTTGCAGTTTGCGAAGACATTAAGCTTAAAGTCGTTAAATAATGGGTAGACACTGATAGAACACGATATTCGTCAGAAAGCTGCGACGGGTGTGACCTTACAAATCTTAGGTATAGATATCTGCTCAAGTTGTTTTTAATTGTATTGTGTATTTACTTTTTGACAAAAAATTATTTTTCTTATAAAAAAACTATTTTTAAAATGAGACGGGTGTGACCGACGGGTGTGACCTAGTACGAAAATTTTAAAAATTCGAAGAAATAAAACTTTTTATTGATTTAATTAATATAAATAATATAAAGATAAACTCATAAGAAAATAATAAGACATTAAATTATTTGCTATCCGTTCTATTATAGGCAGCAGAATACTCTAGCTGAATATTTTTTTTAAATTCAATAAAAAGCATAAAAGTATATTCTTCTCAGAGATAACGGTTTTTAATAATAATGGGAAAGGGAATAAAAGAAAATCTGAAATAAATATTAAACATACAAAGAAGGAGAGCAAAATGTGTCTTGCATGATCATTTAAAAGTGCCTCAAATTGATTACTTCCGTTGTCCTGACACAAACTATAAATAATATAAAACCCAAATGACAGGAAATTTTGTGAAGATTAAGATTCTATTAAAACATATGATTATTTCGATGTTTAATTTTGAAATATATAGAGAAATAGCAAAAAAGTGCATTTTTAATCTAAAAATAAAAAAGTGCATATTACTACTAAGTGTGACGTGGTGTAGAAATTCTAATGATGCGGTTTTATGCTGTTTAGTGTGGCCAATCATTCATAATCTTCCCTTAGTTCAATTTATCAGCATAGTTTATATGATAACGATGATTATAGCAACTCATTTAATAGTTTCTTTGATAACAACCGTATTAAATAGCATGTCATGGTATGTCTGGTTCCTTTTAGAAAAACAAGTGTAATCATCGACTTCCATTTTTATCACGGAGACCTTAGCAATTGATAGCATCTGAATTGGTCTGAGTTGCCCCATAGCCTACACAAGTAACATGTGTTGGCCACTGGTTCTTAGTCTAATACTAACCAAAGCTGGATACTCACACACAATGTACGCTGCTGTCTAAGCTTCTTCCAAGCGTAGTCTACAAGTACACAGAAAAAAGTATTGCCCAAATTTTTCCAATTAACTGTTTACTCAGAAAAAATTTAATTTTCAATTAATATTTTAACGTTTATTTTAATTGATTTTATTTTCTTTTAAACAGTGTTATCAAGTTACCATAAATTAGGTTACCATAATATACAAAATATTTCTACATGTCAATTGTGTACAAATAAAATAAGTTAAGTTAGCATGTATGCGAATTGTGTAATTTTTCTGAGTATGCAATATTGTTTTATAAAAGTTAATTGATTTTTCTTTTAAATTTCAATTAATTGATATAATATTTTTTTAATGAAAAAATCAAAAAATATTTTCAGTTAATTCTGTTGAGTTAATATTACAATTTTTGTGATTGGTTGAAAACTAATTAATTTTTAATTGGGCCTTCGATTTTCTTAATTGAATCTTGTTTTTACTTTTTTCTGTGTATCATTCGGTACGATTTTCAATAAAAACTTTTATAGGATATGAACCACCTTAATGTACAAGTACAACTTTCAAACCAGCGAGCTTGAAATTCCTGTGAAAAAACTGAAAAGCCAAAATATAGTAGAGATCGTTTAATAAAATTTTGAGTTTTAGGAAATTGTCAAAAACTTGTAATTAACAAAATGAAATTTTATTGATAAAGAGAATTTATTTTAAAGAATTATGTATATAGACAGACAGACAGACTTACCTTCATTTTCCGCTTCAACTAAATTTGCAAAACAGGCCGATGATGATGATGGTGATGATGTTTTATTATCGATTATGTTAGAAGTATGACTTGGAGTTGAGCTTAGTATTGCTGCTGTTGTTGTTGTTATTAAATCAATGTTGCGTTGAGATTTATTGCACAACTTAAAGACATCATCCAGGCTGGGTGTCTCCAGTTGTTCGCTGCGTCTTTGTAAACAAACAAATTGTTCAACTTGCAAATGACGTATACTCTTCACATGCTGTATCATTTCAAGCAATGAATTGGCTTTGAAGTTGCACAGATGACACAACAGAGACTTGTTGCAGCTAATAGATGAAGCCGGTTTCGCTGCTGCAGCTGCAGCTGCTACTGCTGCAGCTGCCGCTACTGCTGCGGCTGCTGATGAAGATGATGAAGATAATGTTAATAATGATGATGAAGCTGTTGTTGTTATTGCTGATGATGCTGATGTACT
>OY101452.1:5498982-5584807 GCA_956483635.1 Panzeria rudis
GCTGGTGCTGTTGCTGCTGTTGCTGTTGTTGTGAAGGTAAACTACCCATTGTCGTTGCTAAATTTATCTTTGGTGTCGTATCTAATTTTCCCACACCACCGGTGGCCACCGCTACAGCCGCTGCCACCATATTTTGTGAGCTATTTAATTCTTGCATATTGTTTAAATGCTTATCCGACTGCATGTGTATGGAGAGATTTCCCTTGGTAGTGGTCGAGTAATTGCAAATTTCACAACGATAGGGTTTATAGCCGCATGAATATGATTCACACTCGTGACTAAGCGTGGATGCTGCTGTCCTGTTTAATTAAAAATAAAATAATGGAAATTTTTTATTATATGTACGAACAGTTCTTGGCAAAAAACCGACTCTCAAGGTGGGAGAAGGACGGATGGACAGCAAGTTCAAAATAACAAGTTTTTAAGATGTGACTAATCTGACAGTATGACCTTTTATATAAAAGCTAAAAAATAAAAAAACACGCTTTAAAAGCAAATGAAACTAAAAATTAGAAAATAATTTTTAAGTATGAAGAGTTTATGTTACATGTTACAGCAATTCCAACAAACCAAAAATGCCTAGTTAATTTGGAATAATATTGAAATAAAACTTTATGTATAAAAAATAATTCACTTATATATATAGTACAAAATCATGGGGCCCTCCGCGCAGTAAAAATTTTTCTTTGTATTTATCTATTTCTTTTATTAGGCAGCAAATTTCATAGAAAATATTCACGATGTAGTGCAATTAGCGAAATAAGCACATTTGGCATATATGCCATCTATTTTCGGTTCACAAAGACAGAAATTCATACATACAATTTGCGTTATAGTCACAATCGCAAATTTACTAAATTGTTTAGTTATTGAAGCCACAAACCATTTAACAAATTTCTATGAAAGCATTGAATTGTTTAGTATTGCTCTCACCCACCAACTCTTCACTAGAAGAAAATATTACTTTTAGTCTTTTGTACCAAGGATGAAATACCTTGTTATTAACTTTTGTATGCGAATTTGGTTATATGCCTCCGAATGGCATATTCAAGGGGATCCGAAAATACTTCGGTATAGCTATTGCTTCGCTATAAATATATAACCAGCAAAGACTTGATATAACGGAATTTTTCTTTGCTTTAAATTTTATTTACTTCGTTATATATAGGCTTTTATACGAGTACTTCGTTGTATAGAAGTTTTACAAATGTGCTTGTAGATATATTTACACTTCGCTATTTTTATAAAGGGACTTTACCATTTAGGGATTTATTCTGATTTCGTTATATTGAAGCATTTCGAATGAATATTGCGCTATATAGAGGCTTGTTTGCTCAGAATTTGTTCGTTATAGGTATAGTGTATTTTTGTATGAAAAACTTTGCAATAAAGAGGTTTTCTCAAGCGACTCAATAAAACATACGTTATATTAAGTTTTTCGTTATAACAAAGTTCGTTATATCGAAGTTTCACTGTATATGGAAATTAGGCTTATAGTCATTTTAGCGATATAGTCAAACAATTGGCGTGCAACCTAAAGATTGTAACTATAAGCGAAAAGTACTGTAGCTACATTAAAGTCATGTTGTTTCAGCTTGATATAACTTTAATTCAAACATGATTCTTCGTGTTGTTTCAATATCAAATTCACGTTATTTAAACTTGAAATAACTTTGATTCAACATGATTCTTTGTGTTGTTCCAATATCGAACTCGCGTGGTTTCAATTCGAAATAACTTTGCTTCAACATGATTTTTTCGTATTATTTTAGTATCAACTTCATTTTGATATAACTTCATTCTGATTATCTATTTCAATTTTAAACAAATGTGCTTTAACTGAAAATATATATGTATAATTTTTTCAATTTTTGAATTTCAAATGTAATTTTTGAATTTCAAAGGGAGTTTTTTGAATTTCAATTGATATTTTTTTAATTTTAAATTGATATTTTTTAAAATTAATTTTATATTTTATTAAACTAAATTGATATTTTTTAATTTCGAATGAACATTTTGTAATTTCAATTGATATGTTTTAAGCTACAATCGAAAATCGTACATATATAAAATTTCAAAAATATTTCGGTCTGAATAATCTAAAAAATAATTTATTTAATTTTTAATAAAAAATAATATTAAAGATATATATATGTGTTTAATTGTATTGTCCTAACCCTTATAAAATTGTAGACGCTGGTCAATAAAATGTACTAGTGAATCTTTGGTTCAAATGTCTCCATATGGACGTAAAAGAAGTACCAACCTTAATAGTGCTAAAGTCTATTCGTAGATTTTCAATGACAATCCTATGTTATATGTCAATAGGCGATTACATTGGCTACGGTACACCTAGTCAGTAGTAGTATTGACAATGTCTCTAGTAAATCACTACAATTTCACTATCGGCATCGAGCGAGGAGAAATATCAATATTGTAGACTAGAGCCCCTAAAATTTTACTAGTGAATCTTTGGTGCCAATGTCTCCATGTGGTCCCAGAAGAACTACTTAGTCAGTAGTTCTTGATTTTCAATGACAAGCTAATGTTAAATGTCAATATATGATTACATTGGCTGGGGTACACCTGGTCAGTAGTACTAGTGACAATGTCACTAGTTGTTATTTTATTGTTGTTTATTCTTATATAGCCGAAAAATAGCAGACACATAGCCGACAAACATCATATTACTAGCGAAAATTTGCTGCTGCTTATTAAAAAATTATTATTGTTTCACATTAACTTTAAAGAGAAAATTATTAATCCAACCTTAGCACAATAAAATGGAGGTTTTTTTGTATTGTTGATACAAAAAATGGCTGATACACTTTTAAAGATATAGTGACTTTTAGCATTTGCCTAATTTACACCACTATTTGTATTATTCGCTTAATATTTCACGAATGGTCCTCCAAACTTTTAAATACTTTCTGTATTATTAATCTACAAAAAAAGTTTCTTTCATTTGGGTAGAGTCATATTAATGAGTAAAACCAGGATATCTTACTGTTATTGCAAGGATGTTAAAAATCGTGTGTTTTTCCTTTAGTCCTTAAAACTTTTTTTGATTAAATTTTTTTAAATTAAAATAACTGATCCTTAGGTATTTTTGACCGCTGCTTACGAAAATAGCTTTCTTGTTTTTCTAGCACCTCTAGATATTGGGCATCCAAAAAATATTGTTTTTTATAATGTGGTATGTAATGGAAATCGTTCGATTTAAATCGGCGCCGATTTCAAAAAGAAATTCTACTCAAAGATGAAATTTCCGATGTCTGGATTTGAACTCGAGCCTTATATTTATTTTTTACTTTTTCATTTTATGAATGAAAAGTGTGTGGAACCACTAATGACAAGACAAAATGTAAAATATATGCTTCAAAAAGGTTTCATGCCGTTTATGTAATTTTTCATCACTACAATGCATTGTTTCATGCCATTAATGACATTTTTTATTGTATTAATGTAAGGTGGTTAACGTAATGGTGTCATTTCCATCAAAACCGTTTTGCTTTCAGTGTACCAAAATCGCTCGTTAGAACCTTGTTAGTTTGGATTTCGTTATACAGTGTAATTTTATAATTAATCATAAATAGACTTCTCATGTCGCACAGTGAGGCCGATCACAAAAATAATGGTAAGAAATCTATGTCTTGTAAATTAGTATTGCGATTATAAACTTTTAAACGCACAAGTAATAGAGGAGGCAGAACCTGAGCCTTCAAAATTTTGATTTTGTTATTGTCTGATTGACTAATTTGTTGCTAAAGAGAAATCCGATTGATAAGTTGGACTTTTTTATGTATATATTTAGTAGGGTATTCATTTAATCGGGTTTCTGCTTTAATCGGTTAATCGCCCGATTAATTAATCGAGGTTTTGGCTTAATCGGTTAATAATCGGTTAATCGCGGTATTAACCGGTTAACCGATTAATAAAGTTTTTTCATAAATCAAGTAATTTTAGCAAATAAAATTGCATATATTATCTATTATTTTGAATTTATTAGTAAAAAAAACAATGACATAACAATTCTTGAACTTAATCAAGCAAAAAAAAATCATAATCATAATATTCATTAATAAATAAACAAGTTTGTGAGATCAATATATCAGTTATTTCAATAGTTTAAGGAGATCTTCTAAAAAAATCTTTCAGGAAAAAAATTTCTTTAGTTTTGATAAAACTTAGCGTGAAAAAATCCTTTCATTTATCGTAGATGTTGAAGAAATCGAAAGCAATCCATAATACAGATCATCTAGTTTCTCAGTCCTTTTCCTGGATTTCTCTAAGCTCATAAAATTTTCCATTATGCCATTTGAAAAAAAATTAAAACAGGACTCTATCCTGTTTTATTTTTTTTTCAAATTCTTACCACTTCTAGTTGTTTCTGTTAGTTCTGTTAAAAAATTTCTTGTATTACTATCGATAGTTTCTTCTGTTTTAAGGTCATCATCTAATCTAATTCATGCTGGCAGAGCTCAGCGAAAAAAAGTTTATTTCCGAATTCCTTAGTTTCCGTTTTTGTACTGTATTTTAAAACACTGTTGCAAGAAGGAGGAGTGGAGGTATAAAATAATTGAATTCGTCTGTCATTGAATCTAATCCTTAGATTTTTAATTAAATCGTTGGCAACAGTATTATTGGATTTTACACAAACAAAAACTTAATACATAATTCCCTCAAGTTCAATTAGAGTACCATAGTCTTTACTAAATTCTTTTATAGCCACGTCCAAAGATTTTAATGTTTTACTTAAGTTTAAATCGCTGAACACACTTATTTGTTTGTATCAAAAGTAATTTCTAAACACATACATTTTGTATATGAGACGAAACAAATTATTAAACACACAAAAAATACGTTAAATACTACAAAATACGAAAAAATTTTCTACGTCGGTTAATCGGTTAATCGACTGATATTAACCGGTTTAACCGTTAATCGAAAAAACCAATTTTAAATTAACCGGTCAGTTAATCGGGTAGTAATTAACCGGTTAACCGATTAACGATTAAGGGAATGAATACCCTAATATTTAGATAACCTTCTGCTTTGGAATGTTTATAGCTGCTTATTAAACAATCCCAGCTAGCAATGTATGAAATTTTCGATCATATTCTATTCTTTATTGATTCCTTAGCTCGATTAAAATAATCATTTATGCGCTCATTTTCTGATCATAAAAGTTACTTTTGTCGGTAGAAAATGGCACAGAAAAAACTAATTTTTTACTTCAAATACCAAATTCCCTGAATCAAATGTAAATTTGTTCAATTTAGGTCCTATAAAGAAATTTGTAAATTAAAATGCAAAAATTTTTAATAATTTGTTTGAAAAAAATTCTGATTTTTTCAATAAACAAATTGTTTCAATCAAAAATGTTTTAGAGAAATTTAAAAAATATATCAAAGAATTTCATAATTTTATCAGGTTGCCAACATTGGCGGTAGGTAAATGAAATGAAATAATAAGTCAAACAAAATTATTTATCAAACTAAATAGAGACAATAATAAAGATTTGAAATCAGTTTCAAAAACATGTTTGTTTATAAAAAAAACTATCATAATTTTTTCTGTATACAATATCGACAGCACAAAGCTAACATAAACTTACTTCTATAACAATACTCAAAACAGTCACATTTCGAGCATATACTTGATCAATTTATGATTGCGCACAAGTCTTTTTCTAAGCATTTATGGGACTCATTTTCCAGTCGTTTTTTGAGCGCGCAACTGCTTAATCACTTTTTGATCGTCAAGTTAGTCTTAAAAGATTAATTTTCGAACATAAGCATGATCAATTTATGAGTGCGCACAAGTCGTTTTCTAGTCATTTGTAGGAATCATTTTCGAGTCTTGTTTTAAACCTGCAATTGATTAATCACTTTTTGATCATCTAAGATAGTTTAAAGACTCCGTTTTCTGATTTTTGGTAAAACAATCTTCCAAATGCTGTGGGATTGGAACAAAAATTTGGAAAACAATAACTATTGTAAAAAATATTAAGTACCAGCAAATGGTTTGAAATGATGGATAATCGTCATTGGCTTGAACGCAAATCAAATACTGTTGCTTGTCAAAGTTTTTCCCTATGACACACACTGGAAAATGATTCCATTTAATAACGAATTCATCAGCCCAATCAGCAATTAAAATGTGTTAAAATCCAAAGGGGGAATATTTGCATTTTACACCCTTTTTTATTATGTGTTACGATGTTGTACAATAAGGCTGCTTGCCGCTTAACTGACATCTGTGGCTCCTGGTTAGAAATGTTATACAAGCATATGCAGACACATACAATCATAAATTCGTATGTACATATGTATATATGGCTGCTGCCCTGCAGATAGCGTGACTACTCCAGACACGCATGTAAAGTATACTCCATAGAGGACTAGGACTAGTCCAAAGGTAGCCCAAATGTATGAAGAAACATGGTGGATTTAAAATTACAATGTCCTAGGGCTGAACCCAGCTTTGCATTACATCGGAGTAGTCTCAAAACTACTCTATATAACTACTTGATGGACCACCCAATGCTCGTTTTTTAACGATTGTATATAAATTTGCAATCGTTAAAACACAAACACTTGTCGCTTAACTACAAACGCTTGTTTGGAAATGACATGGTCCATGCCTGCATTACATTGGAGTAGTCTTAAAACTACTCTATATGACTATTTGATGCAGCACTATATGCAATCGTTAAAACGCGAACACTTGTCGGTTAACTACAAACTCATGTTTGCATATGAGATGGCCCATTACTGCATTACATACGACCATGTTGTAACTAGTCCATTCCAGCAAAAATAGCCCACGTAGTCCAAAATTATCTGTAGGGTGTAACCATAGTCATGAATATTTAAATTAACACAAATACATAATTAAAAACAATTCATCCCGTAGATTCTACAGATTTCGAACCAAAAGTATTTAAATTTTATAGACCAAAAGTATATTATGATGATCTGTGTTAAATATATAACGTTTGAAAGGGTTAATAAAGGTTGAATAGAAAACATATTTGCATGTTCAAAAATAATTTCTATTGTGGAATTATCATCATTAATATTTTGTGGGCATATACACCCTAAACACTAATGAAGGAAATTATGCTGATGCTGATATAAAAAAATAGAAATAGATGATGATGGTGAGTGTGTCATTATTACAATCATGCTATTTGATTTTAAAAGTATAAAAAAGGGTTAATGTCAAATGTTGGCTGTTTATACAATTTGTTCAACTCTAATTATGATACATATCAGTGACGTTTTTTTCATTTTCTACATAATTTTGAAATTAGAGTGTCTTGTCAATGATGTATCAGTGAATGCGTTTGTATAATACAGAGATTTATGTTTGTCAGTATGAGGAAGTGTGTCATTGGTGTCGGATTATATGGTGTGAAATATCACATCATAGACTGTTTATAATCACTGAATTAGAAATTGGAGCTAAACAAGCATAGAAACGATTTGTTGATTTAGTTAAGTAAAAAAATAATTTTTCTTTATTAGTGACTAAGCACAATTTCATTATAGTCGATCTGAAAGTTTCATAGGAGCAGAAATTGTCCCCCTACCCCCTTGCTGGTCTTAAGGTGGTGGTACATAACACGCGCTAACGCGGCAACGCGTTTGGTGCTTTTTTTTTACATTTTATGTTTCTTTTTAACCGACTTCAAAAAAGGAGATAGGTTACCAATTCGTCATGTATTTTTTATGTATGTTCCCTCAAAACTCCGCCATTTATGAACCGATTTCGGATTTTTTTTTCTCTATTCAAAAGGATGTACTTCCAGATTGGTCCCGTTGAAAAGTGGGCGGGTCACGCCCATACAAAGTAAATACACTTTCGTTTTCAACTACTTCTACTCAACTGATTTTTATAAAACTTTATACCCACATAAACTTCTGTTTAAATACTATATGCGGATCAAAAAAGTGGGCAGTGCCACGCGCATGAAAAGTAAATTAGCATTTTAACTACTTCTACTTAGCCGATTTTTATAAAACTTTCCATAAATATTTAGTTATCGTTACTATACAACATTGCAGTTAGAAAAGTGGACAGTGCCACGCCCATGAAAAGTAAATATTGATTTTAGCTACTTCTGCTTATCCGATTCTTATAAAACTTCGCACACACAATAAGTTCTCGTAAAAGTACATGATGATAATATATGGAGGCGGTGCCACGCCTACTTTGCAGTCGTTGTTTTGCAAGAATTATTAATGTTCTAATTCGATTTGTTTTGATAGTTTAAATAAAATAACTTTTTAAAATCTTTATTTTTATTGCACAAAAATATAACCATCTGCATCTGACAGCATTAGCTATTAAAACACGCTTAATTCGAGAAAAAGTTTAAAGTTGCTGAACTTTTTGAGGCGCACGCGTTTCAAACTTATTTGTGTAACTTGCTTTATGTAAACATACTATTTCAACTTTTTGGACAGAAGTCTGTAACGCGTCGACGCGCGCAACGCGTTATATAACTCTACCTTACTTTTTAGAAGGTACATAGCGTATGTCCCCTTCTAAACGAAGGGGTATCTATATTGTTTTTAATTTCAATAAAATCGAGTTGAGAGGCAGAAATTGTCCCCACTACCTCCTCCTGGTCCAATTTCTGAAAATTTATATAGCCTATTTGACTTTCTAGAAGCAGATCTATGTATTAAATTTCGTTAAAATCGGTTGGAACGTTTCGGAGAGGCAGAAATTTCCCCACTATCGCCCTTCTTGTCCTAGTTTTAAAAATTTACTAGGCCTATGTGACTTTCTAGATGCAGATTTATCTTTGTTTTAAATGTCATTACGATCAGTTTAAACATTTCGGAGTGGCAGAAATTTTCCCCTGTCGCCCTTCTGGTCCTAGTTTTGAAAATACACAGAGCCTATGTTAATTTTTAGACGCAGATCTATCTACCTACGTTTTAAATTTCATTAAAACTTGTTTGAACGTTTCGGAGAGGTAGACATTTTCCCCTTATAGCCCTCCTGGTCCTAGTGTTAAAAATATACACAGCCAATGTAATTTTTTAGGCGCAGATTTATCTATTCTAATTTTAATTTTCTTGGCATGTATATCTCAGCTCATGTATATCTCAGCTCATGTATATCTCAGCTCATGCCATTGAAAGGAAAAGTTAATCGCAATCATGCGTCATCATGCATGATTGACATATATCACGTGAATGTTGTCAATCTCTGTATATCCGGTACTAACTACGGAACCTTAAAGAGCATATGTATAGGAAAATTTTTAACTTTAGTAGTTGTTCAATTGATATTCCAGGTGGTTTCAAAACAAAAAAACAAATTTGCTTGAAATATACCATCAGATTCATTCGGATCATTTAAATTTTATATTTGAATTGAACACTTTACGAGTAAATTTTAAAGAAAAAACAAAAAAAAAAGAAAGAAAATAATTAAAACTATAATATGCATACCTGCTAAGCAATAGCCACAAGCTGATTCTCCATCGGGATGCTTTTCACGCATATGAATTTCCAAAGTCTCCTGGTATTTATAATGCCAATTGCATTGTGGACATTTCAAAGTTTTGCAAGAATTCCGTGTTGACATTTGCACGTTGCTATTAAGACGTGCCGAGTTTAAAATCATTTCGCATCTAAAATTAAAAATACAATAAAATAAACTTAATAATTAGAAAATTGATTTAGAGAAATGCTTGCTAGTTTTAAAAAGGGTAAAAAAGATTTCAACAAAATATAAAAAAATTCAATTAAAATCCAAAAACGTGCGTGTTAAATTATTCTGCATTGAGGAATTTTATATTACGAAACAATAAAAAAACAATTGAACTGTGGAAAGGGAACCAACTTTTAGAGATTTAAAAATACTCTTAAAGGAAGAAAAGTAATTACTTATTCAATGATTTTGTTTAGTTCTTTGAAATGTTAATTTGATCACTTGACCGTGTACATCATGAAGCTATTAAGGAATTTTACATAAATAGAAATAAAAAAATTATTTTTTAAACAGATGTTGTCATTATTTAACCCCCCAAAAAAACCAAAAACTGTTAAAATAAGTTTCAGGTTTTTTGCACCCAGACAATATTATAAACAAATTATTTCGAACCAATTTGCTTTTGAAGTCAAAGAAATTTTATTAGCCTTATTTAGGAAACATTAGACATGATCAATATACCAGGAAGTATGTAGACGGCAGAACAACCTTGTTTTCGGGGAAGTCACCACACTCTGTTTATCGGTGAAAATGTGTATCGCTGACACACATCTGACATCTAGAAGCTAATTTAAAGTATATGGATAGACTTTATAAGACACCCTGAACGCCCGATGTAGATCTTGTGGTGTCTCAGCAATACTAATAAAATCGCGACTAAAACACAACCTATTAAGTGATCTTTGTGAAGAGTATCTTTAAGCAACAAACATCTGTGTTAAAAATTTACACCAAAAGTGGGTGATTTCATCGATTTATCCTCCTTTTTTATCCTTCAAACGTACTATTTTCATAAATTATTAGGCCCATGTTTTCTGTCAGCTGGCGACTGAAATGCTAAGCATCTAATCACTCCGGAGAGACGTATTTTGTATGATACAATCTCTAAAATGGGTTTGAATTAGAGTGATCGATTATTCGACATTTTCCAGAAACCGGTTTTAAAATAGTTCGACTAATTGAAATTTTAGAAAAACCGCTTACGGTTTCTAAAATTCAGAAAAAACTGGTCGACCGGTTCTTTTTGTGAGAAAATTATAGTGCAAAAGTTTTGATTTTAATTAGCTTAAAAAAAGACTTAACAGTTCATGTAAATACTACCCGCATAAAAACATAACTTTGAATAAAAGCCCAAGTTCATATCCAAAAATTTCGGCCGTTAAAAGTACTGAGATCAGATGAGGGTCAAGTTCTTGATAAGTATGATACCATCTAATTTCTAAGCTAACTAGGAAAAATTTTCTTCATAATTCTTCCAAATATTAGAAATTAAAAAAATATTGCCAAATAGTAGGTGGTATTAAACATATGGTATTGTACATATCAAGAACTTGGTCTTCATTTTGATCACAGTACTTTTAACGGCCAAAACTTTTCGATAGGAACTTGGCTTTATTTTCTCATTAATGTTTTTGTCCGAATCTGACTTCTTTTTTTTAATTTTTTGTTTGTACAACACTATAATTTCCCATAATTTTTTAATTGCGCATTATAGTGCCCCTTATATGCGGCACGCCTTACTATTACGTGATCAGCACAGTTGTATTACTAAAAAGACCATTCCAGGAGGATTTACAATCAAAATCCGAAAAAAATTTGTTCCACACATATAGGGAGACCCTAAAATTTTTTCTTTTTCTTGTCTATTTCTTGACGTTCACGCAACAAGCATTTTTTATCTATGATGGATGTCGAACTCCATATAAAATATGCAGCTTGATATAAATTCTACATCACAAGGCCAATTTAATTCGCCCCTGCTAATATCTTATAAAATTAGTTCACTTTAATTGCATGCTTAATTAAATGCTCTTGAACAAAAATACTTATGAAAATCAACAGTAAAAGTTCGTCAAGTTTTAATATAGTAAAATATAAAATTATGACAATATGTCAAATAATAAATTTCTTAAAGTAAAAAATAATAAAAAATACGAATCGAAAAGTATTCGACTGTGCCGGTTTTTTAATTAGAAAAAACCGGACTATTCGACATTCGAAAAATCAACATTTTGAAAAAACCGACGACCGTATTGCGGAAAAACACGGTTTAAGAACCGGTTGAAACCCCGAGTCGATCACCCTAGTTTGAATATAATTTTCATAGCCAACCAACCTAATGGCCAACAGATCGACGAAAATATCCCTGACTTTATTGATTTCGGAGCAGTAAATGGTGTGTCGTGCGAAATGCCTCTAGTAGAGGATTCTTTGGATTTGTCCTCAGATTACTCTCCAACACACGAAACTTTATCACCAGCTTGCTATTTAGCAATAATTGCCACACCTATTAATTGGTTGAAATACAAAAATTTTTCTGAGTTCCCATTAAACCGAAAACATGCAGCTAAAGTATAGTACACATTGGCGAACATGAGTGACAGTTTCGCTCAAATTTTGTCTTGATCGATAGTGTGAATATAAATTTCGCCAGTCAACAGTCAACCACAAACATTTTTGCGGTTGAGTGAAAGTCAGCGGCCATATCGGATTTTGACTGTTAGTGTGAACTAAAAAGTGTCAGTCCAGAGTAATTTTTTGTACCATAAACTTCACAATTTGGACGCGAAAAATATATTTTTATGAAATGCAAGGTTGCTATGTGAGATGTTAAGACAAAATCGTACGATATAATAAGAAATTATATAATTGAATTAAAAAAAATTTATTGTAAAAATTTTTTTATCAATAAAGCGCATCCAATTTTACTATTTTCTATGTTTGTGTGTCAAATATTTTTCTTGAATGACGGTTTGAGTATCGAACATGATCGATAGTCTAGACAGTCAAAATTATCCTTCAAAAATTATGAATTTTTGGTTGTCACTCAAGTTCTCCAATGTGTATGCCTGCCGACATTTATGACGCTAATAGAAAGCTTGAGGAATGAGCCAAATCAGCCGTGTCTCTTAAACTGAAAGTCCATACCACGCGTTACACGCTTTTTTGCGTCATACGCTGCTGTCAAAAGCGTTGAATCAGTGTAGTTGTACGTATAAAGTTACAGAGCATGACGCCTTCACGCGTCCAACGCAAAAAGTAGATCTAATTTTTACTTTTGTAAGCGTCATCAGTGGAGTGCTAACAGGTTAGCTGTTTCTGATAGCCATTGATATTTTATTTTCAATGCTATCGATGATTATGTTTGCATAGTGTACTATTTTGCTCTTCTAATACAGTATAAAAATATTTGCGATCATAAAATAACAAAAAAAAACTTCTGCGTAAAAAGCGTCGCATGTAACTTAAAACGCTGAAAAGCGTGGAATCGCGTGTTATGGACTTTCAGCTTTAGACTTAATACTCGTGAGATTGAATATGCATGCAATCGCAGACTTAAACTCTAGGAGAGCCCCAGGCGTTAATAAAATCAGGAACATTGTGCTCTTAGATCTACACCGTACACCGAAAACAGAAATTCTTTCTATTTTCAGGGTTGCGTGCTTTAAATGTGAAAAGGAACCCTATTGTTTTCAATGCGCTGTCCATCCGTCCGTCTGTATGTCTGGTTTGATAAAAAAATTTTGTTTGACTATTATTTCATTTCATTTTGTTACCGCCAATGTTGGCAACATGAAATTCTTTGATTTATTTTTTAAATTCCTGTAAAACATTTTTTGATTGAAACAATTTGTTTATTGAGAAAATCAAAAATTTTTTTAAACAAATTACTAAAAATTTTTGCATTTGAATTCAGGGAATTTTGTGTTTGAAGTGCAAAACTATTTTTTTTCTGTGTAATATTATATTCACACACTTGTATTTTTTAAGTTAGTGTATAATAGACTGCACTAATAAATACTGAAATTTAATCAAAATAAAACTTAAAGGGTTATCTATCAGGTAATGTAATTTTGTCAATGCAATTTTTTCAATTAGCTGTACCTATCTATTAAACCGTAAGAGGTAAAGTGTTCACACTTTCACATTTAATGCAAAATTTTAAAGGCAAGAGTAACGAATGCTAAAAAATAAACAAATTAAAAATTAAAGGGTATTCTATGAGGTAATGTAATTTTGAAATTAACCTTTATCTTATTAACTGTAACAATTATACATTTGAAACCATACATGCGAGTAATTCATTAAACTGACTAATTAATTGTCGATTTCAATAGCATTGATTAATAAAAATCGGTAAAATGGTAAAAAGCCAAGAACTGGCGAAAAGGTCACTTCAATCGCGAAAAATTGCAAACGAGCCCTAACATTGCTTAAAAATAGCTGAAATTGTAGGAAATGCTAAAAGTTCAGAAAAAATCGCTAAAACTTGCTAACATCGAAAAGATAAAATAATTGAAAATTTATTAAAAATCGGCAAAACTCTAATGAAAGCAAAGAGGAAAAACTGGAAAAAATCACTTCTATCTCGAAAATTGCAAAAATTGCAATATTGTAAATAAACCCTAAGTTTATTAAAAAAATTTTTTTGCGAATTTTGCCGAGATTTCGGCATTATCTAATATTAGTGAATTTTAATGAATTTTAAATAATTTATGGATGCAGGCAGAAGCCGCTGATCTATTTTTGCATAATTTTGCATTGACATGCCAAATATTATTTTACTTTTGTAATATTTGTTCTCAGTTGTGTTGCATCAGTTCATTTATTTTCCAAATAGCACAGTAACATACGAGGAATCGCTCCAAAAGTCATATTTTTTAGTTACTCAGCTTATATATTTGTATCTATACGAAAAATTGTTTTTTCTTCAATTACAAGTATTTAAGAAATTACAATTAAAATAAAAGCGTTGGCATTTTTTAAATTATAACTACGTCAAATAATGACAATAAAAAAGTCCCATGTATGCTTGAAACAAAAAAATTTTTTAATTAAATGATATCCTTTGAAGTAATGGAACGAACAAGCCGAAAAGTAAATCGCCAAAACGAAAAAAAATTGCAAAAAAACCTAAAAGTAAAAAATCCTAAAACTAAAAATATAGCAAAAACAAACTAAAAATCGCCCATATTAAAAAACCCTAAAACAAAAAAAAACAACAAAATTAAAAAATCGCCAAAACCAACATAAAATGTAAAATTAAAATAACTCGAATATATATTGTTTGTTGGATTTTATATATGTTTCTAAGCCTACTACACTTTATTATTTTGTGATTTTCCAAAAAAAAAAAAATATTTACATATTTGTAAATTGTCAAATGCGGTTTAAAAGTCTGTGCATAAAATAAGAGGTTTGAGACTTTTCAAAAGCATTGTTGAAGTCTATTGACGATTTGGTAATGAAATGCACATAGACATTGCTTAGCCCTCAACAAATAAATCTTTATTTTAAATACAATTGGGAGAATATCTCAAATACGTAATAATTTTAATAAATGCATTAAAAAGTAGCCAAAACAGAAAAAATATCGCTTAAAAGAAAAAAATCACCAAAACGAAAATAAAAACACCAAAAACTAAAAAAACCAATGATTTCTTAAGGACACCCGTTTATAGCTATGCTCCTTATCTATATGCAAATAAGAGATGAATTAAACAAACAACAAATAATACTCAATTTATAGTTATAAAAGAACCAACCCAGTTGTAGACGCAAGTAAAGAAAATGAAAAACATGATTGATTATGAAGCTCATGTTTTAATTTTGATATTATAAACTTCTTATTCGTATGATTAGGAGTTTAATATAATATCTTTAGTTTTTCTATGAGATTTTTGGGTAACGGTTCCCTGACGATTTGCATTAGCCCCAATGAAATGCGCATAGGAACTAGGGATGGGCAAAAATATCGATACATCGATATTTTCGTAAAAGTATATCGATATATATCGTCGATATTTTTAATTTCGATACATCGTTATATCGATTTTTTTCCACATATATCGACAGTATCAAATTCGATATTTTTTTTACCTTTGGTTTTGTTTTTCGTGCAATTTTTGAAAACATTTCGGCGCAGTCTTCAACAAAAGAATATTACTAAGTGCTGATTTACACTGGGAAACATTGTTACCCGAAAACTTTATTTTTCAGTGCAAAAGAGCGAGATAGGAATACAAGTGGTATATATTTCTATTTCATCACTCTCACGCAAAAGACAAATGTTTCCCAATGTAAACAGCGTGTAACAAAATCTTTTGTTTTATTTATAATCTTTTGTCTATTCAAAAAATTATCATTCTGTGAGTGTAATTTTGTTGATGTATGTTCCATGAAATATTGGTGGAACGGTAAGGATCTTGGAAATTAACTCTTTCCAGCTTAGTTATTTATAATAAAGGTACTTTTTTGTTTTATTTTTAAAAAAATTTGGGGACTACGTATGAATTATCATTGTTGAAAAAATATCGATATATCGATATTTTTTATTCGATATATATCGATGCCGATCAATATTTAAAATTATATCGATATCGATATATATCGATATATTTTTCACTTGCCCATCCCTAATAGGAAGTACTAATACCCCTCCATAATCAATTTCAATGTATTTTAATAAAACTTTAATATTTTACTTAAGAAGTATTTCGAATTTTTATATAATACGAATATTAAACGCTTGTAACAACAACAACACAACATTTCTATCCAACAACAACAATTACGAATGATATGAAAAAAAAACAACAAATACTTTCGTCTCGTGTCTTGATCACCGTTGCCAATTCGAGAGCTCAAAAAAAGGCTGGATTTCAAATCAAAAATGGCAAGCTTTTTAAAATGATTAAAAACTGCATTATTTATCCCAGGAACTAAATATTTAATGTTTTTTTTTAAATTTTTATGTCATATAGACTTAAAATTATTTACATAATTGTATTCAGGGGCCGAATCACCGCATTCGTTATCGAGTAGGGTTTCGTATCGAATAAAATTTTGTCGCTTATCGAATGGATGGATTACCGCATTCGATAGCTAACGTATCGAAATTGTTAATGAGTATACCAAGTTTTTTTACACCGGTTGTTGAATCGACTAAGAATTTGTAATATATTTAAAAAAATTATTGGTAATGTTCCATATCTTTTTTGCAAAACAATCATAAAAAAAGAAATATTGTTTTCGATCGCCATACGTGATATCGAGAAGAATTTGAGCAACAGGTACTTGATTATATTATGCCGTAATCCCGAAAAGAAATTTTTCGAACAATTTTACTCGATCACGTATGCACCGATACGAATATTGAAATTGAGTTCAAGTTTAGATTAACAAAACTCAAGAAGGGCAATTTTTTATTATACAAAATTACAGTGTAACAGATTATTAATGTATAAAATTAATATTAGCCCAGTATAAAAAATTGGAAGTAATTTTTAAGTAATTGCTTCCAAAGAATCTATATTAAAAATATGCAGATGATTATTAGCAAGCAAGGAAAAATTTGTAATTCCTTTATAATTTGAAAAAATACTCACCATGCTTTTAAAAATCGATTTTTTAAAGGACATTTATAAACTAATATTCTTTTAAATAACTTAATAGCTTAATTACACGCTGGTACAAAATGGCATGTTTTTTAATCGTGAAAAACGACTTAGTGAGGCTTGTAGGTAGGCCTAATTGAGTAGATCATTTTGCCATTTAAAAAAATTTGAATACACTCTCAAAATCGGAAGTTATCGATTAAAAACCGATTTTTTGCGACTTCACGGACAAAAAAAATTTTCACTACATTGTTTCTGCACCGATTTTCAATTTTTAAACAGTGTCGATTAGAGGAGGACTTAAGCTTTCCGTGCATATTTAAAAGATTTTGCTTTGACTTATATTTCATGGAAATATCGTCAAAAGAAAAATTGTATTTTTTATTTTATTCCGATTTTTTAAAATTTTGCGTATTCATATAAAACGTATTTTATAGCCATGCAATAAGTCTTGTGTCTTTTTTTGCAAGTAACAAACATTATGTAGCGTTTTGTTTTTTGCCAAAAAACAGAACAATTTTAGTGGTTGCGTACTACATACATTATATTTTAGCGTTTTATAGTGTTCTTTTTTCATCATATAGAACTACCCAGCTGGAAAACTGAGAAGACCTTCTTACTTCAGGCCTGCTTAGACAGTTTTTTTTTTTATTCAATTGGAATGCTTATCTAACTGCTAAAGAATGCCTTAAAGAAGGCCTCGGCTCTTCGCTTCTATGAGAAGCGAAAAGAGAACGAGTAGCATTTTTTGTTTTTTTTTTTGCCAAAGCAAAAAAACTCGTTTTGTTCAGCGTTGTCAATCTTTCAATTTCAAAACTTTCCGAAAATGTCAGGCTTTTTACCCTGTCCGATTATAATGAAATTATACATACATATATGTATGTATGTTCTACTCTTACATGCGCATTACTTCTCTTACGGCTATCAAGTCTAAACTTGGCCATTCGAGCGAGTCGATTTATTTTGCAAAAAATCGTATAGCAGAAAATGGATAGTTCCAAGAAATTTTCGCCAAGGAGCCATAGGTCGGAAATGAATTCCTATCCCGCGCAAAGCGACATAAATGTCTTATATGAAATAAAAAGAACAACCCAGTTGTAGTTCCGATATTTATGAAATTTGGTACCAATGATACCTCTGGAACAACTATTATTACTGAAAAATCTTAGGACGATCTATTTTCTGGTTCGAAATATAGCGATTAGAGAATGAAAAATTCCAAAAAATATAAAAACCGATTTTACAAAATTATGTATATATTTAAACCTACTTACGCTAGATGTTCCATAGTGGTGTCATATTAAAGGGCATAATATGCACTTTCAAATTGCATGTTATGATTTTATTTTTCAATCTTCCTGGTAAAAACTTTAGCCAAATTGGGTAGCTCTCAGGCATGCCGCACTGAGGTAAAATTTTAAGTTTTCCAAAATTTGCCAATGTTAAACTCAATTTAAATATAGTGATCTTTCATTAAGCGTAGATACAAATTTTGGCTCGATTCGAACTATAACGTGCGACCTCTAGTGGTCAAAGTTCAAATTTTGTGAAATTTTAAAACATGAAGCATAATTTCCAAACAATAATCTTTGATTGAGTGGAGATAAAAATTTTTGCCGAATTGGAGAACCCTAAGGCGTCCCGTTTTTTTATTAATTTTGGTAGATTTCACAAGTTATCAGATTTGGCTAAAATTTTCACCACGTGAGTTTTATACTAAATGCTATAATAATCGGTTTGGATTTTGCTGCAAATAACAAATCAAAACTATTTCATTGCCACCCTAATGTATATATTTCAACCTATTTACCCTAGATGTTCCATTGAGGTGTCATATTAAACGGTACAAAGTGGACTTTTCATTTGTTATGCTTTTGTTTTGCAGTCTTCAGAGCACAAGTAATGAAGACATAAGGTCAGTTAAAATGGATCTCTGAAGAATGAAAAATTAAATCGTAACATACATATGCCATTTTAAAGTCCAATTTGTGCCCTTTCGTATGAAACTACAGTGGAACATTTAGTATAAGTAGTAGAAATATTTTTGTGATGCCGGCTTAATATATTTTTGTTGAATTTTTAAATTTTCAAGTCGCTATATTTCGCGAACCATAAAGTATATTAAACCAAGACTTTCCGCTAATACTAGTTACACTGAAGGCATCATTCGTATCAAATTTTATAAAAAGCGGGAGGGAAAAATAACTGGTTTGTTAGTTTTATTTGTTTTTATCTGTATAGAAAGCTACATATTGATTTGCGCGGGCTAGGAACTCATTTCAGACCTATGGTTTCTTGGCGAAAATTTCTTAGAATTATCTGTACATTACGTTTCTGCTTTATGATTTTTTCGTTTTTTTTCCCCTCCATACAAATTGAACCGCTCATATTTAAAATTGAATAGCGTTAGAACGCGACATCAGATAATTTTGGTGTCATTCAAAAAGTTTTAGTGTCCTCTTAACAAGTATTGATTAAAAAGTGCATAGCTTCTGCTACAAGTGCATCTAAATTGCCAAAGTATTCTTTATCATTATTTTGGTATTTTTATTTATTTTTTTAAGAGAAGTAACACAAGCAGTCAATTAATGCCTACCAGCTTTCTTTATTTTTCACAGAATGCATTTATCTGACAAGGGCTTATTTTGCATTGTATCCGGTGGACGTTATTTCCATGAACACTATTGCATGCCAGAATATATCTCGAATTTGCTTGAAATCGAAGAGAGTAAAAATATAAACTCTTGTTTTTGTGTCAAAAAATCTCTTACGTGTCAATCAAACGAAATACGTGCAAAAATACTTTTCGATATGGCCTTTGACGCTTTTAAAAGAAAAAAGATAAGCCACAGTTTTTTTCCTCGAATGTAATTCATATAAATTTTGCTATTTTATTCTTCTGCAAGACTGAAAAAAAGTATGTTCAGGAAATAGTTGCATTAACAAAAAATTTTACCATTAAAAAATATTTTTTAGATAAACAAATTTATTTCGGAATTTTGGGTTTAGTGCCACCATCACAAAAAAGCACTAAAAATGGATTCAAAAAGCACCGAGCAGTAGCTCTAAAAATTTTCGCATTGAAAAGTTGAAAAAGCACTAAAAACAGTGGGAAAAGCATCGAGTTGACAACGCTGGTTTATTCATTAAAAATGTTTTTTATGAATAACATTCTCATGTTCTTTTTTCGCAAGTAATTTGTATATAAAGCTGAAATTTACGTTCAAAAGACATCATATGTGCTGGTATTATGCCGTTTGGAGTTGATTAACTTATACTTGCACCGGCGAAACTATTCACATCCACAACCTTCTTAATAAATACATTCGTATAAAAACTAATTTAGATTAAAGGAAATAATTCGATATAAAAAATAACATTAATCAAAATTAAAGAAGCCGCTATAAAAATGCAAAAATACCGATATTAAAAAAATGTACCTCCATTTGGTTTTTAACAGACCTTCCTTAGAAACCCTTCAAAATTACCTTTTTAGAAGGTCTTTTGTCAGGCCTTATAGAACTGGCAAACGGAAGACCTACCCCGCAAAGACAACGTTTGTAAAAAAATATGAGTATGGAGTGGAGCGAGCAGGCCTTGTTTATCCAAAAGGAGTACAAAGGCCTTCTAGAAGGCATCCGTACTCCTTCTATTTCCCACTGGGTACGCAATCAAGTATACATGCACGAGAGCCAAACGAATAATAATGCTAAATACACAAAATATACATTAACCGCCAGTTTTTGGATCAGTAATTAAATATTTATTTAGTTAATTTTCATACAAATTTAAATTGTAATTAAATACAACTTTTGTTTTTCAGTTGTATTTAGTTGTTCTTATTTAATTGTGACAAAAATATGGTAGCACCATAAAATACCACAAATTTCCCCTAAATTTAAAAAAGCAGCTGTTCAACATAAAGAAAAATACCAAAAAATTATTATTCTTCATTCAGGAAATAAGAATAATGAAGAGTATCTGCAATGTTTTAAAATAATAAAAACAGCTTACAAAATCACAAAAAGACAAATATAGACAAAGAAAGCCCAAATTTCTCGACAACAAAAGTTGAATTGTTGGCGGCCACAATTTTTTGTTTCCACAAGAACAAGAAGCAGTCTAAATCATATGGTAATTTATAAAACTTAATTTTTATTTAATTACACAAGGTTGGGCAATTAATTATTATTTAAATATGAAGTCAAAAAGACAATTTCGTATTTAATTATAACTTAAAAATAATTACAACTTAATTATCAAGTCAAAAACCGGCGGTAAGAATAATGTTCTGTGCCGAACACAACGAAGTGTACTGTTTTTCAACGAAAAATAGAACACTATTAAATGTTCTTATCTTTATATTGAGTTTGTTAAAAACAGTATTTTCGTTGGGTACAAGATCACTAACAGAAATACCGTTCTTCTTTTTTTTATGTATTTCCTACACAACCACTATTTGCGTTTTTGTATTACAATATTCTACCGTACAGAACATTAAAGTACATTATATAAGGTAAATTTTAGAACACTGATTTTAATACTTCTATGTCCTTTCTTAACTCTAGATGAAAATGTGGCCAGAAAACAGATTTAATTAAGTCTTTAAAAGAGGAATTAATTAATTATTTAAAAATGCACATTTAAAAATGCACATTTAAAAATGCACATTTAAAAATGCACATTGCAGCATCTTGGAGCTTTGTGCTGAAATCTTGCTGTCCATAAGGTAGCTTAAGAGCAGATTTTATGATCGAAATATTTCCATATGCTTTTTTGTTGATGATTAGGCAACAAGATCAAACAATTTGCATTTTAATGAAAACTTACAATATTTACAAAGTGTGTTATACGAATCGCTTGGGTCTTCTGTTATCCATAACTGCTTGTATTCTGTACCTCGTTTCTGTATTTCTCGCATCGTAAAAGTTCTCACATGAAGTATGAAACAAAAAATTTCATCGTTTCTCGATTTGTGAGTAGAAACTGTTTCTGTATTTCAATGCGAAAAGCTAGTTTATTTATTGGAATATTCCAATCATTCAAGTGTCAAACGGAGCAACAAGCCGATGGAAACGTTTTGGCGGCGGCGTTGAAATATTTTCATACAAAACTATATTATTTCTTAAACAAAAAACACTTTATTGAATGTGTTCTATAACTTTTATCTTTCCAACGATGATATGCCGTAACTTAAAATCATTGTAAAATACTTGTAGTCTTATTTTCAACGCAAAATAAAACGTGTTCAGTTTTTGCATTCGGCGGAGCGCGATCGTAATAAAAAGAACAGTCGGCGACTAGACATCAGCCAAGAGATAATTTCTATTTTCTTCAATACCTATAAAAAACTAGTTTAAAACAAAATAATTAAGTAAATTAACTTGCTTACATTATCCATGTATAGTTTCAAAATCTATAATTTAATATTTTTAATCTTAAAAATACTTCTCGCATCGTTTTCAAATGTGAGAAATTTTGACGGCGTTAGTGAAAAACTTTTCACAAAATGTTCTTACAGAAACACATTTTCTCACATCCTTCCAATAACTATTGGAAAATAACTTAAATGACAGATAGTTCTCGCATTGTAAAGATGCAGAAACAGTTGTGTGAGAAAGCCCCATTTTTCTTTCATTTTACTACGTTTTTGTTTCAATTCACACGTTTTATGTGAGATATTTTACGATGCGAGAATTACAGAAACGAGGCACTGGTCTAAATTTTTGGCGTTATTGCGGAGCCATTTCTATCAAACTAAAATAATATTATTAGTAAGTTATAAAAAGAACAGCGTATTTACCAAATACTGTTTTCAATTTTCATATTAATTTCACACACAAAATTTTTTCCAGGTATGTACTGTTAATATGTCAATGTTGCTAAAACTGTCATTTGACGTAAATTAATAAAGGAAAATCCACATCAAAGTAATAACAAAACATTTAATAAAAACGCATTGAAATTGACATACAAAATATTACAAAAATGAAAATAGGAAAGAAAAAAATGGCTAGATCTTAAATCTAGATAAAATTTAGCCACTTTTTTATGGCTAGATGAAATAAAAACCGCTAGAACTAGCCAGAAAATGGCTAAGTTGACAACCCTGGTCTTGATGATAATAAACATAAACAATTTTATATATAAGCTCCACTGTTGGGATTTGTGATACAATTGTACCAATTTTGGTACAATCGAAAGATGAGTGGTACGCTGGTACACTCAAAATAATTTTGGTACAATGTTCTAATTTGCAATTAAAAAATTTTGGTATATTCCTATTATTTTATATGTTAAATATTGTTCGCTTAAAAAATATCTTGTATGACTATACAATTAATTAAATGGCAATTAACGAGAATAGCTTGTTATAAAAAATATTGGAAGTTGTTTTTAAAAAACTACTTTGAAACTGCTTCTAAAGTATCAATACATTTAATTTCCGACTTTTCAGGAAGTTATTATTAATAATTAATAACAAATGATATTTTACTTCCACAATCCTCTCCGCTATTCTCAAAGCTACTTTATGTATATGTTGCTTTTATAGATAATAATGTGGCAGAGGTAGTAAACGCGTTGACTTTTAAACAAGTCATGAAATAAAGGCCCTTATTATGAGTTGCATTCGATGTTCGCTGGTTATCGAACATCGAGTATCGAATGTCTAATTCGTGAGCTGGCAGCACTGTCGAAAATTTCGCTGTACAACGAATTTTCAATCGAACACAATTTTCCTTTCGATGCTGTATGGCAGTTTATAAAACTTATTGAAAATGTAAGTATTTGTCAATATATTTTTTTGTTACAAATACCATTTGTAAATTATTTTGTTTTAATTGCATGGTCATGTTAATTAATAATTAATTAAATTTTTCCTATCATAAATTTTTAAACAAGCAATATTTGTTTATTCACAATGGCGCTACTTTTATCGAATGTGCGCCATAATACCAAATGAAAATTCGTTCGATCACTTAATTCGATCACAACCGAAAATCGAAAGTTGCTAATAATAAGCACCCAAATTCTTTAGTTCGATCCGTACTCGGGTGGTCGACAAAATATATAAAAAAATAAACTTCCAATGAAGAATATCTATCAAAAACGAACTACATTAAATCAATTTGTAACCTGAATTCAATAATAATACAACAAAATTTTAAGAAAAGACTTGTAAAGAAGCCTTGTTGACTGCAGCGCTCCTTTGCGGCCAGATCATCCACAGTTTACTTGGCATCACTATTATATTCTAGCCAGGGATGGAAAACAACCAGTGTTCAGACGTGAACAGACACTTTTTTCGGTTTTTACTATTTTTTCGGGTTTTGGCAATTTTTTTTTTGGTTTTGGCCTTTTTTTGTTTTGGCGCTTTTTTCGTTTTGGTGATTTTTTTCCATTTTTTATCGATTTTCTTAATTTTTTTGCGATATTTTTAGTTTTAGCGATATTTTTAGGTTTTTAGTGATTTTTTCGTTTTGACGTTTCGTTTTGGCGTTTTTTTTAGTTTTTTTTTTGTAATCTTTTTAGTTTTGGTGATTTTTTCGTTTTAGCGATTTTTTTTAATTTTGGTGTTTATTTCCTTTAAGCGCTTTTTCATTTTAGTAATTTTTCGTTTTGACATTTTTTTAATTTTGTAGTTATTTAGTTTTAGCTTTTTTTTAAATTTCAGGAGTTTGCTCCTCACCGTTTCCAAGATACAGCAAATTGTCTAAAATAAAGAGTCAAAATTACATTAACTGAAATAACACCCTTTAATTTTTATTAGGGAGCCGTACACCAAAAGTGTAAAGGAACCCAATTATTTTCGCTACGCTGTCCGTCTGTCCGTCTGTCTGTCTGTCTATGATAGGCCGTTCTCTCGGGTAAGAGCTACGGACCTGAAACTTTCACATAATATGTAAAGCTTTGGCCGCTACAACAACAAATATGTGGCAGTTAAAAATTAAAGAGTATTCTAAGCGGATTATGGGCTGGCGGCATCATTGGGCCGTATTTCTTCAAAGATGATGCGAATCACAACGTTACTGTGAATGGTGAGCGCTACCGTGCGATGATAACAAACTTTTTTCTGCCCAAAATGGAAGAGCTTGACTTGCATGACATGTGGTTTCAACAAGACGGTGCCACATGCCACACAGCACGCGAAACAATGGACCAATTGAGAGGCGAGTTCGGTGAACAGTTTATTTCACGCTTGGGACCAGTCAATTGGCCGCCCAGATCGTGCAATTTAACGCCTCTAGACTATTTTTTGTGGGGCTATGTTAAGGCTAATGTCTATAGCGACAAGCCCGCTTCGATTGACGCACTGGAAGCCAACATTGCCAACATTATTCGTGAGATACCGGCCGAAATGTTGGAAAGAGTATGCCAAAATTGGACTAAGCGGATGGACCATTTGAGGCGCAGCCGCGGCCAACATTTGCATGAAATAATCTTCAAACATTAAATTATATCGACCCAACTATCGATCCAAATAAATATTTCATGCATTCTTCTGAATTTTATGTGTTTTTTTTTTACTTTCCGATAGTTCTTATAAAATCACCCATTATATATACACTTTAAATTTTCAAAGTTAGTGTTAATTGGTGTAGTCTGTAGATCTAATTACGGGAAAATCCATCGCGTCATATTCATTAACGCTTTTGTCCAGCAAGAGTGCTGCATGTTTTATTTAATTTTTGTAAATGGAATTTAGTTTTTCCCATTTTTATGAAAAACAGGTCAAAACAAATTATAAAGTGATGGTCTTATTAATTATCAAGAATTTTGTTGCTAATTTCAGAACAACAAATGCTGGCATTAAAATATGAACATGCAATTTTAACAGTGTTATTGTTGCATGGGTATTTTTTTAGTATCGCTATCACAAGTAAAGTATGTAAAAACCGGAATTTTCCAAGAAACCGGGTTTCGAATTATTCGAAAAATAGCTTTTTTAAAAAACCCGGCTTCAAATACGATTTTATGCAAATAAACCGGTTAACCGGTTTTTATAAAATGTATGTGCAAATATTATTTTTTCACTTTTTGCGAAAAATCTTTATAATACTACTAGTGTTTTTCATTCGGGAAAAAATTCCCGGGATCCCGCACATTTTCCGGGAAAAAAATCCCGGGAAATTTGTGCGGGAATTCCCGGGATTTTTTTGTAATATTGTTATGTCAACTTTACTTTGTAAGCACACATTTTTATTGCTGCTCTTAGAAAAATATTAAAAATAAAATAAAAAATATACACATAATTGAAATTCATTGGTTCAAAACCCACCCCTACAATTCGACTAAATACATAATTTCAATTCTTAACACTACAGCACGAAGCGTTAACATATTTTTGATTATTTCCAATATATCAGGAAAAATAAACACGTATGAACCATAGACTTCGAAAGCAAAAGGCTTTTAAACTAGGTATGAGAAAAAGAAAAAGCACAAATATTGTTTGGCTAAGACAACTATGGTGAAATTTTTAATATACCAAAAAAAAAGCTTATCTGGAAAAAATCTCCTCACTTGTAAAGAGCTTTATGCAAATTGGTCTAAAGCTGGATATTTATCTGCTTGAGTTTGAGGGCTTAGAGTATAAGAAGAACTCTGATGATGGGATCGTGGTTGATCCCAAAAATATGATGCTGTTAAGTTCGACCCTTATACAAAGTCAAGAATTTGTCTTTGTCTTTTTCAATTATTACATGCTTTGAAAAATAATTTTTCAAAGCATTCATTATTTCAGCTCAATTTTGCTTAGCAATATGATTTGCTCATTATTGGCCTAAAAAATAAAGAATAAATCATATTTCCCATAAATCTTTTCTGGTTATAAAGCTAGAGCAATTATAAAAAGTCAATTGGTAAAATTTTTACTTTAGATGGCTACTAGTCAGAAGTTATACAATAAAACAAATTTAATTTTCTTATTAAAATTAAAAAGCATGCGATACGGCACACCTTCATAGATATTTGTTGGAATTACTCTGTAAAGAACTGAAATTATATTTTTTAACTTACTTTTAATGCATTAATAAATTTATTTAATAGATCTCATTGACTTCTATTTTTTTTTTGTTCAAATAAATTCAGTTAAATGATATATTGTATCGTTTTGTATTGGGCGGGAAATTGAAAAATCAATCCCGCTTTCCCGAAAAATGAAAAAGTCCGGGAAAAGAAAAACTCTAAATACTACACATATTCATGTGATCTTTTCCTTGAAATAAGTTTCAAAGTATGTAATTTAATTACATTTCTTGAAACAAAACTACATTTATAAGCAGTTTAATGCGCTAAAAAATAGTGTCAAAAGTTTTTTCTTATCAGCTAAAAATTTTTTAATGAGCTGTCTAATACTTCGATCAGCAAAACACAAAAGATGCAAAAAACAAAGATGCATGACACAATTACCTGCAAACTATCCTAATGTGGTTTTATGATTCAATCAACTCTTTCAGAATTATTCACAAATTAACAAATTTTAACTTTATAGAAACTCTTATGAAAATTAAAACTGCAAACACTTTACCAGTTAATTATTGTTCCTCCGGACAGGAGTCTTACGAACAAAATAAGCGATAACCATGAAAATTATTAACAATTAAGTGAATGTACCCATACACTTGAAAGTAGGGAAGTAACGAATACCGATACCGATATATCGGCGATACTTCAGATTTTCCGATACATCGGTATCGGCGATATTTTACTGTCGATACGACGATACTTTTAAAAAAAATTTTAGAGTTTTTTTTAACAAATAATTTATTTTTGTTCGATTTTACCATGAATTAAATTCACTTCGTTATGTTTTAAATCTTATTAATATCAATTTTAAAAATTAATAATATTTTATGCTGTTATTTTGTAAAAAAAATTATTTATTTTTTAATAATTTTACCATGAATTCAAATTCAAGTCATTGTTTCTTAAATCTTATTCCAGCATAAAAAAAGATACTCCAAAGAAGTCATAAAAATGTAGAATTCGCGATCTGGAAGTATTGCAAATTTGGATAATTTCTAATTAGTTTTACATATCCTTGCCATTGCAAGAAGTTCTGTTTTTCGATTACCAATCACCGAATTGGAAGCGATGCTAGGACAAATTTCTTTTTCGGTATTCTATAATGATTTTTCCTCAAGGAAAAAGGATAAAAAATTACCTATTTTCACAATTTTTTTTTATGCGAATTTAACTCACAACTGTATTTTCATGTAAATTTAAGTGAATAAATATAAACTTAGAAGTCTTTTAATAATTAAGCTATTAAGTTATTTAGAAGAATATTAGTTGATAAATGTCCTTTAAAAAAATCGATTTTTTTTAAAGCATGGCGAGTATTTTTTAAAATTATAAAGGAATTAAACATTTTGTCTTGCTTTTCTACTAATTATCTGCATATTTTTAATATAGATTTCTTGGAAGCAAAGAAAATGTAGTTCCTTAAAAATTACTTCCAATGTTTTATCAATTTTAAATATTCTCTCTTATAATGTAATTTTGTATAATAAAAAAATTGCACTTGAGTTTTGTTAATCTAAACTTGAACTCAATTTCAATATTCGTATCGGTATCGGTATCGGATCGGCAAAACGGCGTATCGTTACATCTCTACTTGAAAGCTACTTTCGTTATAAATTTGTTCAAACAGAAAATAAATTTATTTCCTATAGAAGTTTAACTGAAAACGGTACGACCAATTTCGATGATTTTGTTGTTGTATTTAGGACCTCAGGACGAAGCTTGTATGAAAGAAAATTTTTTAAATCCTAATAATGAGGTCGAATTTCGGGCTTTAGTTATATGGTATTTTTTATATTCATTTCAAATCTATTAGAATGTAATTAATCCATATCCATAAAGTAGAGCATTATCCATAAAGTAGAGCACGCCAGTGATGCATTTTGAGTTTTCTTGTTTTGGGCCAAATTGATGATTTAAAAGGGCCAAAATACCTTTGATAGGGCCAACCAATTTTTATTGGAATATACATATTTGATTACAAGTAGTGGTATAGTACATGCGTTTTATATTATTTAGAGCAAAAACAAAAATTAACGACAAAAAATCGCATTGTTTAAAAGTATTTTTTGTTAAAGTTATATTAAAGCAATTACATATTTTATATGTAGTTAAAAAAACATATTTTATATCGTTACTTTAATTTACAAAAGGTGTATCTAACATACATATAAAACTTTTTAACATAAAAGTGGATAAAAGGACTACAAAATAGTATTATATATATATATTTTAAGAACTATGAAATATGTAGGCTGGATCATTTCCTACATTTCTAATAGTTCTAAGACTATACATAAGCTTTTTTGTTTCAAACTTAAAATTTTTTTATATGTTAGATACGCTTTTTGTAAATTAAAGTAACGATTGCGCAATTCACAACCTGTTGTAAGCGTTGTAGATCGTAAAAATGTTGTTGGTAATTTTCACATAAACGGCTTGAAGTAGCTATTTGAATTATGAGCTGAAAGGGCCAAAATATATTAGAAAGTACCACAGGGCCATAAAACATTCAAAAGTGCCACAAATGGCCCAATTGTGCCACATTTTGCATCACTGAAGCACGCAATGAATTTTTGGATACGTAAGGTGGGACGAGTCGGTGAATCATCGGCACTATTCGTTTTCTCCCCAAACGGAAACAACGAAAATAGCGTTTATCGTCAAACGTTACATAAAAGCATTAAAATCAATTTCTACTCAGAAAACTGATTTTTTTTTTCATAAATAAGGCGGTTATTTTAATGCGTTATCAATATTAATTAAATTTTTTGGTTTAAATCAAATAAGCAATTGCTTTAAAAAATAAAATTGATTGTAATAGCTGTTAGAAAAATAACTTCAAGTATGTAATGCAAATTTTTTCTTTGCATGTATTTGGTGTAATAAATTTAAGAAGGTACAAAGGAACCATTATTATTGGACCCAAGTGGGCTGGAACCCTTTCTTTATAATTTTCACCAGCGACCTGATAACCTAAACATTAGAGTGGGTCAATTTGTATGTATTAAAAAAAATTCACCAAGCGGTTGTCAAAATCGTAATCTACGACGAGTTCTTAGAAGGTTTGCCCCAGAAACCATGAGTCTAAAATCAATATTGAGCTTCCGGTTTTTAACGAGAAACTTTTTTTCGTATTTTATATATTTTTTTAAATATGCTATAAGATTATGGGAAGACGCAAAACTTACCATTGAATAGTATACGAAAAATTTGAAGAACGTTGTTTTCTTTAAAAATAAGTTAGATCTTTATAAAATTGTTGTATATAAATAGAGCTTTAGATTATATTAAAAAATTGTATCAGCAAAAATTAACATAACTGATTGTTCTGTAAATCGAGTCGATTTGAAAACCCTCGATTTAGAGAAATTAAATCCACTAACAGCAAACTTTTTTCAGATTATTTTGCAGCTTCATAAATTTTAGAGCTTAAAATATCATATCTGAAATTAATTTACTAGATACGGTTTAAAAAACGTCAATGGGAGCATTATTTACTTTTGGAAAACGAGAAATTTACTCGGATTCGGTTTACAGAACAGGGTCGATAGTCACCTAAAATCATTTTAAAAACGCATAAAAAAAGCAACCAAGCTACTGTCACATATGCAATCGATTGTTTATTTGGTTTGAATTTTCTTTTTTATTCATTTCGGTTTGCTATTTATAATGGAGTCTGGTATATCAATTGGTTCTTCTTCTGCTAATGATATTACATTATCAAGTCGGACGGAATCTCGTTGGTTAACCAAAGAAAGCAGACTTTTCCGATTGTATGTAAGAGCCAAGCCACATGGGCATTTTTAAAACGCGCGTTTCTGATTTTTTGTATTGAATTTGAAAGTTTTAAATTTTTTAACTTTCAAATTTAATACAAAAAATCAGAAACGCGCGTTTTAATAACGCCCGTGTGGCCTGACCATAAGTACAAACTCACCACCCGAAAATTTAAATATATTAGCAACGTTTGTTATGAAAGCTTACGTACCTATGTACTTTAATGTAAAGTATTACAACTTCGTTATGTATGGTAGCGCACTCTTGTGCAAATTTATTTGTTCAGCGCAATATTTGCCACAAAGTCTGCGCGAGATTGTAAATAATTTTGTTCAGAATAACGGATATTTTTCACACTCAGAAAATGTGCTTCTAACAATGCTTTTTGACGGCAAAAAAGAAGTGCGTGAGAGGGATTTAAAAAAAATTTTGTATTATCGGGAAAAACTTTACGACCCATCAAAATTAAGAGCTTACAAAAAGCTCTAATTAAGTTGATATGGTAAACCTAGATAACGACAGCATTTTGTCGGAGCCGCCATTCACTGCAAACATACCCTATGACCATTTGCTCGAATACATAGAATTTGAAGATCAACCTCTTCCGGATCCACACATTCCTCCACACATTCAAGGAACCGAGCGATTTGTGCAACTATTGACTAGCGTTTCTCGTCGAACTATTGACAAAAATCGCATTCAGTCGCGGTTGAAAGTCGAAACGCAATACCTAGGATGGACAATAATACCTGAAAAATAAATAAATTTTCAAACTTAACAATTAAGTTTTTGTTTTGCGTTTACATATAAAATAATTTTGTTTACTAATATATGATTTGCCAGAAGATGAAAATAATTAACGTCTGATACTTTGAAAACACCGCAAAATTGTTTATTTTAATTTTTATGAGTGGACAGGTAAAAGAACTTAACATAAAAATCATATAAATTTTTGGATCATTTCGAATATAATTGCTTATACGTTTTTATATTTTATTTTTATTTAAGCATATTAAAAAAAATATACAAAATAGGAAAAAAAATTTCGCGTTAAAATCCGAAAACTCGATTTTGATTTTAGATCCATGGTTTCTGGGGCAAACCTTCTTAGAATTCGTCGTAGATTACGATTTTGACAACCACTGGGTCGTACCACAAACTGACTAAACATACTTTTTAAATAATATATGGGACAGGATGACGAAATTTCAACAGATTTCTTTACATATTTTTAACTAAACTTGAGGTGGAATAAAAGCTCGAAAAAATAAAAGTTAAAAAAATGGAGATATACCATTTGGGGTACATTGACAAAACCAGGTTATTCGATACATAAGAACCGGCATGCCGAGGATACCCAATCGCAGTATTCCTGATGAAGGTTTTTAAGAATCCTTCAACAAGGAAAGAAATAAATTTCAATGGATCACGTCTTAATTGGAGGAATGACTGAACAACTTAATATGTATATAAATAAGAGTATAAAGAAATAGTTTTTATCCTCTTCCGAATACAATGCAATAAATTTGGAAGTTATTATTATTTGGCTTAAGTTCAATAATTGAATTAATGTAAATTAGTTTTAAGAGTGGTATATTAGAATTATTTTTAAGAGTGGTATATTAGAATATCTAATCAGACTAGCAGAACGGACAAGTACTACTAATTTCGACAGCCGCTACACTATCATCATCAGCGTCCTTTGCTCACTTTTACCATGTTTGATCGTGGATACTAGTGTTAATGAAACATCAGCTATTTAAACAAATTTTATAAGGAAATAGAATATGAGTATCTTATGCGTTCTTATTAATATGGTAAGCCGAAATTTCACCTTCTGATTATTTATTCCAATTTTTCCAACTCTTACTTTATTTTTGGTTTTACTTGTGCGTAAGCTCAAAGAAATCCCAATTTTTTTACTTTGTACTTTGTGTAGGTCGTAAGT
Organism: Panzeria rudis; assembly: GCA_956483635.1. Lineage (NCBI taxonomy): Eukaryota > Metazoa > Arthropoda > Insecta > Diptera > Tachinidae > Panzeria > Panzeria rudis. The sequence continues at coordinate 5,531,869 of OY101452.1, forward strand.
AGCTTTACATTTACTAAAATTTTAGGAAGACACATTTAGAACCACATGGTTCTAAAATACAAGCTTAATTCTAATATGGCGTTGCGTTACTGTTCGCTGGAAATGCCCATATAAAAATTATCATTTTTTAAATTGCAGTTTTACGTTGTGATTCTTTTTCGTTAGAATCTGAATAATTAATATATTTGGCAGCTAAAAACTAAAACCGAATAATTCGGAGTCTAGTAGCTATGAATTTTCAAATACATACTTTCTTTTTGCATACTGAGTTCAATTACGCACTAGAATTTCGAAGGCACTACACTCAGCTGAAAGTACTCGTCTAGCTAGTGTATACTATTCTTTTTGCATATCACCCATTGAATCGCTTTATTTTTAAGTGTACAATTATTTTGTTTGTTATTTTGTATAGCTGATAGTTTTGTTATTTGTTCTCCAATAAGGTTGTTGTAAGTTTCTTATTCAATATATTTTTAATTTATTTCCTTTAAGGCTTTTTGTTTTAATTTTTTACTGAAATTCTTTTAAAATAGTTGAACAATTTTGTGTTCAAACATTAATTAATCCTTTGATTAACGCACGAATAAGTTCATCAATAGAGTCTTTGATATGTTGGGCAATCAAATAGAAACCCTTTTGTGTAACATTTGAAATTAAAATAATGAATGCAGGAAATATTTATGAGAAGGAAGACCAATACAAATAACAACAAAAAAATACTTTATTATGTTGCACAATATTGCGTACGAAAAGGATTTAGGGTAAGAAAATGAAATGGAATTTGCAATCCCATTGGGATCTTTTTTTTCTAAGCCACAACAAAAAGTTTTTGTAACATGGTTTTTAACGCAGTATTTAAGGTAGCTATTATTTTTGAAGGATACCCTACACATGAATTTGAAAATATTTAAATACGGTAAGACGTTTACTCTGTGAGCCAGGAACGATAATATACATATACTTACTTTCGCATGAAATGTCAATGCCGCTGAACTGTTGTAAAATGTAAATATCGCAGCAATTATTTTTTGGCGCACAGGTTTTATAGTTTTAGAGGAGGTAGAAATATGCAATTCCAGAAAATATACCTCGAGAGCAACTACAAGCATAGCAGTTGACAAGCAACAGAACTAAAAAGTGGTGTTTGAGCACCCCCATCATTTGCCCGTTCTTTTTGAAAAACAGAACAGGCGGTTTCTTTACGCACAGCCATACTTCAAGATTTATCAGGAACAGCGGACTGCTTATTTATTATGTCTCTGATTTTTTTAAATAACTTAAAAAATAACGTCAGTATCGTACGGAGCCCTTCGCACACGAAGGGTTCCGTTTTTGTCTTACAGTTTTTTCATTTTGGCAATTTTTTCATTTTGCTTTTTCGTCTAATTTTATTATTTTTTATTTTATGCGTTTTTTAGTTTTTTGGCGATTTTTATTTGTTTTTTGCCGACTTTTTTAGTTTTGGCGATTCTAAGTTTTGGCGTTTCTTTGTTTTAACGATTTTTTTGTGACTTTTTTTCAGTTTTGGCGATTTTTTTTAGTTTTGGCACTTTTTTTCGCTTCGGCGATTTTCCCGGTATTTTGGCAATTTTATTTGTTTTTTCCGATTTTTTTAGTTTTGGCGTTTTTTGTTTGTTTTAAAGCTTTTTTCAGTTTTTGTGTGACTTTTTTAGTTTTGGAGATTTTTTTAGTGTTGGCACTTTTTTCGTTTCGACGATTTTCCCGGTTTTTTGCGATTTTTTTTAGTTTCACATTTTTTGTTTTTTGGTGATTTTTTTTTAATTTTGGTGATCTTTTGCGTTTTAGCGATTTTTTAGAATACCCTAACCGGCATATATTTGTTTTAGCAATGTTTTACATATTCTGTGAAAATTTCAGGGTCGTAGCTCTTACGGTTCTCGAGAAAACAGCCTGTGACCAGACGGACAGACAGACGGATGGCGGGACACCGTAGCGAAAACAAAAGGGTCCTTTACACTTTTGCTGTACGGAACTCTAAAGAGGAAGAGGTTTCAATTTGTTTATGCTTTCTTTTCGTCTTTGTTCACTCACAACCCCGTCATTTATGAACATTTTTATTGCTTATAAAGAGGTTCCATCAGGTTCCAGAGCTGTTCCATCTGTTAAAATTTGTTATTTTTGATTTGTACTCCGTCTGGCGGCATGTCTCTCTGTACATAACCCTTTTGAGCTAACAGAAATTTAGCCCAGTACTGTGCAAATGAACGGTTTAAGCAACCTAATTTGAAGTACACAATTCAAACTATTTTTTTTTGTTTGAGAAATGAGTTACAACACAACTTTTTCGTGAAGAATCACATTAAAGGAGAAATTTAGTTTGTAGGAAAAAAACTAAGCAACAGCATATGATCTAAAAATACTAGAAATTCGTCCAGACTCAAAGCAATTTGGTTTACTAAAGACAAAAAAAATTAAAAGTAACAAAATTTTTAACAAAAGAAAATATAAAGGGAATAAAAATAAAACGGAAAGTCTGATGGTTAATGAGATTGAAAGAAAATAATTTTAAAAGAGGCAAACAAAAGGGGTTGTTAGCCATCGAATGAATCAAGCTATTTGCCCTTTAGCTGGGTAGTTAGACAAAAATATTATCAAGATAATAACGGGTAATTTTTCACAAGCGGAGATCTCTAAATTTATATAATTAATACACACGTAGAGCGCTCAGTTAAAAATTTTTATATTTCAAAACAAACACACATGCTGCTTAAGCTTTTTTGGCTTTTCTGCATAAACACCCAGGGTCTTGGCAGGAATTGAATCTACGACCCGCTTAATAGTCTACCACACTATCCACTACACTACGGGGTACCTTATTTCCGATTCTTTTAAATGTTTACATATGGAGGACATACATCTTTTCTAAAGTCTAATAAACGATCTATAGAGCTTTGGAAATTAAATAAATCGAGAGTTGTGCCCTACTTCGAGTTTCATTATCTAATTTAGATCTGGATGAGAGAATACCTAATTCGCATCTTTGTAATTATTTTTTAATTCGAACAGGTATTTTTAAATGGTTTTATTTAGCTTACCGTGTTTGTGGAGTTTGGTTAAAATCTAATAATTGAAAATTTGCACTCTACCTGTGGACCGATTGATCTGAAGTGGACTATAAGCGAATTTTATTGTACAGCGCTTGTGACAAATAACATTTTATGTACTGCAAGAGATTGGTTTGTGAATTAGAAAATCAAATAAAAATTACCAAATACATATTTTTTCAATTGCTAGTAGCTTTTCAAAAAATATTTGTTCTAAAGCTTCTAAATTGTTTATTCTGGCAATACATTTTAATTTAATTTTATTTTCCTGTTTCGCCCCATTTTAAAATAAAAATAAAAAAATTATAATTTTTTAATTTTTTTCTTTTGGATTGTGTTTAAAGCAATCAAAAGAATTGTAAAACCGGTGGAATATGGAAGAAACTACATATTTTTAAATTTATGTGGTTTATAGAAGTTTTAGTTTGATTATTTTTTAATAAATTTTTTTCTGCAATTGGGCATATAAAATAACATGTCACAGCAACATTGTGTGACTTTTCATATTAAATCGTTCTAAAATTTTTTATATAGCAATTTTGATTTTAAAACCGCAGAAATCTTCTTTAAAAACATTGATGGCAGCAAAGTTCGCACTTGTTGACCAATAACTTGGTTCTTTTGAGAAAGAAAGTTGCAAGAAAATTGTAAGAATATGTTTTAATATTTTTTTAAATATTCCAAACATAAAATGACTCATACATATTTTTCCTTGTCACCTACAAAATACCTATCGTTGAAGTTAACAGTGTTTTCGTATTAACATTGGCTGTAGAATATGAATTTGGTCCAATTTTACATTATTTTTCAATAACATATGTTTTTTCTGTCAAATGACAACTGTTTCAAAACAAAATTTTTATGGAATAGGAAGTATTAAAATTTCATATTACTAACGTTAACAGAACCAACGTATGAGTTATGGAATAAGGCTATTAATGTAGAATTGCTGTGACAAATATTTTTGTAAGATATGTCATTCCGCTAGATCACTGTACACGGCGAATTTTTGGTCTTTATCATGAAAGGGATAAAAAGAAAGATATAGCGAAGAGTTAGAGGGTTAAATTATTTCACAAAAATTTTCCTTGTATTGTTTTTACATAGAAATGCTAAACACATTTTAACCCTAAAATGCAAGAATTACCTATGCCGATTTACCATATTAATTTCAAAATACACTCGTACACGCTGGGCTCCGTACGAATTCCATATACATACCTACATACATACATATATCCCTTTATTCGTTTTGGCGATATTCGTTTGTTTTTGGGGACTTCTTAGTTTTAGTGTGTTTCGTTTTTACGAAATTTTCGTTTTTTAGCGATTTTTCTTACTTTTGACGATTTTTTCGTTTTGGTGCTTTTATCGTTATATCGTTTTTAGGGTTCCGTACACGGAAATTGTAAAGGAACCCTATTGTTTTCGCTACGCTGTCCGTCCGTCCGTCTGTCTGTCACAGGCTGTTTTATGAAGAACCGTCAGAGCTACGGACTTGAAATGTTCACAGAATATGTAAAACTTTGGCCGCTACAACAACAAATATATAACAGTTAAACATTAATGGGTGTTGTAAAGCGAGCAACGGAACATGTTGAAATACTAATGTTATATGCAGACACTTATATATAGACACTTTTCAAAGTTAGTGTTAATTGGTGTAGTCTGTATAATAACCTACGCCATTTAACACTGATATCTAAAACAATAAAAATTAAAGGGTGTTCAATCAGTTAATGTAATTTTGACTATGTAATTTAGACAATTTGCTGTTTCTTGAAAACCGTAAGACGCAAACTCCTGAAATGTTAAAAAATCCCTAAAATGAAAAATTCCAAAATTAAAAAAATGTCAAAACGAAAAAAGCGCTTAAAGACAAAAAGCACCAAAAGTAAAAAAATCGCTAAAACGCAAAAAATCACCAAAACTTAAAAGATCGGGAAAAAACTTTAAAAAAAGCCCAAAACCGAAAAAAGTTGTCAAAGCGAAAAGCATTAAAACTTAAAAGAATCGCTAAAACTAAAAATATCGTCAGACAACGAAAAAATCGCCAAAAATGGAAAGAATTCACCAAAACGAAAAAAACGCCAGAACAAAATAAGCGCCAAAACTAAAAAATACTTCGTGAAAATCCGAAAAAATCGCCAAAACTAAAAAATCCCAAAACAAAAACAAATCCCCCCGTAAGAGTGCTATATTCGGCTGTGCCGAATCTTATATACCCTTCATCAAGCAATAAAAGGTATATGTATGTATGTATGTATGTATGTATGTATGTATGTATGTATGTATGTATGTATGTATGTATGTATGTATGTATGTATGTATGTATGTATGTATGTATGTATGTATGTATGTATGTATGTATGTATGTATGTATGTATGTATGTATGTATGTATGTATGTATGTATGTATGTATGTATGTATGTATGTATGTATGTATGTATGTATGTATGTATGTATGTATGTATGTATGTATGTATGTATGTATGTATGTATGCATGTATGTATGTATGTATGTATGTATGTATGTATGTATGTATGTATGTATGTATGTATGTATGTATGTATGTATGTATGTATGTATGTATGTATGTATGTATGTATGTATGTATGTATGTATGTATGTATGTATGTATGTATGTATGTATGTATGTATGTATGTATGTATGTATGTATGTATGTATGTATGTATGTATGTATGTATGTATGTATGTATGTATGTATGTATGTATGTATGTATGTATGTATGTATGTATGTATGTATGTATGTATGTATGTATGTATGTATGTATGTATGTATGTATGTATGTATGTATGTATGTATGTATGTATGTATGTATGTATGTATGTATGTATGTATGTATGTATGTATGTATGTATGTATGTATGTATGTATGTATGTATGTATGTATGTATGTATGTATGTATGTATGTATGTATGTATGTATGTATGTATGTATGTATGTATGTATGTATGTATGTATGTATGTATGTATGTATGTATGTATGTATGTATGTATGTATGTATGTATGTATGTATGTATGTATGTATGTATGTATGTATGTATGTATGTATGTATGTATGTATGTATGTATGTATGTATGTATGTATGTATGTATGTATGTATGTATGTATGTATGTATGTATGTATGTATGTATGTATGTATGTATGTATGTATGTATGTATGTATGTATGTATGTATGTATGTATGTATGTATGTATGTATGTATGTATGTATGTATGTATGTATGTATGTATGTATGTATGTATGTATGTATGTATGTATGTATGTATGTATGTATGTATGTATGTATGTATGTATGTATGTATGTATGTATGTATGTATGTATGTATGTATGTATGTATGTATGTATGTATGTATGTATGTATGTATGTATGTATGTATGTATGTATGTATGTATGTATGTATGTATGTATGTATGTATGTATGTATGTATGTATGTATGTATGTATGTATGTATGTATGTATGTATGTATGTATGTATGTATGTATGTATGTATGTATGTATGTATGTATGTATGTATGTATGTATGTATGTATGTATGTATGTATGTGTGTATGTATGTATGTATGTATGTATGTATGTATGTATGTATGTATGTATGTATGTATGTATGTATGTATGTATGTATGTATGTATGTATGTATGTATGTATGTATGTATGTATGTATGTATGTATGTATGTATGTATGTATGTATGTATGTATGTATGTATGTATGTATGTATGTATGTATGTATGTATGTATGTATGTATGTATGTATGTATGTATGTATGTATGTATGTATGTATGTATGTATGTATGTATGTATGTATGTATGTATGTATGTATGTATGTATGTATGTATGTATGTATGTATGTATGTATGTATGTATGTATGTATGTATGTATGTATGTATGTGTGTGTGTGTGTATGTATGTATGTATGTATGTATGTATGTATGTATGTATGTATGTATGTATGTATGTATGTATGTATGTATGTATGTATGTATGTATGTATGTATGTATGTATGTATGTATGTATGTATGTATGTATGTATGTATGTATGTATGTATGTATGTATGTATGTATGTATGTATGTATGTATGTATGTATGTATGTATGTATGTATGTATGTATGTATGTATGTATGTATGTATGTATGTATGTATGTATGTATGTATGTATGTATGTATGTATGTATGTATGTATGTATGTATGTATGTATGTATGTATGTATGTATGTATGTATGTATGTATGTATGTATGTATGTATGTATGTATGTATGTATGTATGTATGTATGTATGTATGTATGTATGTATGTATGTATGTATGTATGTATGTATGTATGTATGTATGTATGTATGTATGTATGTATGTATGTATGTATGTATGTATGTATGTATGTATGTATGTATATACTTCGTATACCTACTATGAAATGAACTGGAGGCTAGACCTTTATGATTAATTTTCAATTTCGAATTGCGTGGGGACGTATCCCATTGAGAAACAATTTTTTTCCAATTTTTATTTATTCTAGAGTCCGACCGAAATTTCGGTTTCGGATTCGGCAAAAATTGTGGTTTCAGCTGATATTCGGGTTAGGCCAACTTTTTGGCCGAATGCCGAAACTTTTTATTCTGTATAAATAAAGGAGTTAATCGTAATAGTATTTTCCAAATTTAAAATATATCAGCACCATGAATCTGTTTTTCCCCGTCCCATATCTTTTCAAATTTAATGAAAATTTTACGTAAGGAACGTTCACACTTGGCAAATATTTGCCCAAAAAACTTAACCACTACTTTTGCTAAGCACTAGTGTGATTTAACTTGGTTTTTATATCACAAAATAAAGTTAATTATGCTGCAAAAAGCTATTTTGAAATTATTTTTAATAAATTCGAACACATATTTAAAAAAATAATGAAATTAAAAGAAATATAGTTTTAGCTCGTCTATTGCCACGTTTTTTTTTGCAAATATTTGCCAAGTGTGAACGTACCTTTAGTTTTATGAAGCGTAAACAAGATACAGCACCATAAATTATTCAACTGTTTGTTGCCAAAATAGATAGCATAAACTAAGGAATGGTAAACCGATTTCAATACCAATCGAAAATCTATTTTGTGTCATAATCACCCTTATTCTATTCGGCGTCGGCAACATCCTCGACAATTTTGAATCAACATCACTTTAACGCAACATCAATACTAACTTTGTATTCACTAACAGCCTTATGACGACGTTGACTATTTATCGATAGTACTAATTAAATACAACACACATATCCAATATTTGAGTCAACTTTTGTTCACTATTTTCAGTAAAAGTGTTTTTGAACAAATAAAAACTTTTTAAATACATTAATATTAAATGTTTTTTCTTCCGATTCTGATTCCAGTGACGAAAAAAAATTAATAGTGGAAACATGAATCTTCAGACAGAAGTCATGCATTTTTCAGTAATTTTTTATTTCGTCCATATTTAATTATAATTTGCAAGTTTTTTAACACATATTTACTTTTACTAATTTTTATTTTACTATTTAAGTGTGTTTTTCATTTCTTGTTTACACACAACAGAACACAAGAAAACACAACACCAAAAACACCGACGACAAAATTGAAGGCAACATCAACGTAAATTTTTCTTACAGAATACCGACCATATGTTGCCAGTCATTTATAAATAGCACTACTATCATCGGGAATACGGATTTACTTACAATAAATGATTGAAAATGTTGACGACGCCAAATAGAATAAGGTGAATAAATCGATTTTTCGCTATCGAATTTACTTCATCGATTTTGCACTGACATTGATTATTTGTCTTTTAAAATAGATTTTTAAATACTATTAAAATATGAAGAAAGCTCGTTTTTAGTCTTCACGATAAATTTAATACTTTCGTGAACAATTCTTTATTGTGTATATTATCGACGGAACGCGGGCGCAAATCAAAAAACTTCACTTTAGTAGAGATGAAATCATATAAAAATAGGTAAATATTCCACTTTGTTATATCATTTTAGTTATTCCGACTCAACTTTTTGATTGGTGCTCTTGTAACGTCATCAATAGAGTGATGAAACACTCCTAAATATATGTGTATGGGTTATTCCAATTATATTTATCATTTATGCAAATTTCATGTCAAGTAGTTTTTATTAGTCATATGCTCGTAACTGTTTAACTTTTATTTTTGCCCGATGGAATAAAATATATTCAATTTGTGGTATTATTTTGACTGACATTGTATGTATGTAGATATACTCTTACGCCCCTTTCCACAGTATACGGTTAAAAGTTAACGTATAATTTAACGGGAAGTTTTGTATACCGAATTTGCTGTTAAAAACCAGGAAAGCTTTTAATCACATTGTGAAAGGGGCCGTTAATAATATAATTGACTTTTTAATTCTTGTAAGTTTTAAAAAACGTCAATATTTGTTAATGCTAGAAAAGTTTCGGTAAGTTTCTGATTCGGCCGAATGTTAGGTTCGGTTCGGTCTAAAAAACAGGTTTCGGTCGGACTCTATTTATTTCTTAACGTAAAGTTCTGATTTTCATGAAGAAACATAAAACATATCCATATACATAGAAAGCAAAAATAATAATAAAAGCTGAAAATAAATTAATAAAACGTGTGTCAACAATATGTGCATATGTGAAAATAAATAATGTAGTTAAAAATTGTATCTTTTATTTCATATTTTTTAGCTGCTGCCACTTTTTAATCAGCATATGGTTAAGCAAACAACCTATATATGGTTATTTAGAACCATGCTATTTTTATATACAAATATAATATGATTAGTTTAAATCAGAGACCGTATTTTAATACTTTTAAAACCATATTTTTTGTTTTTTTTTCGTATCAAAAAACAAACACTTGTGATTAAAAAATTATATTTATCCATTTGTATTTTTTTATTTGAAACAAAGCATTTTTATTTTAGTTTCTTTTCGAAAGAAAATAAAATAAATGTCGTTTATTATTTATCGTTTGTGATATTTTCAACTTTTTCATCGGATGAAAAAATTTTGTGTCTATAAGAAAAATGTGTTGTAAGAAAAAATCATATAAGGAAGAAAGTAAAATAATAAAATGTTTATATGCACATTTGGAACACGTTTTGAATCAGTTAATACAAGGAGAGGAGGGAAAAATTGCGAAAATTACGAAAATCTGCAAAAATTTTCTTGTACATAAAAGATTACAATGTTACGATTGATTAAAAGCTCAAAAAATGTAAGAAAACCATAAAATTTGAAAAAATTTCGCTTATCGCAAAAATAGCAAAAATTAGCGAAAAATTGCACAAATTTAAACAAACCATAATTTTGATTAAAAAATGCTAAAACTGTAAGGAATGACAAAATTTTGAAAAAAATCGCGAGAATGGCGAAAATTCGCAAAAACTTACTAATAGCGGCGTGATACCAAAGTCGAATATGGTTTAAAAATCATGTAAACTAGAAAGAGCATAACAACTGACAGAAAGTTGCTACTATCCCGAACATTGGGAAAATTCGCAAGGATTTGCAAAATCCAAAACAAGCCCTAACATTGATTAGAAACCGCTAAAACCGCATGTTCACGAAAAATTGGTAAAATTATTGAAGAAATCACTAAAATTGTGAAGAATAACAAAATCTCAGAAGAAATTGCTAACATCGCGAAAAGTGCAATGTTTAGTAAAAGTTTTTGTTCTTTAAATTTGGTGTGAAATATTTTCAAATATTTAATATTTGAAGATTTTGAAAAAAAACAATCATTTGAAAATTTTTCGTTTATTTTTTCATCATGATGGATATTTAAATTTGAAAATATATATAAATATTTTATTTTTTTGTACAAATGAAAATAAATGTTCATCACCAAATATATTTATATGGTATGGAAATAAAAAAAAAAGTTTTTGGCTCTCTGGTTTGAATCATAGTACATTATTATATTTACGTTCAATCCAAGAGTTATATAATACAACAATATTATATTTAGAACATATTTATTTTCATGTATGATTTGACTCCAACCATATAATTCAATCATAGATTATGGTGGCCTCAACCATGTGTTTTCTTTGCGTGCATAAATTCTGACCGCATCAGTTTTTTTAAAGTGAAAACTGTCGATATATTGCTATTAACAAAAATGTCAGGTTATTGAAGAAAAAGAGATTTTTTTAGTTCCTCCTTAATATGTAAAAATTTTTTCAGAACCTTAGGCAGGTCATATACTTTCTAAAATTTTTAAAACTTTAAATGCGTTTTGCAAAATTTAATTTATTTTGGAGATATGACTACGTTGCAATAAAGGAGCGATATATGTAGTACAATGCCCATATATGTTTGAATCAGTGATGCCATTAGGATACGAAAGATACATTTTTCGTATCTTTTGATGACTTTAGGTACCATGTATAAACCTGACATTTTTCGTATCTTTCGAATCTGTGCTTAAAATGTACAGAAATAAAATATTAAACTTTCCGTCTCTGACAAAGTTTTTTACAGTTATCATTTCGTTATGAATACTAAAAACTGCCTTTACTCGTATATTAATTTTTGCAAAAATTAATTTGTTTTGACAACATCCAAATAGTTACATATAATTAATTTTAAAGTTTGCTTACTGTATTTTTAAAATTGCATACCTAATATTTATGACTTAAATAAATATAAAAATGAATTTATATGATATCATTTTCTTTACAATATGAAATAAAAATGTTATGTTAATATATCAACCCCTTTGCGCGAAATGATCGTAAGGGACGTTTTGTAAAAAAAAAACAATTTTTTTTATTGAAATCAAAATTTCATAGTTTAAAATCGTAAAAATATCAAAATTTTTAATAAGTTTTGAAATACAGGCTATACAGTTTTATCGTAAGCGACAGATTATGAATATAAATCATGTTTAAATACAATAAAAAACCCTCCTCCTGAAAAATTAAATTTTTGTCGCTTACGATCATTTGGCGCTAATGGGTCGATATATTAAACGTTAAAAACGGATTTTAAAATTTTTTCAATGTGTACCTTTTTGGGAAAAAATGTATTTTTTTGGAAACTAAAATGTATCTTTCTCGAAATTTCACTGGCAACACTGGGTTGAATAAAATTTGCACTAAGATTTAGTTTCTTAAAGAATTCTACATTGTCTTTCTAACCCCCGACAAAAAAGAGGGGTATTTAAGTTTCTAGTGCGGATCTGTATGTCTGCATGGCGCAGGCAGACCATAGAGCCCAAACGGCTGGACCGATTTTGACTTGTTTTTTTTTTTCTATTTGAAGGATGATCGAGAGTGTTCTTAGCTATGTTTGAAGACAATCGGTCCAGCGTAAGCGAAAACAAACTTATAAAGCCTTACGACATTGTGGTCAAGGGTATAAAAATCGCTATAACTAAAAAAGTTCACAAAAAACCGAAGAAACCCCAAAACCGAAAAAAGCGCCAAAACTGGAAAAAGCGCCGAAACTAAAATAAATCGCTAAAACTAAAAATATCGTAAAAAATCAATTAAAAAACGTTAAAACAAAAAAAACAAAAAACTTTAAAACAACAAAAAAAAAGCGGTAAAATCAAAAAATAGCTAAAAACTAGGGATGTAACGAATACCGATACCGATACCGATATATCGGCGATACTTCAGATTTTCCGATACATCGGTATCGGCGATATTTCACTGTCGATACGACGATAGTTTAAAAAATTTTTCAGTTTTTTTTAAACAAATTATTTATTTTTTTTGTTAATTTTACCACGAACTAAATTCATTTCGTTATTTTTTAAATCTTATTAATATCTATTTTAAAAATTAATAATATATTACGCTGTTATTTTGCAAAAACAATAATTTATTTATTGTTAATTTTACCATGAACTCAAATTCAATTCATTGTTTTTTAAATCTTATTTCCAGCAAAAAAAGACATTATAAAGAAATCATGAAAATGTAGAATTCGCGATCCGGAAATATTGCGAATTTGGATAATTTCTAATTAGTTTCACATTTGCTTGTCATTGCAAGAAGTTCTCTTTTTCGATTACCAATCACCGAATTTGAAGTGCTGTTAGGACAAATTTCTTTTTCGGTGTTCTATAATGATTCCTCAAACAATTCTGGCAAAAAAAAAACCGACTTCAGTATAAAGAGTAATATACTTGATGGCCTTCCATATAAACAATTTTGAAAATCGGTATGCAAATGGAGGAATTGTGCTCTAATAAATATTTTGGGTGGAGGCGTGGAAGACTTGGCCCACAGATTTTCGTAGAAAAACTATGCGACCAAACTCTAGGCAAACGATTCCAAACAAAAAATAAATTTTGGAATTCGGCCCATAAATGGAGGAGCTATGCGATAATCAATATTTCTGGGGGAAGGGGAAATCCCGCACAGATTTTGGCGCAAAATTATGGTACCAACCTGAAGGGAGGTTTGCAGCAAATTTCGCAACTGATTTTCGAAAAAAAACTTGGTAATCGGTTCCCAATGACAAAGATATGCATGGGGGAAGCAAGGTTCCCCCTCCCATTTTCGAAAAGAATTATGGGGCCAAACTACTAGCGAACCCTTGAAAACAACACAAGAATTTTGAAAAGCTGTTCACAAATGACATAGTTACGGATTGGTGGGAAGGGGGACCAATTTTTGTAAAACCCTTTCAAACAAAACAAGAATTTTTAAAATTATTTCACAAATGACAGAGTTATGCGTGCACAAACATAAAAAAGTAAAAAAAAAATAACATACACACGAATTGATAACCTTCTTCTTTTTGGAAGTCGGTTAAGATAGGATGAACAATTACCCATTTTCAGAACTTGTTTCTTTTTATGCAAATTTAAACACAAAACTGTGTTTTCATGTAAATTTAAGTGAATAAATATAAACTTTTAGAAGACTTTTAATAATTAAGGTCATAAGTTATATAGAAGAATACTAGTTGATAAATGTCCTTTAAAAAATCGATTTTTTAAAAAGCATGGCGAGTATTTTTTAAAATTATAAAGGAATTACAAATTTGTACTTGCTTTTCTACTAATTATCTGCATATTTTTAACATACATTCTTTGGAAGCAATGAAAATGTAGTTCCTTAAAAATTACTTCCAATTTTATATACTGTGTTAATATCTATTTTAAATATTAATAATCTCTTACACTGTAATTTTGCATAATAAAAAAATTGCCCTTCTTGAGTTTTGTTAATCTAAACTTGAACTCAATTTCAATATTCGTATCGGTATCGGAATCGGTATCGGCGATATTTATTTTTAAGTATCGGAATCGGTATCGGATCGGCAAAACGGCGTATCATTACATCCCTACTAAAAACCAACAAATCGGCAAAAAACAATGAAAAAATCACAAAAATGGAAAAATCGTAAAAAACAAAAAAATCGCCAAAACAACGAATAAAACTTAAAAAAAAACTAATATTAAACGAAAGAGGATATACAAAGTCGCACTTTACTGAATTTTTTTAATTTCGGTAGTTTTTTTGCTTGTGCTTTTTTTCAATTTAATTTATTATTTTTTTTTTGTTGTTTTGTTTTGGTGATTTTTTCGTTTTGGTAACTTTCTTTGTTTTTTCAAGTTTTTCTTTGTTAAGAGTTTTTTTAGTTTTCTCGATTTTTTTCGTTTTTGTACTTTTTTTCATTTCAGTAATTTTTGTATTTTTGTGTTTTTTTCGATATGGATATTTTTGATTTTGTTCTTTTTTTAACTTTTTGGTTTGGCGATTTCGTTTTGGTTTTTTTCGGTTTAGCACTTTTTCATTTTGAAGATTGTTTTAGTTTTTGCTATTTTTATAACTTTGGGTTCTTTAGTTTTGGCGAATTTCTTCGTTTTGATGCTTTGTCGATATTTTTCGTTTTGGCTAGATTTTAATTTTTGGTTTTTTTTAGTGTTAGTGTTTTTTTGTTTTGGCGATTTTTGTTTCGTTTTTGCTATTTACTTTTCGATAACAATAGGGTTCCTCTTCACCTTTGGTGTACGGAACGCTAAAAATTGGCACGAAATCTTAAAAAAACGCCGAAAATGGGGGCCACATGTATACTTTCAAAACTCCGATACACGTATACTTTTTTTTATCCTTCTTGTACAGTGTTATTGCTGTTGGCTTCGTTATATTTTCTTGACATTAACTGAGAGATCGTTTCATTCTGGTATGTGATGGAAATCGATCGATTTCAAATCGCGCGATTTCACAGAACTAATAATAGCGAAATATGTCTTATGTAAATCGCACGACACTGTGAAATCGAATTTAAATTCGAATAAACTATTCTAAGCCTCAAAAACAATAAAAAAACATCAATAAGTCATCTTTCAATAGTTAGTTTTTTGAAATCGGCGGGATACCAGATTATATATATTTACGTATTTGTGCAATTAATTTAAAAACCTTTGCATATTAATTTGAATTAATACAAAGAAACAAAATTAATATGTGAAAAAATAAACTTTGAAACTTACCTAGCACACTCGACACCTAAAGGTCGACCGTTGATATGATCCGAACAGGCACCAATTGTAAAACTGGCTGCACTAACGGGATTGCTGAGAGGCGGTGTATTAAGCGAGACATTAAGACCGGGTGGCAAATTGTTGGCATTTAACGAGTGATTGGGTGACATTGAAAGCTGGTTAGCAGCCGTAAGCAAACCGAGACCGGAAGCGGCTGCAGCCGCTGCAGCAGCTGCTGCTATACCAGAATTCGTAGGCGATCGTTGTGGGGTTACTTGCGGCGATGGCTTAAAGTTTTGATGGGCTTCTAACATTTCACAGGTCTTACAGTCGATGCCCTTGTAGTCGGGATGTTCAGGGCACATGTTTAGCATGGATGAAGTGCTTGCTGTCGAAAGCGTTGCTGGATTGAGATAAGCATCAGCTTGATTTAATGAGTGAGAGGTGAGCTGTTTTTGAAGCTGCTGTTGCTGTTGTTGTTGCTGGGCAGCAACCAATTGATGTTGAAGAAACTTACTAATTAACTTAACACTACTAGTATTTTGATCGGAGTTTAAAGCAGCCAATGAGGCGTGTAAGGAACTTATTTGAGCGACTGAGGCATTTGCGGCTGTAGCAGGTAATGAAAATGTATTCGCCGTTTGTTGAGACCAGCTCATCATATTATCATTTTCGAGGTTTTTATGTTGGCAATCATCTTCAGCTGTTCCAGCTCGGCCAGCTGTGAGACGCTGCAAATGCTGTTGCAAGAAATCACTCATTATGCTAGTGTTGAGATTACTTGTGGACTGGAGAGGCGTTATATGATGCGATTTAGGACTTAGATTTGACGAATACATTGTGTTTGATGTGATGTCTTGTTGTGATTGAGGTTCAATGGAATCGTTGTTGGAATTATCATTATTATACTTATGAATATTTACTAAACTATCAGTACTAATAGCATCTGTCGCTAAATTTCCGGTTGACGCCGATAGATCTACCCCTGAAGTCAGGGATAAAGATGTTGCTGATGAAGGAGGTGGTAGTGTTGGCGGCGGCGATGATGATGATATTGTTGTTGTTATTGCTGCTGCTTCTGCTGTTGCTACTGCTGCTGATGCTGCTAAGGAAGAGGAGGTGGATATACAGGTGGCCAATGTCGTAGTAGTTAGAGTACTAGAGGTGGTTAAACTATCTGTGGCTGAATCACTAATGTAATAGTTGTTAGTCTTTGTTTTATCTAAATTTAAGGAACCTAATGTAGTTGTGGTATTAGATGTCGCCGCTAATATTGTATCGGCTTGAGTTTTTAATGTTGGCGTTGTACTGTCATACATACACTGAGATTTCTGCTGATCGTCGTGATCATGAGGTGGCGCTGCTACTTGGGCCACATCACTGCTTGCAATAGAGATTGTGGTAATTGTATTGGTCGTCGTACAACAGGGAGACAATGACGAAGAAGATGATGATGATGAGGTGGAGGAGGAGGAAGAGGAAGTTCTAGAGATTGTAGACGCTGATGATAAAGATGAGGCGGCGGTGGCGTTTGAAGCTGATGTGACAACTGTAATAAGTCCGCTTGTTACGGTTGGTGTTTGTATTGTTTTGTTCGTGTTGACATCGTCCAGCTGTGCTGCTTCCATTCCACTCAATTCCACTTCACTGTGTGGTGAGGTAATCATGGGCGGTGCATCAACATCGACAGGTTCTAAGAACGATATCTGAGGATTTTCATCCATATTTCTTTGTATAATGGCACTCGAGTATTCACGTTGCATTAACAAGTGTTTTTCCAATTCTTGCAAGTCTAAGCCGTGTTCTGTGTTTGCATGCAAACTAAATGATTTGGTGATGCCAAATGAAAGTTTACAAATAAAACACATTAAAATGGGCTTTTGTATTTTAAAAAGATTATTTTCCTGTCGCAATTGTATGTTGGCATCATTTGCGCTCACAACACGAAATGTATGAATCTTAGGATTTATCGCTTTTTGCTGCTGTTGGTGCTGACTTTGCACTTGCGTCTGCGTTTGGGTCGGCTCTGGCGTATCTTTACACGATATTGAAGAAGAAGGACTGTTTGCTGCTACTGATCCTCCTGCTGCTGCTGCTACTGCTGCTGCTGCTGAAATTGTTGTTGTTGTTGTTGCTGATGATATTGATGTATCTTTTGCCGCATTAATATTAAAATTTACACAAGATTTTGTCGCTGTTTTGGTTGCTTGCAATACTGAAGCTGAAGTTTTTTCATTGGTAACAGAAATAGCTGCAACTAAATGAATGCAAAATTAATCTAAGTACTAATAAATATCGGTTTCTTTGTAACAAAGTTAAATGAAAATAACTGTTAATTAATTATTAGTAAATTAGAATAAAAATAAACTTTCTTTATTTGTGTTATTTTTTAAGCTTAAAAGGAAACCACCCAAAGCAATAAAATAGCCAAGAAATAAATAAAATTTATATTATGATTTTTTTCTTTCATTTTTACAAACAACATTACTAACCACTTAAAGAATTATCGTTTAAACTCGATAATGTTGCATTTTCTGCATCGATTATATATGAGCTGCCATCGATGTTACAAACGATTTTGCCTGTAAAACTTTCAACATCAGATGTGGACATTGGTGAGCTGTCATCTGTATAAATATTCTGCAAAAGAGAGACCGGTATAAAGATTAATTATGGCGGCCTAAAATTGTATGATTAACTTAACTAAAATTTTCATATAAGAAAGAATACAATTTTAGCTACAAATGTTTATAGCTTTCAAAAGAATTATATTTAAACTTTTTTAGAAATGATTTTGCGCCTGCCGGTTTGTTGTTTAAGATAAAGTAAAGAAAACTTCGTATTTTAGAAAAGTTTTTTCCTTTATTTATTCAGTGGGACTAAATTTTAAGCACTAATTTCGAATAATTACGAAATTAAAGTTTAAACACATTTTTACTTATTTCTGTCGCGCTCAAGATGGATTTTTACTTTTAGCGGATTTAAGGAATAATAGTACAATTCTATTACAAATATTCATGTTGCTGCAAAACATTTAAGCCGGCCATATTGCTTTCTTTAAGGGTAGTTTTTTCAAGTGAGGGTCAATAAACACTCACGAAAAGTTATAATGTTCCACAAAATGTTCCTCGTAGTCTTTTACATAAAAGTGATAAGCATGCCTTATACCTTATATGTAATGTTAACAAAATTTCCTAGTAATGTGCAAAGAGGGGAGATGACTTCAACTCCCGCCCTATAATAAAGGCCTGACGCAAACTTTCAAAACTCCGGTCGACGTATCTTTTATGTCCCCATCTGCGGGAATCCGTTGTCAGAACCTTGCTATTTTTGGAAAGATAGCTTTCTATTAATCGCCCTTATCGGGAATAAAAGTTCCCTAAAATTGTAATCGCCAATTTGGCTATTTTTATCCGACTGTGTAACCCAAAGAAGGGCATTGTGTTTATCAGCCTATGTATGTATGTACACATAGAAAAAAAGGAATGTAAAATCAATATGCCGGAATTTTGATTGGAAATCATATTAAATTTACAAGAAATAATTTGTCGTTTGAGTGTGTTAGCGTTTATTTGCTTTGTTCATTGCTACAATTTACTCTTCTGCTTAGTTGTGTAACTTGTTTTTGTTTATTCTTACATGGGTGTCTATGTAGACGACAAAAAACGAATTACCAACGAAAATTTACTTCTGCTGCTTTAAAATTACCATTCTTTCACAATAATTTTAAGCGGCAAATTATTAATCTAAACTTAAATCTCTTTTATTTAAAAATGTTCACTGTTAAAACAATTTTGTTATAAACGTTACATTACTTTTTCAATCGACATGACTATAACTTTAATTTCAAATAAGTTTTATGTCAAATAATCACATAAATCATGTTGAATTAAAAACAAATTCATTTTACATAGGATGGTATTTCTTTAGTGCATAGGTAAAGTAAAGTTTGAAGCTGTTGTGGCTGCAGTGGTTAGCGCGTGGACTGAATTCAAATCTTGGCTGGGGCAGCCAGTTACAACACAAAGTTTTCTGATGACTATCACGTAAGTAAAATAATTAATAGAATAGCTACATTAAAGGCATGTTGCTTCAGCTTGATATAACTTTAATTCAACATGATTCATCGTGTTGTTCCAACACCAAATTCACGTTGTTTCAACTTGAATTAACTTTGATTGAACATGATTCTTCGTATTGTTCGAATATCAAATTCACGTTGCTTCAACCCGAATTACTTTGATTCAATATGATTTTTCGTATTATTTCAGTATCAACTTCATTTTAATTTAACTGTACTGGAATATTAAATCAACATGAAATATAGTTAATTCAAAATGATAAATTTGCGTTCAAGATTATTGTAAATCATGTTGATTTAACATGAAACACCTACGACGATTTTACATGAACAAATTTCTGTGTGTATGCATTTTTTTAATACATTCGTGGAATGAAAATCATCGAAACACTGTGGCAGTGGTGGTGATTGCCAGGAGTGCGAGACCTTAACACGATAAAACAAACCTTCGCACTGACCCAAACTTTCCAAGTGGGACTACCGTAGAGGCTTTACCTCACGGGGCCCTGCGGGGTAGGAAAGCTCCTAGACCCGATTTAAACTATATTGATTCCTCTGTTGTTGGCTGAGATAGTTAGCGCGTTGATTACAAGCCCTGAGGTCCTGAGTTCAAGACTAGTTTCAAGCAAGCCAACAACATTATGAGCTCTTCTGATGCACATTGGTGTGTTATTGTGTTGATTGTTGTTGGACTTTTACAGTGATAAAGGCATAGCTCTGATCACTTTAGCTGTACCGATGCAGCGATTCGTACTGACATATCTTAATGCACATCACAGGTATATAATGTGAATAAAAAAGCCGCGATAAACTGCACTTTCCCAGTCTTGCCGTTGGTTTATTTTTTTTCATGCCCAATTTTTTTATTTTTTTGTTCTACTTAAGTCAAACTTTTTTGGTTTGATTTTATACTTAAGTATATATGAACATGTAAACATGTGAAAAGATCAAGCCAGTAGCTAATTGTTTATTAATATCATTATTTCGAACGTATTTGCTTGTGAATCCAAATTGATTATTAGGCTAAGGCTCGTAACGTTATATTCAGAAAGAAATTGTGAAATTTTTAATTAAAATCTTTCAAAAACTTTATGGAAACGAATGGACAGCTATTAAGAAAGTTATTAATTAATCTTAAAAAATTTACAATTTTGTGGCGTATAATAAAATGCCTCTGCATCTCTGCGAAAATATAAGGTTTAGGAAGAAACTGATAACGCCATTAGAAAGAGCATGTGAATTTCATTATGAATATATACAGCCCAATTATGAT
The DNA here is from genome assembly GCA_956483635.1 of Panzeria rudis. NCBI lineage: Eukaryota > Metazoa > Arthropoda > Insecta > Diptera > Tachinidae > Panzeria > Panzeria rudis. Next base: position 5,552,796 of record OY101452.1, read on the forward strand.
TAACAATTCCCCGGGAGTTTTTCCCCTATTCCCTGTTCCTCTATTCTAATAAAATCTCCATGGGAAAATTTTCCCTTTTCAAATTCCTCCCAGGGAAAAAAGTAATTATTCTAAATATGAGGGAGAGGGAGAAATTCTTGCGACTTTTTTCCCCACACATTTTGAAGGAAACTAATGCAAAAATTTTAAACTCAAATTAAGAAATGTTGTGAAACAGTTGTATAAGCATTTTTTATGACAACAAGTTTAAATAAATACCCGAATGTTATATTTCTGTCTTGTTTTAGGCATTTTAATCCACGCCTTAAAACACACTCAATTTTGCACGCATCCTATAAATTCACATATGTAATAGGTAAATGGAAGATTTGTTGCCGTTTAAAAAATTTACAATTTCCTTTTTACACACAATCATTGGGGAATTAATGCATCTGACCCTAGCCTTGGCCCAGTTTTCGCTGCACTTTCTCCTCATAAAGTTCTTCCGAGAGCATCTGAGTGACTACACTGTACATTTTATTTTTTATTTAAGCAAAAACATATATTTATATTAACACTGAACACTTACGGTAGCGCAGAAAAAAAATGTAAACACTAAACAATTGATCCAGATTTTCCCCTCTCCATTATTTGTTTACTCCCCTGCTTTTCAAAATAGGAGGATTTTTCCCCGGGAACAAATGAATGGGAAGAGAAAAACTTCCCGGGAAAATCTCAGAATCGAAAACTTCGACTTACGACATCCACATTTTGAGGTAATGATATGCCGAATCAGTAGAACTATGTGCAAAAGGGTGGAAATCTAACTCTCCCTAAAATGAGTCCCAGACGTAAACTTTAAAAACGCCAATACATGTGTACCGTTTTTTTGGTGGCTTGTACCAGAATTAGCCTCTATGAATAAAATTAATATTTAGCCATCGATTTTCACCAAATAAAGCTTATTTTATTTTAAGTATACGTGGCTTTATGATTAGTTACTAAAAATGGTAAGGTTTGACCACTTTCTATTTTTAACCCCCGACAAAAAGAGGGTGTTATAAGTTTGTAGTGTGTATCTGTGCGGATGTACAAACCCTCGTACAGACCAAACGGCTGGACCGATTTTGATTTAGTTTTTTTCTGTTTGAAAGGTGATTTGATCGAGAGTGTTCTTAGCTATGGTCCAGACGTTTAAAAGATATCTCATATTTTCTAGATGTATCCTGTTGCATCTGTGTGTCTTTGAGATCGTGGCTCCCAAACGGCTAGCTCGATTTTAATTTAGTAAATTTTGTTTGAAAAGTGACTTTATACAAAGTCTTCCAACCTATGTGTAAAGAAAATTGGTCCAGCCGTATTGAAGTTATCATCTATTTTCTTCAGGGGTTTTTAATTTCAGGCTGCTATAAGAAGCATGTGTAAAAAACAAATTGAAATTCAGGTTTGAAAAATTTTCAGGCGATTTTCTGTTTGGTAGTATGCAGCTTTAAAGAAAAATCAACACAATTTTTGTTTAATACAGAGATGGTATATCAATTATTGTAGACTTTGTTCCGTCAACTAAAACAAAAACTAATGTTCAGACAATTGTTTGCTCAAGAAATTTTTGATATTTTGTGTTTTTATGGTCTTTGAAATAATTTTTCATGTATTATACGTTTACATAACAATTATTCCGTGTAGAAATAAATACAAATTTCAAACCTGAAATTCAGGCGGATCTGCATACTAGGGTTTAATGGCAATTTCATTTCAAGTGGTTTTTGTAATAAAGTTCGACAACCCCTTTCCAACTTATGATAAAATCTGTGGAGCGACCTCTTCAAAAATACAAAATTTTTGAACAAAAAAATTGCAAAAATCATCCATAGAATTTGAAATTTTGACAGTTTTTTATTAGGGGTTCATAACACACCAAACATATAGTGTTATCTATTTTTTGGAATTTTTCTTGTTACATAGTGTTATATCCCAGCAAAAACTTTGCTTACTGCCAGGCAAAAAAGCATATTAGGATTTCAATCGTAGCTGCTTATTTTGGTTTGAGAAGTTTAAAATAATAAGTGGTGCCCCTTAAAAATGTACTCATATTGTATCAGCATTAACTAGTTATTATTTGACTTACTTGAAGCTAAAATAAAACTGAAAAAAAATTTTATACACACTATATTTTATTTACATATATATTTTCACACTTGTTTTTTTTAACAGGCTGGGATACGCACCGTGCTCTTTCAGATTTAAAGACAATTACTTTACTCAATCAACTATATGCCTTATAAACTTAAGCACCAAAAATTCATTTTCATACACAAACATGTTAACTTAAAAAGTGTTTGTCTACTTGTTTTATTAAAACATAGGAACAAATTGTAACTACTTTCAGGTAATGAGATAAATTCATAATAATTTTATTTATTACTGAGTAGTAGTTCTAATTTGGAGCATAGTAATAAGATAAATAAGTACCATTCATTAATTTGTAGCTCATTAAAAGATTATTACCGATTACAAAAATCCCAAACGTTTTTGCTGGGATATTCTCCATTACGTAATCACCCTCGTTTTTTATTGCAGCAAAAAGCAAACAAAAGAGATCACAGTGTATTCGAGCATAAAATTGCACGTCCCTTATCATTTATGTTAATTGTATGACAATTTCATTTTTCGAGTACAGTCAGCGAAAGTAAATCAAAAGATATAAAATGAAATAAAAGAAAATTTCAGTTGGTGTGCCTGTTTTTTCTTTCAGTGTATTTAACGATGGTCACAAGAGGGTTAAATGACAAATTGTGTTTCCTTTCATTATCGGCACCAACCCCTTTCAATGCATTTTACATTTATTTAAAAAAAGGTGTATTTCAAGAATTTATTGTTTGTTTAGTATCAGTTTGCATGTAGTAAAAACCAATTCACAAGTATTTATTCGCATGTCAGCAATTACAATGATAATTGTCAGTGCATGTATTTATTTATTTATATTATTTTTCTTTTTCTATCTATTTTCAGGTACACTCGATGCAATAATTATAAGTACAATAGTGCAGGTATGTAATATACAGGGAAACAGCAAATATGCAACAGCATGCTTTTTCCTGTTCGATGTACGTAGGCGCAAAAAAGATATTTATACGTTTCAGAGCTTTCTAAACATATTGGCATCGATTTGTTAGTGCATATTTTTGCATATTTTACCCTTTACAGCATGTTTTTGCATATTTTACACTTAGTCTCATATTTAGGGCATTTCTATTCTATTTTTTGAGGCATATTTGGCTGTTTTTCTGCATATTTTGATTGATTAATTTTAAGGGCGCTGTTGGCTGAGTAGTTAGCGAGTTCGACTACAAACCCTGAGGTCTTTGGTTCAAGACTAGTTCCAGGCAAGCCAACAACATCATGAATTTTTCTCATGTGAACTGGTGTGTTATAGTGTTAGTTGTTATTGGACTGTGAAAGTGATGAAGGCATAGCACTGATCACTTTAGCAGTACCGGCAGCGACTGATGCTAACGTATCCTAAAGCACTTCACAGCACCCTCCTTCTATTTTGAAGTCGGTTTAAAAAACGCTAAAACAAATACAGTTTTCAGAATGTAAAGAATTGGCAAAATGAAAAAAAATCTCAAAACGCGCAAAACTGCTAAGCGGACGAAAAACCCCAATTTTTAGAATAAATAGCTAAAACTAAAACAATAGCGAGAATGTAAACAATCGGCGAAATGAAAAAAATCGCCTAAAGCGAAAAAAAATCACCTAAACGTAAAAAAGTGGAGAACGGAAAAAATTGCCAAAACCTGAAAACTCGCTTACACAAATAACACGAAATGTAAAAAAATCTAAAGCATAAAAATTGCTAAACGGGGAAAATCGCTAAAACATAAAAAATCGCCAGAACGGAATATATCGGAAAAACAAAAAAAAATCTGCAACACGGGGAAGCGCAAAAATCACCGAAATTGGTCAGAATAAAAAAGTCACCGAAACGGCAAAAATTAAAAAAAAATAATATAAAATAAAAATCTTCAAAACAGCAATACCACTTTTTTATACATGTACATTAGGGTGTAGATCCTTAGTAATAAGATTTGGATACGCTAGAACCCCTCATTTTGTGAGTTTTGAAAAAAATGCATTAGCCAAAAAATTTTGGGGTGGGATGAGGGTATTTGAATGAATGAATTAAGGGTAAACGGGAAACATAGGACACTGCGACCTAAGTAGATCTATTGTATCCCCTGCCATGTGCTAGGGCACCTCATCTAGACCCACTCTCCTGAGGAATCTCAAGATTGCCAGTGGGTCGAGTGTTGGCAGTTCCCAATCCTCCAATAGGTGTTTGTCCAATTGGCTATATATTCTGTGGCATAACGCTTCGCACTCCTTTAGAATATGCTCTGGAGTTTCATCGTCGTAATCACAGAATCTGCACAGGCACAGGTTGTTACTCTCAATGCCAAGTCTGTTGAGGTGTTTTCTCAGTCTGCAATGGCCTGTGAGGAAGCCTGTGAGGGACATGAGAGCTATGAAACGGTTTTGGTTATATGTTCCAATCATTAGCTTTGCATGCCTCAATACAGCGAGATTGAGCCAGAGATGTTCTCTAGTCCTCTTGATCTCCATCGATATATCTTCCCGGGATTTGTGCAGTCCAAGTCCGCAAAACGGTTCTGGACCGATCATGGGTGTACTTGCCACCCTCCTGGCCAATTTATCTGAATTTTCGTTTCCTACTACCCCGGCGTGTCCAGGAACCCAGCAGAGTGTGACCTTATTCATGCTGCTTATCTGATTTAGCCTAATGCGACATTCCCAAGCTAACTTAGAGGTAAACTCATATGATCTGAGTGCTTTGATGGCAGCCTGACTATCCGAGCAGATGGCTATTTCTCTCCCTCGGTATCCCCTGCCAAGATTAAATTGTGCGCATCTCTCAATGGCATAAACTTCTGATCGAAAAATTGTAGATTTTCCCAAGGATTCATGGTAGTTAATACTTGGTCCTACAACTCCCACAACAGAGCCTGCCGGCGTTCTGGAACCATCAATGTACCACCTGATGGTGCCAGTTCCAAAGGGGTGTCATTTCCCCCATTTCCTTCTACTGGCCAGGACAGTCTCAAACCTCTTGTCGAAGTCATACACTTTATCCATCACATCAGAGGGTTGCGTAAGCAGGGAAATCTTCTTGCCAGGGATGATTGCTCCCATTGGCTAATTAGAGACTGCCTGGCAGCAGTCTCTATCACAATCGTCAGAGGTGTGAGTTCCATAGCCACCGTAGGACACGTCCTCATTGCCCCTGTTATGCAGAGGCATACTAGCCTCTGTAATTTATCTAACCGATCTCTGGTCGTAGCCAGCCTGACCCTGTCCGACCAGGCAACTGCACCATAAGTGATGATAGGTCCCACTATGGGATGAGGGTAAGTGGCTCATCAACGGGATCAAACATAGGAGAAAACGAGACAAAATCCACAAAAACCTTCAGAACTACGGCTGAGTCGCTCCCCGAAGGGTAAAATGTAAGACTGACCCCCACTAATATTTCCCCACCTAAATTTTTATGAACATAACAATACCCTATCGGCCCTGCTTAAGGGAACTCCCATATCAAATAATATTTTTTTTATAAAATTAGCACCCACCACCCTAACCAGCCCCAGTGTCCCTAGAGGAGTCAAATGTTCGATCGACCTCCAATATTCATAAAGTTTCATAAAAATCACTTTAGTAGACCTAGTTGAAAAAGAATATCTACTTTGGATGGGTGTGGGCACTGCCCACTTTTCGAACCACCAAATTATATTTCCAAAGGAGCTCAATGTGTGTGTAAAGTGTTATTAGAATCGGTTAAGTAGAAATAGTTGAACAATAGTATTCACTTTATATGGGCGTGACACTGCCCACTTTTTAAATCACGATACTGTATTGCTATGGCAACCTTATTATGTATGTGCAAAGAAGCTACAAGTTTATCAGACATCTTGAAATTTTTGGAAATAACATTGAAAGAAACGAAAAAACTATTTCGGATAAATTGCAAATGAGCCTTGAATTATTCAACGTAGTGTTGGAAGACGAGAGAAGCACTTATTTTAATGCATTAAAACGAGTATGAATACCCTTTAAATGCATTTTGATATCGAAGCATGCAGTTTTAATAGTTTTAATGCGTTATTAACAGAAATGTCTATAATTTTGTTTATACAATTTCAGATACAATAACTTTCAGATAAATAAAAGTAGAAATCTATACACTTAATAAAAAGGAATTAAGTTACGTATGGATGGGTGATTGCTGGATAGGTGGACAATTGAAAAAATAATTCATAATAAATGACAAGATTTTAAAACAAACTATAAGCACTTAGCGAAATTGTTATAGCCCTGTGTATGAATGCAGAAGCAATTAAGTGTGAAAGTATGAACTAAATTGGGATAACACAAGTCGACAAAATTATTTGTGTAGCTTGAAATTTGTGTATAAAATTTGAGCTATGTTTTAATGAAGTTCGTGACCTGTTAATTAGTTTTTTATTGGCTTTGGTTCTCGTTATAAACTTTTATGCAAAAATGTAAGGCCCGGTTCCAACTATTTGCTGAAAAAATCCTTAAATCGTAGATCTGCATTCAGGAATATTAAAGCACTTTTCTGCCATTAAAAGGTTAGGTTAGGTTATCAGGTCGCTGGTGAAAATTATAAAGAAAGGGTTCCAGCCCACTTGGGTCAAATAATAATGGTCCCTTTGTGATACCTGTAAAGGAAAGGAAAGGAAAGAGAGAACAGGACAGTGTATCAAATAGAGTGAAAGGAGAGGAGTTAATAGAGGTATTAGAAGTTAGTTCAAAGAGAAGAGAGAAAGAGGTAAGGCGTACGGAGTTCCGTGCAGGAAGGGTCGTTCGTGTTTTAGAAACGCCATTTGGGTAGTCAGCGAGTGAACCACCCGCTGCTCCTAATGAAGGAACTTATGTTCTTGAGTTCTATTTCTGAGAACTCGGAGAGGCTACCGAAGAGTCTTTTGCCCAGTAGGCGAAGGCGGTGGTCCTCCAGAGCTGGACAAAGGCATAAAAGGTGCATTACATTCTCTTCTTCTTCTACGTCATTACAGCTTGTGCAGTAGTCATTGTATGGGAGACCCATACGTCTAGCGTGGGTTCCAAAGGTGCAGTGCCCCGTGACCGTGGCCATGAGGTTGCGTAGGTGTGGTTTCGTGAAATCTAGAAGTTGTTTAGTTCTTTTTGTGTCAAGGCGAGGCCATATTGTTCTCGCAGTAGAGCAAGTTGGTTCATTGTACCATCTGGTTTGAGCCAACTGCAAGAAGGCAGCGTCAATTCGTCTCCAGCAAGATGAGAGTGGGAGCCCGCAGAGATCGTCAATATCGACATCCCGAAGCAAGGTTTCCCTCTTAGCCAGATCATCCGCAATGATGTTGCCTGAAACGGACTCGTGTCCCCGTACCCATCTGAGGGTGATACCTAGATTGCTCGCCATCGTGTTAAGTGCTGTGCGGCATTCCAGGACTAGGCTGGATGTGGTGTACACACCAGTGAGTGCTTTAATCGCCGGTTGACTGTCAGTTATGATCTGAACGTCGGCATTTGATATCCGGTAAAACCTTAGCCAGTATATTGCTCGTTTGATGGCAGATATTTCTGCTTGTAGGATGCTACATTCGTCCGGGAGTCTGAAAGACATTTTGATCCCGAACTCAGCGATATAGACAGACCCGCCAACTCTCGTTCCCCATTTGGAGCCATCGGTATAAATGTGTATGGCACCGTGTGGTGTTGGGGAAAAGTCCCCCGGAGTATCGGAGTATCGGAATTCTTTCCTGAAGGAGGGCTTCGGAGTGCAGTAGTCAATGAGATCCGGAATGGTATCAGTAGTCTCTAGAATGCTAGCATGACCCCACGGTAGATGGTTCCATGCGCCGATTGCGTTAAGCCTAATTGCTGTACGTAGTGCTTGCTTTCTGGCCAGCAGATCCACTGGTAGCCAGCACAACGCAGCGAAAAGAGCCTTTGTTAGTGTGGATCTTAGGGCACCAGTTATCATGATTGCCATTATGCGAAGAACCCTCTCTATGCGAGATCGATTGCTCGCCAAGTCCAGTGCTTTCCACCAGACGGATATGCCGTAAAAAAGTATAGGCTTGATCACTGTCTCTAATATCCAATTGACCCCTTTGGGATATATACCCCAGGAGGGACAAATGGCGTTTCTGCAAACATAAATTGCCGTTAAGGCTTTAGCTGCTCTTGCATGAAGAATGTCTCTCCATGTCAAGGACTACACCTAGATATTTGGCGTTGTCCGAAAGGGCTAGTGTGATTCCATTTAATTTTGGTAGCATGAAAGCTGGAATTTTGTACCTTCTTGAGAAGAGTACTAATTCCGTTTTGGTAGGATTGACACTTAGGCCATTCTGTGAACACCAGTCACTGACCTCGTTAAGTGCCGTCTCCAGCCTTTGTGTTAACGTGTCTAGATGGAAGCCAGATATCGCCACCGCAACATCGTCTGCGTATGCAACGGTTTTGATATACATGGATTCCAATTTCTTAAGCAAAGCGTTTACCGTCACATTCCACAGGAGGGGTGATAGTACTCCACCTTGCGGCGTACCTTTACGTGCGTGCCTGGTGATGCGTGCTACACCCAAAGTGGATGTGATCGTTCTACTTTGAAGCATATTCTTTATGAGCTGATATATGGATCGGTCAATCCCTAGCTCCATGAGAGCCTGGATGATTGCCGCCGAGTTAATATTGTTGAAGGCGCCTTCAATATCCATGAAGGCTACCAGTGTGAAGTTTTTATGCTCGAGTGGTTTTTCTATGTATCCTACGAGCGAGTGCAAGGCCGTCTCAACTGATTTCCCCTTGGTATAGGCGTGCTGAGACGCTGAGAGGAGAGTACTGTCGACAGTTGTTCTGATATGAACGTCGATCAGCCGCTCCAGTGTCTTTAGAAGGAAGGAGGTAAGGCTGATGGGTCTAAAGTCCTTCGCCTTGGAGTGCGATGCTTTTCCCCCTTTCGGGATGAAGATAACATCGCAGTTTGTCCATTGGTTTGGAATATATGACCATGAAAGGCAGGCCCTGTATATGCTATGCCATTAAAAGGTATGCGCAAATTTGATTTTATTCAAAAGAAAGTTGAGGCAATTCAGTGACAAAATTTGCGATATGTATTTCTATACGCACATCTGCTGTATAGAAATCGCATCTAAATATATAAAAATTACATTAATTTGGTTTTTGATTAATTCAAACTTATGTGTTTAAATCTTCTTAGCTATTGTGAAATTTTAAAACGTTACAAAAATTACCCTTGATTATTTTGAAATCAAAATAACCGATTATTATATGTAAAAGATAATAAGTATTCATATAGCGAAAGTTTATGAAAAGCTCTCACAAAAAAAACTAACTACATATTATAATTATTTAGACAACAACTACGTTTTAAATAAAAATTAAAAAGAAAGAGAAAAATAATAATGCTAAATGCATTCACAATACAAGTTGTTGTACAAAATAATAACTTTGTAATTTGAATGTGGTTTTTGATGACATTGCCATCAAAGCATTAACTATATTAGAGTTTGTGTTGCTGTTCTTGTTGATATTTTTTAATAATAATTATAGATAATAACTACACTTATAATAAGAACAAACTTTGGCACACACACACACAAGCACATACATAAACACACACATACACACAAAATATTAATGTGTACTTGAGTTAAAGCTATTCTTGTAAAGTATTAAGTTAATGCCGACTTTTGGTTACGCTACACATGAATATTTTTCCACAATAGTTAGCTTAAATAAAAGGCAAGAAAATTTAATGAAAATTAAAGGACCTGCAAGGACATTTACAAAAGGGCAAAAGTTTTTGTATTGAAAATATTTCAACATAAATCTTTCAAAGAAAAAAAGTTTAAAATAAATTATTTAAAAATTCACTATTTTTTTCACTATTTTACACAAATTTTGTGTTTCTATTCATTATATTATTTCTCCTGAAGAAGACACCCAAAGGCGTGTCAAAATATCGAGTAAAATATATAAAATTGTTAATTTTTATAAATAAGACCTAAAGCTTAATAAATTAGTTACTGATATTCATTATATTTTTAAAATAATTGTTTAATTATTTTGACATTTGTTTGTTGAATTGTAGTGCGATAAACATTTTTAGTACCAAATACAAAAATTGGAAAAAAAATGTTAAGCAAATCCATATTTTTTTAGCTCGAATGTTTTAAAAAGCATTCTTAAATCATATTTTCATTAATTACTGCAACAATAATTGTGTAAACTTCTAAAAATTCATGTATAAAAATATTAATTCTTTAGAATACTTTTTATTGAAACTAAGTGCGGTTTAGTGCTGAGGGGAATTTTTTATTTCAAACCAATACTGATACAAAATGTTTTACTAATACATTCTTAGACTTAGGTTTTTGACAGCATACTTAGGTTTTTGAAGTTTCTGTTTGGCCTCTATGTACCCTATGGTATGAAGTGTATACAAATAACATCAATTATTAAATAAATTCAGTAAAGTGCGACTTTGGCTCGCACACGCAGGGTTCCTTTTCGTTTTGCCCTTTTTTCATTTTGAAAATTTTTTCGCTTTGATTTTAGTTTATTTATTTTTTAAGTTTGTTTCGGCGATTTTTTTTTTTTTGTTTTTTTGTCGATTTTTTAGTTTTGGGGTTTTTTTGTTTTCAGGTTTTTTTTTGTTTTAAGGTTTTTTCGCTTTTTGACATTTTTAGTTTTAGCGATTTATTTTAGTTTGGGCGTCTTTTCGCTTTTTAAGAATTTTTTTCGGTTTTTCGTGATTTTTTTAGTTTTAATGATTTTTTTTAGTTTTTGCGTTTTTTTTTTGTTTTTTTTTGATGATTTCTTTCCATTTTTGGCAATGTTTTCGTTTTTTGATGATATTTTTAGGTTTTGCGATTTTTTTATGTTGTAGTGCTTTTTTGTCGTTTTGACGACTTTTTTCGGTTCTTGGCGTTTCTTTAAGTTTTTTGGCGGTCTTTTTAGTTTTGGTGTTTTTTTGCGTATTAATTTTGGTGGTCTTTTCCTTTAAACGCTTTTTTCATTTTGACGTTTTATTAATTTTGAAATTTTTAACACTAACTTTGAAAATTTAAAGTGTGTATATACATATACATAAGTGTCTGTATATTACATTAGTATTTCAACATGCTCGTTGCTTGCCTTAGAACGCCCATTCATTTTTAACTGTCATATATTTGTTGTTGTAGCGGCCGTAGCTCTTACGGTTCTCGAGAATACAGCCTTTGACAGACAGACGGACAGCGTAGCGAAAATAATAGGGGTCCCTTACACTTTTGGTGTGCGGAACCCTAAAAAGATCTAGTGGACTGCATTATTCCCAATAAATAACACTATGCAACAAAATAAAAATTTTGCCATGACGTTTGATAACCACTATATTTTTTTGATGTATTATGGTCTCCTAACTCCAAACAGTAGAAATTTAAACTTTTATGGATACGTTTTTTTAATTTTTTTTTAAATTTGGGACTTTTTAAGAGGCTGCTACGATTTCGTAGTCTAATTGAATAAAAAAATTAAAAACTTGCAAGAGGCTGCTACACCGATTTAACCATAATTTCTGAAGCCGTAGTCAAATTTAATGACAAGAAACCATAAACAACTTGGAATAAAATTACCTTTAAGCCGTTGTAACATAATTTTTTTATATAATAATAATAATTTTTTTTTTTGCTAAATAACACGGTCCTAACAACTGATTTTGGTAGAGCCGGCCAAAAATATATATACGTGTATCGACGTTTTGAAACTTTATGGGCAAATTAAATCTCCCCCTTTTTGCACATAGTTATACTGAAAATTTTCTAATTTTCATCATTGCTGTCTGACTAATTCCGAATCTATTGAGTTTGTTAACTAATAATGTTCATGCCGCTTAAAGGTAGTTTCGTTTAGTTTTTTTTGTGATTTTTGTTATAAAATTTGAACACCCCATTCTAAGTTATTATAAAATCGGTGGAGCAGCGTCTGCAAAATTAGATTTTTTAAATCAATTATTTTCACTTTATTGTGAAAACAAAATCAATATTTATACATCGATGCTGTGAAATAAAGCTTACTTTATTTGTAGTATATGTGGCTTTATGGACAGTTAATAAAAATGGTAACATTTTGCAATTTTAGATTTTTATAAATTATAAAAAAAAAATTCTATTTTGTATTCAATTTTTCATAAAAAAATATATTTTTTATCATTTCGGTCTGATTAATCTTGAAACCATTGAGTATATAAAAAAATAATGTTAAAAATAAGGATGTAACGATAAGCCGTTTTGCCGATCCGATACCGATATTTAAAAATAAATATCGCCGATACCGATTCCGATACCGACACGAATATTGAAATTGAGTTCAAGTTTAGATTAACAAAACTCAAGTGCAATTTTTTATTATACAAAATTACATTATAATAGGCAATTCACACTACCGTGTTTATGGCCATTTTAAGTGTTTACGAGCCAAACACGTTAATTTTTAGATGTTTTCCCATATAATCAATTGTCAAAAAATTTACGTGTTTCAAAATTAAACTCATTCAAAAACCAGTAAAAGGCAGGGTTCCAAGTACTTCTTGATGTATGTTCAGTCGATTTTTTGATTTTAGTGCTTCTTGAACACAGTTTGTAATGGCGGCAAAATATGTAAACAAAGTCGAAATAAAAAAAAGGTTGTAGCATTTCTATAACAACAAGCAGCGTATTCTGAAAATTATGATTTGTGTTGGCATAAAAGTATTAAAACCTCGTTTTTGTTCAAGTTTTCAATTCAAATGGAAAAATGTACATACACATTTAAAATTCCACTTAATAACTTCGCAAAATTATTAATATTTCGGACACAAAAACATTTTTTTGTTGCCGGTTTGCTACCACCTTTTATGAATTCATCATGCTTTAAACAGAAAGTTTATAAAATTGTAGTCTGAACAACTTTGTTTAGTTTCTTAAAATATTTGCCGAAACACGTTAAACTATAGCAGTGTGAATATAGTATAAGACAGAATATTTAAAATTGATAAAACATTGGAAGTAATTTTTAAGGAGCTACATTTTCTTTGCTTCCAACAAATCTATATTAAAAATATGCAGATAATTAGTAGAAAAGCAAGAAAAATTGTTTAATTCCTTTATAATTTAAAAACAATACTCGCCATGCTTTTTAAAAAATCGATTTTTTTAAAGGACATTTATCAACTAATATTCATCTAAATAACTTAATAGCTTAATTATTAAAAGACTTCTAAGTTTATATTTATTCACTTAAATTTACATGAAAATACAGTTCTCAGTTTAAATTCGCATAAAAAAATTTTGAAAATGGGTACTTTTTTATCCTTTTTCCTTAAGGAAAAATCATTATAGAATACCGAAAAAGAAATTTGTCCTAGCATCGCTTCCAATTCGGTGATTGGTAATCGAAAAAACAGAACTTCTTGCAAGGGCAAGGATATGTAAAACTAATTAGAAATTATCCAAATTTGCAATACTTCCAGATCGCGAATTCTACATTTTCATGACTTCTTTGGAGTATCTCTTTTTTGCTGGCATAAGATTTAAAAAACAACGGCTTGAATTTGAATTCATGGTAAAATTAACAAAAAATAAATAATTTTTTTACAAAATAACAGCATAAAATATTATTAATTTTTAAAATTGATATTAATAAGATTTTAAAAATAAATAAAATCGAACAAAAATAAATTATTTGTTAAAAAAACTGAAAAAATTTTTAAAAGTATCGTCGTATCGGCAGTAAAATATCGCCGATACCGATGTATCGGAAAATCTGAAGTATCGCCGATATATCGGTATCGGTATCGGTATTCGTTACATCCCTAGTTAAAAATGCTTCAACGTTATTTTTGAAGTTTTTTTAATGGTTTTTGTAAAAAAAATTGGACAACCCCTTTATAAGTTATGATAAAATCATTAGAACAGAAACAAATTAATAAAAAATTTATTCATAGAATTTAAGATTTTGACTGTTTTTTTAGTTAGGGGACCATAACACATCAACATCAACAATATAGTTGTACTCCTTGGCATTTTGTTTTTCGCATAGTGTTATTATAAAAATCTAATGGACTGAATTATTCACAATAAATAATCTATTAAATAAGTGGCTTATAAAATATACAAACGTATGATAGTCAAGTAATATCATATATTAAAAAATGTAGTGGAGTGCATTATTCACAATAGAGAATATGCTACATAAATGCTTAGTAAAAATATAAAAGTTTAAAAGTAGTGCTAAGAGTCCAAAAACCTCAGCTAAAATCAGGAACATTAGTTATTTAAAAAATCTAATGGTCTATTATTCACAATAGAAAATCTGTCAAATAAATTGCTTAATTCAAAATACGAAAGTATGAGATTTATACAATAACGCTGAGAGTACTAGAACATATTTTTTTATTTAAAAACATCTTGTGGAGTGCATTATTCACAATAAATAATCTGCTAAATAAGTTGCTTAGTAAAAAATATGAAAGCATAAAGTTAGTAAAAATAACGCTGAGAACGCCAGAAACATCAGCTACTATCAGGATCATCAGTTATGAATAAAAAATTATGTGGTCTACATTACTCACAACAGAGACTGTTAAATTTGTGGCTTAGTACCAAACAATACAATCAATATTAAGTTCAAAAACATCAGAAACATGAATTATTAAAAAACTCTCAGTGGCACGAATTATTCACAATAGAAAATATTCTAAATAAATTGTTTAGTACAAAATATGAAGATATAAAAAATAATGTTAAGAGTCCAGAAACATCAGGAACATCCATCAGATACTTGAAAAAAATCGAGTGGACTACATTATTTACAATTGACAGCCTGCTAAACTAGTTGCTTGGTACAAAAATGAAGGTATAAAGTTAGTAAAAAATTGCGCTGCGAGTCCAGGAATATCAATTAATACCCTAGACATACGCTTAATTGCGCAATTCAGGAAATTTATGCAATTAAGGCTTCAATTAATAAATTGAGCAATTAGTAGAGTCCGACCGAATATTCGGTTTCGGTTTTGGATTCGGCCGAAATTGTGGTTTCGGCTGATATTCGGTTTAGGCCAACTTTTTGGCCGAATATCGAAACCGAAATTTTTTATTCTCTATAAATAAGGAAGTTAATCGAGTTAGTATTTTCAAAATTGAAGATAAGTCACCGCCATGAATCTGTTTTTCCCGTCCAATATCTTTTCAAATTGAATGAAAATTTTACTTAGTTTTATAAGGCGCAACCAAAAGATATACATAGTAACATAGTACTCAGCTGCTTGTTCCCGAAATAAATAGTATAAACTAGGGAATGTTACAATATGTCGATATGCTACAATAAGTCGATTTTTCGCAATCCAATTTACTTCTGTAATTTTGCACTGAAATTGATTATTTGTTTTTTTAATATAATTTTTTAAATAATTTCAAAATATGAAAAAATCTCATTTTCAATCTTCACGATAAATTCAATACCGTCGAGAAAAATTCTTTATTGTGTATTTCATCGATGAAACGCTGGCGTAAACAAAAAAACTTCACTTTAGTAGAAATGAATGAAAATAGGTACATAAATATTACACTTTATATCTTTTTAGTTATTCCGACTCAACTTTTTGATTGGTGCTCTTGTAACGTCATCAATAGAGTGATAAAACCCAATATTACAGTTCTATTCATCATTTAAGCTAATTTCATGCCAAGTTTTTATTAGTCATATGCTCGTAAATGTTTACTTTAACCGAGAGTTTGTATGCCGAATTTGCCGTTAAAGATCATGTTAACTTTTCGTCACATTGAGAAAAGGACTGGTAATAATATAAATGACTTTTCAGTTCTGTTAAGTTTTTAAAATGTCAATATTAGTTAATGCTAAAAAAGTTTCGGCAAGTTTCGGATTCGGCCGAATATTCGGTCTTTTTGCCGAATATTAGGTTCGGTTCGGGGTCGGCCTAAAAAAACTGGTTTCGGTCGAACTCTAGCAATTAGTACTTAATTCAGCGTTGACAGAAGCTTTTCGAAGAAAATCATATTTGACAAAATAAAAATCATATTTTGATATATAAAATCATCACAAATTTGTATTACTAAGTTGAACAACAAGAATCTTTTTAATATTTAACAACCAATATTAAAAAGGCTTTTGTACATTTTAAAATTGTATGTAATCGTAAAAATTTGTGAAACAGTTTAAAAATCGGGATCAATCAGCGAAGTATATAAAATATCGCCATGACTGTAAGAACATATAAAAATGCGACGAAATAACTTCCACCGCGAAAAAAAACTCGGAAAACACAACTATATGCACTGGTGTGCAAAAAAATATTTTTTTTTTGTGCCTTTAAATAAAAATATGTGTAATATACAAACTTTAATGCACAAATCCGTGCTCAGTTTATTTCCTATCACGTACAGATTTTTTAATGCGCATTACTAATAGTTTACCTAACTCGAGAATGGTTTGTCCAATTTGAAGAAATAATCTACCAAAATATACAGAATAAAATTACCTTTAAGTCATTCATATTTATTCTTTTATTTCCAACTGTTTTGGAGTTATTCAGAAATCGTGTTTCATGCAAAATTAAACCCTTTTTCGTTTTGAAAAAGTCATGAAAAATGTAAGAGGGTATATTAGGTATATTAGGAATATAATAAACTAAAAACCTTTAAAACTTACAGAAAAATTTAGATTTTATTTACAATTAGGTAAGAGAACTAATGGACACACACAAATTGATCATGATTCATGGCTTATTTTATGTCTAGCTAGCTGTCATAATAATGATACAAATTTTATATGTTTGTAGTTTTAGTTTCTTTTATGAGTTTTTGACAACAATAAAATTAATTATTCAAAAAAAATAAGCCGGTAATTTCTGAATAACTCCGAGATAGTTGGAAATATAAAAAATTAATTTGCATAACTTAAAGTGATCCAAACATCTACAAAACGTAAGGCATGATATCTTTCAATAACTATTTATATATCATCACAGAAAATGCAGAAAACCCTATCTAACATTTTAAATGAAAAATATATTGACAATTGGTGCAAAATTTCACAATAAATATATAAATTTGTTGTGGTCTTTTTTACTTATATTGTAAAATTTTGCACTAGTTGTAAATATACTTTTCATTTAAACAAGATTCATCCTTCTTCTTTAAAACTTTTAAAATGTGAAATGGGGCCTTTGCATTTTCTGTGACGATATACATACATATGAAAAGTATAAAAAATCATCATTTGCGAAAAAATAAATCATCATTTGCGGCATAAAAACAACAAATCATATTCTGGTTTAAAAATCATCAAAAATATGAAAAAAATCATCATTCTGGCAACGCTGACTTAATTGTTTCATAAATTGAGTAAAGTTCGAGATGCAACCAGCGTTACCGTTGACATTTTTCAAAAAGGTGTACAAAAAGAGGATTTTGAAAATAAAAGGGGCGCAAAAAGGGGATTTCTGAGAAAAGAAAGTGGCAACTTTAATAACAAGAAAAATGTAAAAAAAGTTATTTAATAAAAAAAAATTGTTTAAACATAAACTACCGCTCATATGTATTATTAGGTTTAACATTTTAGCAATACTTTTTGGTAGTTACATCAAAAATTATTAGTCAAACTATTAATAAAATTGGACTTATTAATAAATAATACGTATTGCGTGAAATCTATGAAAAAAATTAACGGGAATATTGTACCATTATCAAATAATTGCTGCAAAACAAATTCCTAATTCCTAATCGGAATAGGTTTCTGATTAATTTTATATTATACTAATTTGCGTAGCTAGAAATTTTTCAGTGCGGGGGAGGGGCTAAAGGCCATATTTGTCCCTACAATTCTCTTATATTATCAAAATTACCCTGGAAGGGCCTAGCTACGCCAATGATTATCTATTATAACTTTCCCACGAATTTTTAGTTTTTAATACATTTTTGAGCTTCCTAAGCCGATAAAACAATTTTAAATGGGTCGAGGATAATCTTTATCTGAAGCTGAAAGGGTCAAAATTAAATGTTATGCTAAGAAGGTCTTACTCATGATAAAATTTGCAAAAAAAAATTAGTAAAAGTCAACACTGTGCGAGTAATTTCTTATTAACTACCGGTTTTTGTAAAATAAATAAATTTTATTGTTATTTTCAACGTAAATTCTAACACGAAATTTTCGTTTTATTTTACAACAACTGGCAGTAAAGAAGACTAACTATGGAAAGAACCAACTAACAAAAGAACTCAGCACCTGAAAGAAAGCAGCGAAAATAAAGAAAAAAGTTAGTACTAAAACTAGTTTGGCGACTGTAGAACGTAATACATAATACATAACACTGCTTTACAAAATTTTTATTTTTGGAAAGTATGTATAACGCTTCTAATGCATTTCTTTAGGGTAACTAGGATATGCTAAACACAGTCAAAGGATGGTTAAATTAAAGTGCTCTTGTTTGAAAAGCCACTAAATTACGCGTCGAATAGTGGATAGTTGACTTTGATCGGATGAAAAATTACTGGGTTATATATATATATTTTTTTTTTATATTGAACGTTTTTCACCAAGCGCTGTCTATTCGAACGCTGTGCTGTACAACATATAATAAAAAAATCCGTAGCTTAAAAATTTTATTGAATAGTCTATTCGATTTCAAAAGTTTCAAGCAATAATGGACCGAAATCGAATAAAAATTAAAAATGCTAGAAGGAAAAAAACACTAGCATTTCCTTTTACTAGCAAATCCGTTATTTAATAGTTTTATTTTATTTTGTTTTTTATTAGTGCATATTTTTGTAAATTTAACATGCCTATTCACAGAACAAATTGTGACTGAAACATAGTCATAACTCTAACATTATGACTAAAGACTAAAATATTCGATTCTCAAAATAAAATTGTATTAATTTAAATAGTAAAAGTTAAGACCTTGTCTGTAGACAATCATAATAGTTGTGACTGGCAAAGAAAAGTTTAAACTGCTTATCAGCTGTACGTTTTTTATGATATATGAAAATATTTTGCATGGCGCTTCCTAACTTTGCTGGCAATTCATCCTGAATTATGAAATCTGTGGCAAAAAAGGAAAACACATCAAAAATCATGTTAAAAGCTGAGGTCCAATAAGCTTATATAATTTTTATTAATGAGAAAGCCCGTGCTAATTTTTGCACAAAGAGCAATTTTTTGCACACTCGTGATATAAGTAATTTTAAACGTTTTTGGACCTTTCGACAGTTTTAGGGATTTTTAATCGATTTTGTCTTCTCAAAAACTGTTTGCGAATTTTCATAATTTTAGCGATTTGGCTTAATTTTGTGCATTCTTTACAGGCTTAGTAATTTATCATATATTTTAAGAATTGTTTCTAATATAGAAATTTTTCGCGAATTTTCACCATTTACGCGAATAATTAATTTTTTTTATATGTGTTTGGTCTTTTTTCAATACAACCAATTTTTAGTCAATACTAGAACTTTCCACTGTTATCAAGTTTTTGGGAATATTCGCCGTTTTTACGAATTTTGTACATTATTTCGAGTGTCAGCGATTTTTAATCAATTGTAGGGCTTGTTTGCAAATTTGAAATTTAGCAAATTTTCGCAAATTTTTTACATTTTCGCGATAAAATGATGTATGCATGTACATAAGTATGTATGTGTATATGTACATGCACAAATTATGCAAAGATACAAAATTTTTCAGAAGCTGCAAAATCAATATTTCTCATAAAGCAATTGTTTTTCATATTTTCAATATTTCTTTTTAATTTTAAAAATCAAATGTCTAATTTTCAGTCAACATAAAATGTTATGAGAATACAATATTAAGACAGAGTCACAAGAATTTATATAGAACTCAGTCACGACAAAATTTGTGACTCTGTTAAGACTTTTGCTGTGAATAGGCACGCAAATGTTAGTGTTTTGGTTTTTTTATTATAGCATTTTTAGTTTTTATCTAAATTCTGTCAATTATGGCTTAAATTTTTAAATCGAATAGACTATTCAATAAAAATTTATAACTATGGATGTTGTTATTAATTGTGTTACAAAAAAACCTTCTGAAGAGACAACACTTAAAAATTTGAACTTTGATCACCTATAAGTCAGTAATTTTTACCCGATCAAAGCCAATTATCCACTATTCGACGCATAATTTTGAAGCCTTTCAAACAACATATAGATCACATTAATCGAACCAGCTTTTCCCTCTGGGAAGTATACATCGAAAAAATACATATGTACCGTATGGAAATGTGGAATGTCTGAAATGAAAATGGAAATGTCTGAAATGAAAATTTTGTCTTCACTTTTTAATTTTCTCGTGTTAAGCATATCCTAATCGCAATAAAAAAAGGATTAGAAACTTTATACATTTTGCTTGTAAAGCACTGTGTTCATTCACTGCGTATGGAAAATTGGCCGAAGTATCTCTTCATTTAGGAAAGTATCAAAAAAATGGGAAGAATTTCAAAAAGTATCACACTTGAGTGCATTTTGTAAAAGTAGCAAAATAGTATCCAAGCAGTCGAAAAAGTGGCAAATCGCTACTTTAGTAGCACTAACGGTAACTCTGAATGCAACCCTTTATGACAAGTATGTGAGAAGCAAAAATTGTATACAGTGGCAAGCCCATGGTGTAATAAGTATATAGATGGCGGTATAACGTCAGATGATTATTTTTTGCTTTGGTAATTTTGTGCACAAGCTACGTCAAACACTTGTATTTTTTGACAACCATTACCTAGTTCTTGTTTTATTGTTGTATTCGTTGCCCTTATGCGGCCACCTGTATACTTATTACAACATTGGCAAGTTAAATGCTAATTGAGTAAGCTTAATTTACTATGTGTGAACACTAAATTTAATTGCTCAATTAAAATTAAATTGTCTCAACGTAAAAATCAGGTCTGAACAGGGTATAACATTAAAAACATCAATTATTTATAAAAACTCCAATGCTCTGCATTATTCACAATAGAGATTCTGCTAAATAAGTTGCTTAGTAAAAAATATGAAAGAATGAAGTTCGTAAAAAATATTATGAGTGTCCAGGGTCATTAGTTATTAAAAAATCGATTGGTGTGCATTACTCACAATGAAGACGCTGCTAAACACAATAGTTTTCAGTAGTCACAGACCGATATCGTGTAGCGTGTTTTAGTTATGATATGAGGTTTGACAATAAATAGTAAAACCCTTTTAATACGTTTTTATACAATATTTTGCATTAAACTCATTTGAAAATTCAGTCATTCTCATTACATGACACACACACACATCCACAAGTTCCTGCAAACAAATACATATATTCCTACGAACTTTATCATATAATCATTTTTAACCACAAATTACAACAACAGTAGCAACAAAAACTTCAAATTATAATAACAACATTGTAACTGAATGAGTGACTAACTGACTGACTGACTAACTGATTGAATGAATGAATGAATGACTGTTTGCCTGGTTGCCTTATTAGAAACGTAGCATTATATTATAGCCGCAGCAGATGGTAAAACTAAATTAAGCAGCCTATAGAAATGGAGAAAAATTAAAAAAATATATGTAAATTAAAAAAAATTATGGCCATGTGAAGAGGAGATACAACAACATTTTGCACGTCAATTGAGTATAAACTAATTATTTAAGTTAAAACCAAAACCTTAAACAATATTTATTTTTTTCTATTGTTATTCGTAGTTAATTTGCATGTCAAGAAATATACAAATGGGTTAAATGAAATTAATTTGTTAGAGTACTTGGTGCATTTAATCTCTAGTAGAATAGTTGTATTAAGTTATGAGAATAGTTGTATTTAAACCATAAGTGTTCAAACTCTCAATTTCCATAGCACATCAACATACTTAAATAGTGTGTGAGATTCACAGAAAAGAACACACACCAGCACAAAATGTGATAATGTATGTTTGGGCGCCACTGATTTAAACATACCCAATTGGGCACGTCTTAAGACATTATCAATGACGGATGCACGACAATATAAAATCCTTGCCGACAAATGTTGGACAACCGGAACAAATCGTTCCCTAACTGCGAAAACAGTCGAAATTTTAAATTCTTTCAGGGTTATTCACAAACTATAAATTTTTTTCTTTATAGAAACTCATTAAATATTTAAAACTACAAACGCCTTACCTATTAGTTATTGTAATTTAGGAAAGGTGTCTTACGAACCAAATAACCCATATATCATAAAAATCTATAGACAAATGTTGATTTTATTAACAATTAAGTGAATACACCCACACACTTAAAAAGTACTTTGCTCAAACAAAAAATAAATTTGCTCAAACAAAAAATAAATTTAATTTCTAAAGAAGTTTGAATAAAAATGGTACGACCGATTTGGATGATTTTTTTGTTCTTCTTGTATTCAGAACCTCAGGACGAAGCTTGTATGAAAGGAAAATTTTTGAAATGCTACCAATGAGGTAAAATTTCGGTCTTTCGGTAAATGGTATTTTTAATATTCGTTTGAAATCAATTATAATTTAAATTACTGGAGCGAAATTTAATTCTCCATAAAGTAGATCAGAGTCACTTTTTCTTTTAGGCGAACTGTGTAGAGAAGAAAGGGGTGGTAAACCTCGATTTCTATTTTCATGGTCTTTTTACTCAATTTCTTCTTCCCTTCTTTAAAATTTAATGCTTCATATTTTTGATGATTTTTTAACCAAAATATGATATGATGATTTTTTCCCCCAAATGATGATATACTGTTTTTTATACTGTTTATATGTATATCGTCAAATAAAATGTAAAAAGTCCCATCGGACATATTAAAAGTTTTACAGGAGAAGGATGAAACCTGTTTAAATGAAAAAATATATTGACAATTGGTGTAAAATTTTACAATATAATTAAAAAAGGACCAACAAATTTATATATTTATTGCGAAATTTTGCATGAATTGCCGATATATTTTTCATTTCAACAAGTTTTATGCTTCTTCTGTAAAACTTTTAAAATAGATAGGGCTTTCTGCATTTTCTGTGACGATATATAAATAGTTATTGAAACATATCATGCCTTACTTTTTATAGTTGTTTGGATCAATCAATATATAATTTTCAAACGTTTTTAATATAAAAGTTTATTGAAGTGCATTCATCAGCTTTGAAAGATGATTTTGAATGATAAAACTATCATACATGTTCGATGATGAAAATCTTTGTGGGATGTACAAAGTTTATTGGGCTAAATTCAAATAATTTTTAAATTTGTTTCTATCATGTACAGGTTTTTTTTAATGGGTATGACTAATATTTCAAATAGCTACGTCAGTATATTTTACCCTAACTTAATAACGAATTATCCGATTTCAATAAATAAGCCAATCATGCATAATAATTTTTTATATTTCCAACTGCTTTGGAGTTCTTCAGAAATTATCGCCGAAATTTTTTTTGCGAAATTAATTGTTCGTTTTCAAAAACTCACAAAAGAAATTAAAACTGCAAAAACTTTAAATTGTTATCATTAGTCTGACAGGTAGGATAACTAGAAATAAAATAAGCCTTAAATCATGAAAATCGATGGCAAATGTTGATTTTATTCGCAATTAAGTGAAGATGGTCACAAAAATCACAATTTTCATACAAAGGAAAAATTTAAATTTGTGTGTGACTAGTTCCCTCAACTAATTGTGAATAAAATCGACATTTACTTTCGATTTCAATGGTTTATGGCTTATTATATTCCTAATATGCCTACAAAGCTTCCCTCTTCATTTTTTCATTTTTGAAAACGAAAAAAAATTTCTTTGGTCGAGTGTTCTAAGCGGAAGAGAACTCTGAAGATATTAGCGGGAGCTATCGAAACTTGTCAGTTCAACCCTCAGTGCAGTCAAATTTTTCTTTGTCTACATGCTTCACATTTATCTATAAATAAAAATATAATTTAATTGAAAAATTAAATTAAAGCCGAGCTCAAGACAAAATAATTAAATTTCTTTGGATATAAACCCATATACATACATACAGTTCGACTAAAACTCATAACTTAATTGAAAAAAAAATCACTTTGCATGAAAAACGCATTTTTCGCCGCTAATTTTTGAATAACTCCGAAGCAGATGGAAATTAAAAAGAATTAGATATAAATGACTTAAAGGTAATTTTATTCTGCATTTTTATTTATTGAAATTGGATAAACCATTCTCAAGTTAGGGTAAAGTATACTGATGTACATATTGAAAATCTTAGTCATGCCCATTAAAAAATCTGTACGTGATAGGAAAAAACTGAAAACGGATTTATGCATTAAAGTTTGTATATTCCACATATTTTTATTTAAAAGATGAAACATGTTTTTTTTATATCAGTGCATATAGTTGTATTTTCCAAGTTTTTTTTTTCGCGGTGGAAGTGGTTTTGTCGCATTTTTATATGTTATTACAGTCATAGCGATATTTTATATACTTCTCTGATCGCTGCCGGTTTTCAAACCTTTTCACGAATTTTTTACAAGTATCTCTTTAATATTGGTTGCCAAAAAAGCGGTAACTCTCCCATCTAGAATATGACATGAAGGAAATCATATAATCTAAGAAAACGCGTTTTTGTTTTAGTTTGCTGTAAAAGTCTCATTGTTTAGCTTTGGTATAAAAGTTTGTGATGATGTTTTATCTCCAAATATGATTATTATTCCGCCAAATGATGATTTTCTTCGAAAAGCTTCTGGGCAACGCTGGTTTTGTTGTTGTGAATGAGTAAATAGAGCGAAGTTTGAGAGTAATATATAAAAATGACATTCAAATAAAAATCACCGTTTGAACGCAAAAGGTTTTTGATAGCAACTTCAAAACGAAATTGAGAAAAATAGACGTCATAAATTTCCCCGTATGAATTGGGTGTTAATCAAAATAGTGACTCCAAGTTCCGGCTGTTTAAGTTGAACTTTCATATGATTTTACCTATTTTTAAAATCGTTGACAAATAAATAAACAGCCTTTGCTCCGCTTACTGCTAAAGTTAGGAAATTTAAAAATTTTTAGACAAATTTTATGTAAATTTTTTAAAAATTTTCGTTTTTGTTAAATACGCATTTCTGTAAATTTGCTTAAATTTTAATTCAACTTTATTTTACACTTTAAAATTAGTTTAGATACGAAGATCTTACCATTTAAATTGCATTCAAAGAAGAAAAAAATAATTTTTCAAACGATTTGAAAATAATTAGCATATTTTTGTAATTTTCTGTTTTTACTTTTTTGTTGTTGTGGCATTTTTAGTGCTCGTATACATCTACAAAAAAAAAACATATATTTTTTAATTTTTACTCATTTTGTGTTTTTGTTACACCCACGCAAAAATTCCTGGCAAAAACGTCACAATCAAAGAAGGGACAAAAAACTAAGATGTTGAAAAGAAAAGCCACAAAATGTAAATCAGACTTGAGTAAAGTTCCCAAGCAGAAATGGGCAACCAGAGGCTCAGGCTTAGAAACAAACACATACACACACATATTATATCAGTTTAATATAACAAACGCCTTCCGTAGGATGTGATTTAAATAATTTACTCTTTGCACTTTTGAAACATTTTGACGGAAACTATCAGCTGATCGCTTTTGATGCTAGTTGAGATTGCTATTTATATTGCTATTTCTATTGAATGTCGCATTTTGAAGCAGATTTGAAAAAGGTTTGGTAAATCTGTAGGTTTGGTAAATCTGTTGCTATTTCTATTGATATTAAAGGCCTGATGATGGCTTAGGACTTGATTGTCTTAATCCTGCTAGTGTCACTAAATATATGCCAGTCGTCAAAATTCAATATGGCGGCAAGCAGACGCCATTTTGTGAAAACAAAAAAAATTTAAAGTTGGCGAACTATATTAAAATGGGTATCATTGAACAGGTATTTGAAAATATTCTTTAGGTTTATCTTATCGTTTTACATTTCGAACGACCATTTAGGATATTAAACGGTTTAAAGGTGGTTTGCACCAAAAAAAACCCGTTTACGTAAAAAGTGAACTTTAAACAAAAAATTTTAAACCATACGGTGTATGAAAACTAAGAAAACAAATTAAAAATAAATTTGAAAAATCAAAAAACCCGAATGCGTTAAAAAACTGCAAAATAAACAAGTCCACTAGTGTGGAACATAGAGAGTTCGCTTCTAAAACCTCGTCGCTTGAACCGGGGATCCTAAATTGCGCTTTCAGAATACAAAGCATTTCTTTCATATTCCCCAAAACGAGATATCATGTCACATTTAATTTTAGATATTAATGCCGATATCCTGCTGTCTGTGGAATCGCATTTTGACATGAAAGATTTTAGAATGTTACAAATAGGGGTTTTATTACCCGACTTTTTTGTTTCCCGGGAGAGCAGGAAATAAAACAGAAATTCCCGGGAGAGCAGGAAATAAAACAGAAATTCCCGGGATACCGAAAGTTTTCGGGAATTGAGCAACGTAATAAGATATTTACCAAAAATTTTAATCTCCGGCATCCATTGAATTGCATATGAGTAAAATGTATAACTGAATTATTCTTTATTTTAAACTGAGCTTTATTTTAAAAGTATTTCACAAACAAAACAGTTTCTAAAGAAATGAAATAAAAGAGCAAAAAACTTAACAAATCACAAAAACAGAAAGATTCAAAGTAAATTAGGTAAAAAAGAACTGTATTTTATCGAAATTTTAAGGAAGCTTCATATTTAAAAACTATTTTTAGATCGAGCAAATAGAGAGCATAAAAGTCATTAGCGAAATCACTGATAAACTGAAATCAAAGTAGTTTTATTTCCGATTATTCAACAATGATTTTAACAGGCGGTTGTCACAGGGCGGACGTGATCAAAAGAGCAATAATTAAAAAGCTGTCTAGGGTAAATCTTGCAGTCATAGAATATTAAATTCAGTCCTTTACTTCTTGGTATGCGATGGAAATACTCTGCCCTTAGAAATTTTTACTTTAATATTTTTTGTTGCAAATGGCTTTTTAAAACAGTCAATAGCTGATTTCACTGTTTGATGCAAATGGTCTTGCGAAAGTGCAAATGCAAAATATCGTAGCTTTTTTTATGCCACATGATGACAGATTTAAGCAATGTTGTTAACAAGAAGTCACAGAATCGTAAAATCGTTAGTGCAAACATCTTAAGCAGTTGACAACTGTTGTTATTGTCAAAAAGTTACAGAATTTCACCACAAGACTTGTAGCCAAACGCGCTGTCTATTCAGCCAAAAACATTAAACTGTTGTCTGTCTTCACCGGAACTGACTAGCGATATTAACACGATTTTTTTATTATTAGTGATAAAGCCTTTAAGTACCTGAATAAATGGTTTGATTTTAAAAACACAAACTTGTTATCTACAATTAGCAATAAAAATTTAATGAGCAATGCTGAATTTGATAATATTGTTAACATAATCGAAAATTTAAATCTGAAAAACCTTAATATAAATATGGACGATCTTTATGGGGAAATTGCGTTATTAAACAAACTTTATGATTAGATATACAATTCTGAAGGGTTTGCAGAATTATCTACTACAAGTAAATAGCAGGTAGTATTTAATAAGACTGATGATAATTTATCAAATTTGTATAAAGTATTGTATAAATTTAATTTTTACTTTCTATTCCTGCCACATCAGCATTCACAGAGAGAGTTTTTTCTGTAATGAAGATCAGATGGCGAGACGAAAGAGGCAAAGCATCTCTGAATATGATAAAAAAACTAATTAATTATTTACTTTAATTTAAATATAGACTGTAAAGATGCTGTGCAATTGTTTAGAAATGATAATTATTTGATAATACTTGCGAAAAGCAATAAGAAATAAGTTTTTAAATATAACAATAAAGAGAAATAAATTGTACTTTATTTTTATACTGTGTACTTTTTTTCTTAACCTTTAATAAGCAATGTACTCTATTTAACCAAAAAAAGCTGGGAACCCTAATCACAGTAAACTTATTATTTGACTTTGTTGTATATTTTCGTAAATGACAATTGTCATAGATGAGATTTGCATATAAAAAAGTTGGAAAAAGTGCCATATAAAAAACTTCGTAGAACAAACTATAAGCAACATTAAAATTTCAATGTTCATCAACTTCAGTTGACTGCATCTTTTGCGCGCTGTGGAGCGCTGTTTAACGAAAGATGTCAAATTACAGCTTGAAGTCTCAGCTAATAGTTAAAAAAAATTCAAGCGCTCCTACCTGTTCCTTTCCAAAAAAACAGTAAAAACTATAAAGTGATAAAGTAACAAAACATGAATTTTCGTTCATGCTTGTTGTTGTTGCCATAATTCTTTACTGTTACTGGTGCATGGTAGCAAAATTATAGCAGAAGCTATTCTGCCAATAGGCCCTTATTCAATTACTTAATTTTTATTTTTTACATTTTAATTGATTATTTGTATCAGGTATGCTGTCCGAGGAAGCTCAGGAAGAGAGGAATAAGGACTATAGAGCCTATAGATTACATCATTCGCGAAGACTTGTACGTGTAGCCACTAATGAAGACGTAATGCATAATCTTTTATTGTCTTCAGACCCATTCATAAATAGATTTCGCTCAAAGCTGCAAATCATAAATTTGGAGTACGATAATGATGTTAAAAAATTATTAAAAGACTATGCTTAAATTACGAATTCATGTTTTTTTCTATTTGTTTTTTCTATGGGAGATGAGCGTAAAAGTGGGCGGATCAGGTATATATTTTCAGGAGCCCATTATACAATTATAATATTTATTGTTTGTGAAAATTGAGTTGATGCATTAAAAATCAAGGGAGTTGTGCCACTTTTTCAATACAAGTTGTATGGAAAGTAGGCGTAAAAGTGGGCGAATATTTTTCAAATTTCCCACGAATAATTTTGAGTGTGCTATGTGCCAAAAATCAGTGCCGTAGGTCAAAATTTAATTTTCACTTTGTATGGGAGGTGGGCGTAAAAGTGGGCGGATCATTTTGATTTTTCCATTTTTTCTTGATTCAAACAAAAAATGCCTATGTGCCCAGTTTCCTTGTCGTTCGACTACTTCTTCTATTTTTAGCCGATCATTCTATGAACATCAACCAATGTGCGCCATTGTCCAAAGCGTACTGCTGCGAGAATATTTGCTTCATTATCACTCACTATGACAGTTATTTTATGGGAAATTTCAAACTCCGCAATAGAAAATGAAAAAATACGCATAAATTTTCAGCAGTATGTCTTTCTGAAAATTCATCGCACACAATCAAGTCCGACGCAGTTGCGTGTTTTCATCAATGTAGTGAGCTGTTATCGTTATATACCTGGAATTATTTCTGAAAGTCCATCCATCTGTGGTAAGACACACTGCTACTGATGTGTGAATTTTAATTTTACTCTTTCAAGTATTTCTGTGTGAACACTTGGAAGTAAGAGTTTGAACAAGGTATTTATATTTGGCAATTGATATCCTGCACAATACGACACTTCATTTATTAGCTGCCTGATTGCACTTCATTTATTAGCTCCTTGATTGATACGTTGCAGCTTCCGAATCGGAGAAGGTTTTGAAATAAATTGTGTAAATCTTAGCTGCTGCAATAAAGTTTGTGACTTGGTAGATGGTTGCAAAATGGTAGATGGTTGCAAGCTGCTAGATGGCTGCTAGCTGGTATGCTTGTCAAAAGCTGTTGATCTGTTGAGAGTCGGTCCCTGCGCGGTACTGTGACTTGGCGCTGTAGTGACCGAGGCGTCGAGGTATGTTTGAACTGCAGGTGGCGACAGATATTTCCAGTAGATCCACTGCAACGCTCAAAAAGGTCTTGCAATAGTTGCATTTGGCACGATTTTCTTCATCCTCTGTAAAAATGCAACCAAATTTCGCTGCTTTACCACGCCCATGAAAAGTAAATAAGCATTTTAACTACTTCTACTTAGCCGATTATTGTGAAACTTTGCATACAAATTTTGTTATCGTTAGAAAAGTGGTTAGAAAAGTGTGGACTGCCACGCCCATGGAAAGTAAATATTAATTTTAAGTAATTCTACTCATCCGATTCTTATGAGACTTCGCTCACGCAATTAGTTCTCGTAAAAATATGGGGGCGGCGCGACGCGGGGGTTTTTTTTTGCAAGAATTCCGAAACCATTGAGTATATAGGTTTCGGAATTATTCAGACCGCAATGATGAAAAATATATTTTTTTATACAAAATTTAAATATTTTCATTTAAAAGTTTCATTTAAAAGTTTCATTTAAAAGTTTCATTTAAAAGTTCCACTCCCAAAAGTTTAAGCTGAATAAATTCCATCTTGGTTAATGTTTAATATTTCAACTGTTTTTATAAAATTGAAAGAATTATAAATAAAACAAACTTAACAGATGTTTTAGCAGATTTTTTGTTAACTTACTAGGGTTTCGTGAATCCAAATTGATTATCAGTCTAAGGTTCGTAATGTTATATTCAGAAAGAATTGGGCGTGATTAATATTCCAAAGAACAAGGGAAAAATTAAGATCAACTTAATTTTTCATTGTTAGGGGGCTATTCACATATAAGATTTGTTACGGATTAAATAATTTATACTGAAAATTTTTTCAAAAGCGTTACGAAGGGGGTATGAAAACTACAAAAATAGAGTTACGTACTATGTGAATAGCCCCTAACTAAATATTGTATATGATTTCATAAACTTTGCATAAAACAAAATTCGAAAATATGTATATTGTCCCTAGAGATATCAACCAGATTGGCCAGGTCTGTTGTAAAAGTCATTTGCCTAAAAATTCATTAAAAGTTACCAAACAATCCAACCAAACCAATCAACCAACAGACAGCCACTAAGCCAGCCAGCCAACAAGCCAACTTACGCGACAGGCAGTCATTTCAGTTAGGCAGACAAACATGCTTCTTGGCTGGCTGGCAGGCAGGCTTTTGGCTGCGTAATAATTGTTGTGTCGCTATTATGGATTTTAACACGACCTACGCGCGTTATAATTCTTTTACATTCACGTAAAAACTACAGTCATATCTTTTTGGCATTAATGGATTTTTTGTATGATTGTTGTGTGTTTGTAGCAATTGCAAT
This sequence comes from Panzeria rudis, assembly GCA_956483635.1. Classification (NCBI taxonomy): domain Eukaryota; kingdom Metazoa; phylum Arthropoda; class Insecta; order Diptera; family Tachinidae; genus Panzeria; species Panzeria rudis. Next base: position 5,583,949 of record OY101452.1, read on the forward strand.
AATGCAACATACATGAGTTCTCGAATAAGAAAAAAAAATAATAAAAATAAAACCAAAAATAAATAAAACTTGGCAATATTATGATCATCAACATTATTGACTTTGAACTTAATAGGTCATTGATCTGTTTTGAATTTCCATATTTATTATTATTATTCTTTTTATATACATATGTATGTGGGTACATGTATAATATATATGTACATAGATACGTATATGTGTATATGTATATATATATATATATATATATATATATATATATATATATATATATATATATATATATATATATATATATATATATATATATATATATATATATATATATATATATATATATATATATATATATATATATATATATATATATATATATATATATATATATATATATATATATATATATATATATATATATATATATATATATATATATATATATATATATATATATATATATATATATATATATATATATATATATATATATATATATATATATATATATATATATATATATATATATATATATATATATATATATATATATATATATATATATATATATATATATATATATATATATATATATATATATATATATATATATATATATATATATATATATATATATATATATATATATATATATATATATATATATATATATATATATATATATATATATATATATATATATATATATATATATATATATATATATATATATATATATATATATATATATATATATATATATATATATATATATATATATATATATATATATATATATATATATATATATATATATATATATATATATATATATATATATATATATATATATATATATATA